>JAOTBA010000003.1:14797201-14807873 GCA_025629845.1 Erythroxylum squamatum | reverse complement strand
GGTATAACCCCCAAACACACGCCGCAGTATAACCTGCAAACACCTTCGGGTGGGGTGTGGGGTGTGGGGTCCAACATATGTTGCTCCTGCGTCTATTGATATTTATGTCTGCTTAACTACAAGCTCCTTACTAATTTCTCCCTTTTCCATGAGCTTGTTCTTCCTTAACAGTTGTTTATTGTCTCCTTTAAAGATTGTTTCCTTATTGGTTTCCAAACTGAGTTGTCTTAAGTTTTACCTTCCAATGGTAGGTGATAGAGATTTCAATCTCCTACAAACATATATAAGCATTAAGCCTCTTCTTTCTAAGAGTTTCAAGTAACTATTTATTCTCCCCAACTTCTATGCATATTCTTGTATAACCAATACTATCCTAGGTAACTATGTTTTCATTTATGCACAATAGTCTTCTTAAAGAACTCACTAGGTAGCTCGATCTCATTATGCTCTAATAGTTAAGTGGTATATTATGGAAATCATCCATTTGGGGATGGTTCTAAGCTTAGTTTTATTAAGGTCTATTCCAGGTTTCCACAATCGCAAAAATAAGAGGTTCTCCATTGCAATGCCATGGTCCTCGTTTTAAGGATTTCAAGGGTCTGAGATTCAATAAAGAATGAAAACAAAAGGAAGTCCTCCTAATTAATGAGGACCTTTCCTGCCCATAGTTGCATTACTTATCCCTTGTCTATATCTTCAATGTGAGAAAAAGGTGGTATTTATTCAATGAAATATCCTACCACAGTGCTTTGCCACCTAGAAACCCTAGCTTACAGAGCTTCTATGAAAGGGGACCACTCTAACATTCTTTTTTGAACTTGGAGGATTAAAGGTAAGTTTGGTGCTAGGGGATGGATCCCCAACTACTTAAGACTAGGTTTGATTTTAGAGGGGTTTGATTTGTGCTTATATTGGTATTTGCAGGATTGAGGAGAGCAAAAGGGAGTAGTTACAGGCTGTCTTGATTGTTTAGTGAAGGAGAAAGTAGCATGGTTTGATTTGAGGTGGAAGCAAGTTATTTCCAAAAGTAGTTTAGGGTTCTCCAATTAGTGGAGGGAAGCATTTTGTGGCATAAGCAACTTTATAGAAGCAGGTTCTAGAGTAGGAGGTTTTCTTGAGATGAGGGTGGCCAGTTTTGTTAGATCTTTAGTTGACAAAGATGGAGTTTTTTTTTTCCTTAAAGGAAGAGGTCAAAGGATCTAGGTGAGAAGTTTTCTAGCTCTAATGCCAAAAGTAGTAACAAGTTTTTGAAAAAAGAAAGAGTAAAGATATTTAGTGTTTCCTAGAGAGAGGGCAGATAAAGGTTATCTTTGATTAACCTGTCAACTCAAACAACCAACTCGAAATTGATTTTTTCTCAAATTCCTAAACTACGTAAGAGTTTTGTATCTTTTATCCTTTCTTCTTATAATTTTTTTAACCCATTTATACACTTTCATTTTGATTATTATGCTATTTTGCCTCATTTAGATGTTCTTAGTCCCCTTTTGTGGCTGATGTCATATGTTCAACTCATCTTGAACAATATCATTTTGATTTATCATTTTAGTTTTTTATTCTTTTACTATCATTTTGGTTTGTAGGTGGGACCTTTTAGTTTCTCCACTTTTGCATTTTCTATGTTTACTTTGCTTCTACATATCTATATTGTTTGACTCGATGTTTTAATTAAGGTTATGTTTGTTTCTTTTAAATTTTAATTTTTATTTCCAAATTTAATAAAAATATTTGTCCATTTGAATTTTTATTTTTAATTTTAATTTTATAATACAATTTACCAATAACTAAATATAATACTTATTATTTAATATTCATTACTAATAAGATTTATAACTAATATTATTTAATTAAAATATATGTAAAATACATAAATATCAAATAAAATTAGCATGATCAAATTAAAAAATAAGTAAATATTAGTTTATAAATAAAATTTTCACTTAGTTTTACTTATTTAATTTATTTATTAATAAATATTGGTTAAGAGGTTAAAATAAAATTTTCTACTTAATTAATTTATATTTATATTTTATTTGATATTTAATAATTATTATTATTATTACTTAAATAAAAACAAAAACTGAAATCGAGAAATAAAAACTAAAAAATACAATTAAATTATAAATAAAATCGAACTGTGTTAAGTTAATTTCTTTTGTTCTCCATCATCTTATGCTCTTCTTTCTACATTGTGTTTGTTTCGATTGCTAACAGGCATTTTTCTTTTTCTTTATTTACACTTTATCCCCACTTTCATGCCTCACAAATGAATCTTTTTATGCGTTTTCTTTTTAATTTCCAATTCTTTCAAATTATATGTACACAATGGATAATGCTTTATTCATAAGCACAATTGGAAGTCTACTTCATTTATTGGCAAGTAAAGCAGATTTAATGCTTTTAGCAAAGTCTTCTTTCTACATGCAGACAAGTACCAAGCAAAATTCACCTTGAAGCATCGAAGATGTAATAAGATACATACGTGGTACATTTAATTATGGTCTTTAGTTCTTGAAAATTTGGAAGTGTAAACTTACAGCCTGCAGGGGTTTACTGGATAGTTTCTAAAAATATGTCAAGTAATAATTAGTTTCATTTTAAATTTTAATATCTTGGAATAAGGATAAGATATGATTAATTCTTATTTAAATAAAATCAGTTATTAGAAAAATTATCTTTATTCACGTATAAATATCATAATATCGCAACATATAAAAATGTACTTGCAACGGTATATTCCTCTCTTAAAAGTTTCTAACAGAAACTGAGGCCACCCACTTCACGACCATACGCTAATTCTCATTAAGCAGTGGCTGTCGAGAATGTCGCTGCTTTTACTACACGCATTACTTATCATCAACTTGTAGGGAGGTTCTTCAGTTACTTTTGGGCCATTAATATCGTTAAATACAGCGGCAGATCCGACCAGCATCGGTTTACTCTGCTTTTGTCCTATTTCCCTATTTTGTTACGGGATTGGTCCATCTCTTCCATCATAAATGACATGAATCTAACTGTGATGCGGTGGTTTTGACCTAGAAGCAGTTCAAAACTCTGACTACTTTCTATGCAAAAGTTTCCTTGCTGGACTGGAATGAGATTGCAAGCTCCCTCTCTGTTTTACCTTGGCCTTCCAGTTTCGACAAAGAGGTTAACCTTTTTAGAATGCCGACCTCTATTAGACAGGATATAGAAGAGAGTAAAATCCTGGGTGAACAAAACTCTTTCTTATCCGGGTAAGCTCCAACTTATTAAATCCGTCCTAAATTCCTTACATGTGTACTGGAGCTCTCATATATTCTTATCATAAAGTATTATCAAAGAAATAGAAAGAATCCTCAGATCTTTCCTATGGAGTCACCCAAATGGTTCTCCTGGGGCGCAAAGGTGAAATGGGCCGATATCTGTTTTACAAAACAAGAAGGGGAATTAAACATTCTCTCTATTAAAGCTGCTAATTATTCCCTCATTCTCAAAAGACTATGGTGGATCTTAGAGGACAAGAAGAGTTTGTGGATAAAATGGCTTCATGAATATTTCCTTAAGGGAAATACTATATGGGCGATCAAACAGAAAAGTACCATTCTTTTTTTCTTATTTAGCTGTTGAAATTGCGAGATGCTGTTCATCATGAAAGCTCTTGTAAGATTAAGGATGGCCGCCTAGCCTCCCTATGATTTGATAATTGGTCCAACAGAGGTCCTTTAATACAACTGATGTCTTTTCCAAGAGCCTCTTCAGCTTTCCCTTCAAGAACTCAGATGCACTCCTTCATTGAAGGAAATGGTTGGAATTTTCCCAGAAGTCTAATGCAATTTCAGCCTAGCTATCCTACCACCCCACATGAACCTAGACATCTTTGTCTGAAAAGGTATTCCTCTTGAGAAGCTCACTAACAGTGTTCTTTGTGATAATTTACGCAGACATCGGCCTGCAGTCCCTTGGGCCACTAAGGTCTGGAATAGATTCTTAAGGTCCAATGTGCTCCATGCATAGTGAATCTTGCAACCACCTCTTTTTTGATTGTCCTTTCAACAAGACAATTTGAAATTGTGTCACTACTTCTTGTTATTGGGTGAATCCAGAAACAACCATCTTGGAGATTACAAAAAGACTTAATGCGCAATCACCTATCCATATCATTGTTTTGGGCGTTTGTATTTACAGGTTATGGAGATAGCGAAACTTCTGACGTTTCAAACATCAATTAGCTACGAAAGAGGGTCTAATATCCTTAATTTTAACAGAGGTGCAAGAAATCATTCTGACGAAGAAGCTACAACAAAGATGCAGCCCAACAACACGCTCCTCTCTATGTATCTTTTTTCATAATGCATCTTCTTCCTTACATTATTTTCTGCTAATATGGCGGATAGGCTCTCTTGTAGTTTCAATTTTCTTTTCTTGGAACTCTCTTGTATGTGTAACTTTTATTTATTCATTTAATCAATTTTCTTTCTCACCAAAAAAAAAAAGGGGTTTCCTTGCTGGTCTAATAGCAATAAGTTTGGAAAACTATTCAAGGACATTTAATGTTTAAGGACCCAGAGAAATGAACATTTTTTAGCATTACTTAACCATCAACATTGGTTTTAGGGCCTTTAAACCAGTGTCGAGCACTGAATATCCAGGAAGAAATTATAAGAATCAGTAAGCCACCAACTGCAACTGGAGTGTAATTGAGTGTCTCATTGGTGATGGGGTAGGCCACAGGGAGTGAGAAGAGGACAGAGATGGTCGCCACCCAAATGACTGCGACCCAACCAACAGGGACACTATACCGGCCCAAGTTGAATGGTCCTGGGACGAAGGATTTGCGTGCCAAAGTTACCCTAAAGAAGGTGGGTAGGGCATAAGCAATATACAGTCCGATGGTAGCAATAGATACCATGGCCTGAAATGCCACTGTGCTGCCAAGATACTACATGAAAATAAGACCAAGGGCCGTGAATATCGATCTTAGAAACAAGCAAAGAAGATACAGGCAGCACAATGGAAATGTCAGGTTAAAAGGCATGATCGTCTCAAATAAGGAAAAATTAGACAGGATCAAATGTCAATACCGTTAATGCCATGCAAAATGAGATGCATGCAGAGAGCCAAACAGCATTTATAGGGACCTCCTGCTTGTTTACTTTGTGCCAAACTGATGAGAATGGCATGGCCCCGTCTCTAGAAAATGCATAGACCATCCTGAGAATATTTTGTGTGTATATATATATATAATTGCTGTTATTATCTCTGAAATTGCTTCTTGATAGATGAGATACCAAAAACGGAAAAGGTGAAAATAGCAAGAATACCTGGAGTTGCTGGTCACTGAACTCATACCACAGAAAAATATGGCAACAGAAACAACTCCTAAACAAATAATTCCCCCTACTCCACTCCCATATCTATTCTTGAATGCTGAGTAAAATATTTCAGCAATAGCATACCCACCAGCATCATTGTCTTTACTCAGGAGATCAGAGATGTTTGCAACCCCAAATGTGACTCCAACTATGTAAAACCATCCAAATATAGCAGATATTCCAATGGCACTAATAATTCCTTTTGGTCCATTCGTATCAGCATTCTTGGTTTCCTCTGTCTACAGACAACAGTTCACAGAAACAGCATTATTCAGTTTCAGTTCTTCATTAATTACAAAGCATAGATAAAAGTAAGTGTTTAGTTATTCTAGCAAACTAGCAACTGTTCATAAATGCGTTCATTTACAGGCGCATACTTCAAGTTAAAATATGCTTCAAAAGGGGATTAATTGATTTCAAGAAACTAATTTTCTTTTATTGTACTTTGTCTGAGTGATCAAACAGTAGGACAAACCAGGATAGAAGCATAATGTCATAAACTCTGAGGAATGTATTTTCAACAAGAATTGGAACTCTTCCTAACTATAGCTACTAGAAGTTCTACAAAGATAAGTCATCTCTTATTAACTTTTTGCCATGGCTTATATTAAAATTCAATAGGAAGATCATCACTGCTTACCATGTGGGCTGAAGCATCATACCCAGAAAGGGTGTATTGACTCATCAGAAGTCCAATAACAAAAATGTAGAATTTGTTATGGATGCCTGCACCATTATCAGTGTTGAAGTGCGTGAAGACAAACTTGGCACTGGCCCTCTCAGTTGCAACACAGGGTACTATTATTGTGATAGCAACAACAACTAAAAATGACAAGGTTGATCAAAATTTAGAAATAAGATTGGCAATAAAAAAATGCTGGAAATTAAGAGCCATAAGTTCATCATACCTACAAGATTCCAGACAGCGGCCAGCTGTCCAAAGAAAGATAGTATTGAGATAGGCAGGCTATTAAGTATTGCATGTAGAAGTAAAATTCCTCCATGGATAGCAATAACAACATATTTTGATGCCTCATATCCACCACCTTTTGCTCCACCTGTGCTAAGAAGAATGATAACTTGAAGTAGCTGTGCCAGGGAGAAATCTATACTTGTCGTAACTGCCCACTGCAAATGTAGATGCAAGTAAAAGTTGTCAGTTTATAACAGAATACAGATCCATTGGCATCCTAAACAAACTAGGCTGCAGCAGATAGTGAAATCTGCAGAAGTCCATGATCAATCTCAGTTGTACCTGACCAACAATGTTGAACCTGCAAAATTTAATTTGTTCCATTTAGCATATACTTTCTGCTAGAGAAGTTTCATTTTTGTGTAACCAACAATAAGTAGTGACAATCTTCATATAATGTTTATCTCAACTTCAACCACAAGAACAACTAGAAGAGTAGTAACAAATTTCCAATCTGGTTCATGAACCCATGAGGCTCCAGTAGGCTGGGTGAAAGGCAGTAAATAACTGACATTCCAATTTGTTAAATGCAGATCATCAACTTAACAGTGAGAAGTATGTGCGTAACGTGTGAAACAAAGAAACTCGACTAATATTTCATTTTCCCCAAAATGGCTCCAGTTGATAAGGAAAAGCATCTCCTGTAATTCCTGGGTTGAAAACTCTTTCATCCAACCATCTTCAACACACTAATTTAAAAAATCCCATGTGCACATTCATTTCTTGCTATTAGTGCCAACGCATTTCAAGCAATGCAATGGAATTACTTCGACAAATTAAAGAGAATTTTCCTCAGCCATGAAAAGACAAATATGACGTATTTCATACGCTGAATAGAACATTTAGATGATGTCTCATCAAACAAAAGACATGATTCGAACAGCTGTAACGAATAAAGTTCAGTCTCTCCCCCTAAATTGCGAGATCATTGGCGAAATGAGCCCAATCAGCTTCAGTGAGAGGAGAATTCTCAAACATACTATCAGAAGTTGCTTCAACCCATGGAAGGATAAGACTTCTACAGCCAAAAACGAAAAGAGACCAGTGTACATGGCGCTATTGGGACTCAAAAAATAGGATAAAGCAAGCATTTAAAGAACCTTAATTAGGCATGTCTTTACACTTGGACTTTAACATCCTGGAGATTCTAATTTTGGCTCATCCATGATATCCTCCTAAACAATGGAGATTAAAGAAATTGAAACTCCAAATTTGACGCCAACTCAAAGTTTCCTTAAATGCTAAGATTTGGACACATCGTTGACTAAAGGATTGAGGTGGGAAATGAAATCAGACACAGCGTAAAGGGAGACGTGATCAAAGGCCAAGTATATACAGTGTTCCTAAAAACTCATGAATCTATAAATTTTAACTCAAATAAAAACTTGAAACCCATAACCCAAAGATGACACAAACATCCGAAAAGTGAAAAGTTTTACCAGCCAGTAATCCACGACGCAAAGGGTGCCCATCGAGGGCCAGCAAGCTTTGCACTCCAATAGTAGAGACCACCAGAAGTTGGGTAAGAGGAGCAAATCTCAGCCATTGCTAACCCAACAAACATGGTGAAGCCACAAGCTACAACCCACCCATATACAATGGAAACTGGTCCACCATAATTCAACCCAGTATTGTACAAGGTGGTTATACCAGTTACGATGGATATGATCGAAAATGAAAATGCAAAATTAGAGAACACCCTGCAAATCCCAGAAAAGGTCACGTAATGACCCAGTTCAAATTCAAAAGACGTTGCGGGTTATCTAAGCAAAACAAAAGGTTACATTAAAGAAAGATTTTTGAGAGGTTTACGAGAGGTCACGCTTAAGCTCCTGCTTGTAGCCAAGCTCCTTGAGACGCGCAGTGCCTGAATCAAGAGGAACCTTGGCATTTTGTATCGTTTGTGTTGGAAGTGCCATTTTTTGACCGTCAAGCAGTCTCATGAAAAGAGTGATAAAAGGAGAAAAATTATCAAGGGCACGAGAAATACAGAGACTGGATTTCGATATTTGAATCGAAAGCTTCGATTTTTTGCTCCCGGTTGCCGTATGGTTGGTTGGTGGGTTGTTTGCTTTCGTGACATTGTGATAGACTTATAGCAGTCAAATAACGATGTCTGACTTAAATCTCCCCGAATTTCAATGAAGATTTGTCTTCCAGCAAATCATCTTCGACAGAGGGGAGCCAGAAAGTCGTTTGGACAAATGGCAATTGACAGATATGTTTTATTTTTATAGCATCTGAGCACTCACCGCGGGCCTACATCACTTCCTGCCTAAGTTGACATTCTGTTAGTGTTTCAAAGTTGGATCTCCCACCTTTCGGCCTTTTTTGCGGTTGACAGCATACTGTCCCGCAGCGAATGCGAATGTATGCTGACATCAACGCAAAAGCCACGTTTAAAAAAACAAAAGAGTCTTCTTTATTTGCAAAGAATCTTGATTATATTGTAATATTTTTAAATTTTAATCACATAATTTAATTTATTATCATATTACACTAATAAATATGTTTGATTATGAATAAATATAACAAATTAACATGTTAATTATAAAATGAATTAAAAATTTTAACATTACGTATTAAATAATATTATATTTTCCATAGTATCCAAATATGATGAATTAATAAAATAACTAGTGTTTTATAATTTTTTTTTTGGAGGGATTATAATTTTATTTATTAATACTAAAAATGAGTCACATTAATTATTGATTATATATAGAAATATGAAAATAATAATCCTACTTATAAGAACTTCTATACTGCTTTAACATAAGAGAGATTTGTAACTATGATAAAATAAATAAAAAATAAAAATAATACAATTTTATTTATGAACGGTAAAAATTAATCACGTTAATATTAATTATTAATAATAATTAATTATCTTATTTATAAATATTATGCATAATAAATAAAAATTCAACAAAATACTTAATTTTTATCATATTAAAATAATAATATGATAATTATAAATAAAATATAATGAAATGAATTAACATTACATATTATATATTATTGTACTATTTAAATAAACATTTAAAATATGATATTAATTTTAATTTTAATAAATTAATTTATTTGAAACATATCAACTCGTAATTTACAATAAAAAACTTCTTTAACGAGATTAACAAAGATCATGAATAAAGATTTTGTTAAAAACTCTAGCTGAAAAACTTCACAAAAAGGATATATGTTTTATAATTATTAAAATATATTTTAAATAATTTAAAATAAAAAATTTTCTGTCATAAAAAAAAACCAGGTTATGCACTGGCTGCTTTTCCTATTATATTTTTTCAAATGTTAGTGCAATTAAAGTGACGCGTTAATTACACAATATCATTCCGTAAAGATTTGCTAGTCAAATGATATAGCACCATTATTATGAGGATAAATATTTAGGAAATCTTGAATTCCAGTTGAATTTAAAAGTTATTTAAACTATATCATGTTTCAAATTGTATTAGCACATAAAATAATAATTCATATGAATTTACTAAATTCTTAATAAATTTAAAATTCAATTACAATAAATAAAATATATGAATCAAATGAGAAAATTATAAAGATTTACGATTTTTTAATTATCCTCTCTTGATTTATAAAATTATTAAATTTTATTACAATATTCAGTGCATCATTATATTTAACTTTGCAAAAAAACAAAAATGTTAATCTCTTTAAAAGTTAAAAGAAAGTTCATTAAGCAACTCTTGGAAAGAGAAATATATAAGATAAAGATCAATTGAGAATTGGCATAGAAAGAAAGACTTGATATCTAAACACTACACAAGAAATACAACTTTTCTATACATTTTATTTCAAGGTTGTCTTAGACTTATGTTTGAAGGCAGGGACGGAAGTAGGTGGGGAGCCAGTGCACCACTAATCTTTAAATAACCCCGTACTAATAATATAATTTTCTCATTTGATTCATATATTCCTAACATATTCCTACCTATTTATTAAACCTATGTTTGGTTAACATCAAACACAGAATAAGTATTCTTCAAGAATAGCTATTCTGTAATTTCGAGGAATATGTAAAACGGACCGCTACCTATCTTTACGTATTCCATGAATAACCATTCTTATCGGAGACAACTTTATCCTTCTCACGTTTAAACCTCTGTCAAGCTCTCTCTCTCTCTCTCTCGCTCAACCTCCTCCATGCCCACCGCATTCTCTCATCTATCTTCATCCTTCACTAAACCCCACCATTCCGGTAGTGCCGCTGGCGGCGCTGCCAAAGGGCAAGAGAAGAGTGATCATTCAAGACGGAGAGACCATACTGCTATTGTGGTATAAAGATGTTTTTGCTGTTGAGAATAGGTCT
>JAOTBA010000003.1:14782845-14797101 GCA_025629845.1 Erythroxylum squamatum | reverse complement strand
GCTCTTCTCAGAAAAGCTCTACTGACAAAAGCTCTACTGATAAAAGCTCTACTGATAAAAGCTCAACCAAACGGGCACTAAGACTGCTTGCTAACGTTACTCTTTAGTCCCCACCATCACCGTTCACTTGTCGTTGCTCTCCAAGCATCGCTTGTGCATCCAGTGAGCCAGTCCTTGACTCCCCGACATAGAATTCAGATCTGAAATTCAGATTCATCTGCATCTAGTTGAACTGACCTGACTCGACCTATGACCCTCATTATCATGGTTACAATTTGTCTAATTTTTTTGTGTGCTTTTTAGGTTGTTTGTTTTTGCCTTAGATTGCAATTGCATTATGTTTTGATTGAGTAATGTGAGTATTGAGAATGGTTTGTAAAATATGCATTGAGCAATTTGGACTTAGAAGTTAGAATTGGTTGTGTGAGTTGTGTATAGTTTAATAACATTTAGGCATTGTGAATTCATGAAGAAATGATATCAAAATAATATTGTGTATAGATTACAAAAGATCATTTGGGCATTGTGAATTATGTATAATTTAAAAACCTGTCTTATTATTTGTTATTCTAATAATCATAAAAATGAGATCAAAATTAATTCATTAAATTGTTATGGTGTTATATTAAAATACAATTTATTAATTATTATTTTCATATAAAAGTATTTAACATATGATTAATCATTTAAATATAATATTTAATATATAATTAAGTTAAGATAATTAAACGTTTGAATTTTTGTATTTTTCATTGTTGTCAATAGGAAATAATATTATAAATGTTAATCATGTCTTATAGGTAGCAAATATACATCATCTTATCTTATTGATAGATAAATACAAAGTAGAAAATAGTATATGAATTTATGAGAGAATACTCATTACTCAACATACTGTGAAATTTTAAGTATTTAAATCATTTTGCGAATATTTCTTATCATAAAGAAAAGTCAATTTTGCAATGTATGTTATCATAAAAAGATGTGAGATAGAGTCTTACGAGAATTTGGATATGCTTATAATCGAATAGTGATTTTTTATAGTTACGTAATGATATTATATTCAAAAATTGTATTTTTGAACATGAATTTATTAATTTAATTTTAACACACATCTTTACTTTTTTTAGATAAATGAAGGGGGGTTTAAGTACTCCTGATAATTCAGTCGTTTAAGAAAGATTGATGATCCAGCTTAGGCTCATGTCATATTGGTTCCTAAAATGAAGAACCAACCATTTGTGTCTATTGCAACAAGCATTTGAAAGGTAAGCAAATCACCAGATTAAAGAAACATTTAGCTGGGATCAAAAGTAAAGTAGATCCTTGTAAAAAGTGAGCCATAATAAAAAAATGACAAATGAAGACTTTACTTGAAGAGTATCAACATGAAAAAGATAAAAAAAAACAAAGGCTAAATTATGAAATTAGTTATGGAAGTTCTTTTTCTGGTGGTCAGGATAGCGGGATGTTAAAGGTGGTGGTATTTCTACCCAGTAAAAAGGAGATGTTGAATATGTTGTGAGGAAAAGAAGAAGACATGTTCTATTTTTTCACTAAAACAACTCTTAAAGCTTAACCTTCAATCCATAGCATCTTACAATCTAAAGAAGTGGCTTAGAATGTGGATATGGCAATGACTAAACGATGGTATGATTTATATGTATCATTAAAAAATTTAATTAATACAAGCCTATGGTGGATGCTATTGCTTTTTAAGGTCTAGGATATAAGGCTCTTTCAATTGATTACTACAAAGCTAAACTTCTAAGCAACTTTGTTTATGAAATAAAGAGTTATTTGGATGAAAGAAAAATGACTTAAGAAACTTATGAATGTTCAATCACGTGTGATGATTGGACAGATATAAGATGTGAACCCATTATCAATTTTTAGTTTATTTTACTAAGAGGACAATGTTTTTGAAGTCTATAGATGCATCTAGCCTTGATAGAAATATTGATACCTGCTTTGGATGTTTGATGAAGTTATGAATGAAGTTGAGTTAGAAATAATTATTCAGTTCATTACTGATAATGATTATGTTTATGAAGTGGCTGGGAAAAGATTGCAAATCAGGTATAATTCTTTTTATTGAACTCTTTGTGCTGCATATTACATTAACTTGATTTTGGAAAATTTGGGAGATGCGAAATATTTTTCGATTATTGATTAGACTGTGTGAAAAGCAATGAAAGTTACCAAGTTTATCGATAATCATGCATGGGTCCTAAATTTGATGAGGAAGGATTTCATTAATTGCAAGAATTTATGTTATCCTACTATAACAAGGTTTGTGACTAATTTCTTATCGCTTTAATTTTTTGCTTTGATGAAGAAGGAGTTGAGGCAAATGTTTATAAGTGATAGGTGGATCGCATCACAGTATGCCAAGTTTAATGTTATAGCTAAGATTTCTAGAAGTATACTTGAAGATAATGAATTTTGGTCCCAACATCAATTTTTAATCCGAGTTTGTGAGGCTTTGGTGCAAATACTTTGTTTAGCTGAGAGTGATGAGAAGACAACATTAGGTTATTTTTATAATGCTATAGAGAGGGCAAAGGAAGCAATCAAGGCTAATCTAAAAAATAGACTTTTTTTGTACACACCTTATCTTGTAGTTATCAATGAGAGATAAAAAAAGACAAATTTCTTCTTTGTTGTTTACAGTTGAGGCATTTTTTAATCTTAGTGTCTATTTTAGACTAAATTTTACAAATAAAGTTGAAGTTAATAGGAGGATACTGTTAATTACTTCAACAATTATTGCCTATGAGATAATATAAGATCTCTTAAGCTCACAAATTGAGGTTTATAAAGATGCTTCTGGTGATTTTAAGATACCTATTACTACTCATCAAAGAGACAAGTTTAATCTAGCTATATGTATTTTTTCACCTTTGTTACTTATTGAAAATTAATCATTATTTTATTTCTTATATTAGTACTTTTGTTGTCTTATAGTTACTTGGTGGGACTAATTCGAGAGTGATGTAACAGAATTGTAAAGATTTCCAATTCGAATTTGGAGTTAATATGTGAATGCAATAAAGTGTGAAATGAATTAGAGTACATTTGAATTCATCCATTATAAGAAAAGCAATAGGTTGCAACACAAAAGCTTGAATGACTTAGTCTTTGGTCGATACAACTTAAAGCTTCGGAAAATGTATGTTATTATCATTGTTAAGTTGAATATAATTTATTGTAATTTCTTAATAATTAAATTTTATTTGTTTGTTAGGACTCTTAATAGAACAAGTAGTTTTTTGATTAATTTATCTTGACCATATTGATCTTTTGTCCAATTGGGTTTCTAAAGAAACAGGGTTTGATGGATAAGAGTGATTTGAAAAATAATCTTAGATGAAAAAATATTGACATGTCATGGTGATGATGGGACTCCTCTCAACAATAAAGATTTTGTATCAAATAAGAATTGAAGTCAATGCGATTTGAGCGGATATTCGATTCAATAAAGTTTTAGGTTTTCGCTTATCCTCTTCTTTTAATTTCACTTATATTTGATGTATATGTTAAATTACATATATGCAATATAAATATACCTGTAAATGCTCTTGTTTTAGGTTTCACTTATAGTTGGTTGTTTCCTCGACAAGAAATCTTGTTATAAATTGTGATACGTAGAGAGTTATTGATATTTATATATTATTTTTATTTGATGTTTTGTTGTGATATTTTTTATTATACAAAGAAATTGTAACATTTTAAGTACTTTATATTGTCCTTAATTTTATATCTGTATAATCTTTTTTCATATTAATTGTGATTATTATTTATATATCAAATATATAAAAAGCAATATTCATAGAAATTAATAGATTGTTATTATTTTAAATTTCTATTATTATAATTTTTGGAGACATGGATATTGTAAAAATTAGAAATTGTATAGTACAATATATTGAGAGATTACTTTGTAATTTTCAAAAAATTCGAAGACTATTTTATAAATTTAAAAATTACCCAAAACAATACTTGATATTAAATAGTACTAGTATAATACTATACCAGAACCAAATCAGGTACCACTATTGGTACGATGTTCATAACATTGATTCAAATAAAACCCTTCGAAAGAGATGAATTTGCTGAAATCTTTATGAAACCATTATTCGGATGAGAGCAGACATTTTTAAGTACATGGATAGTTTAAATGCTTCTTAAGCTTTTGAGATAGAATTTGCAAAATGTCGAGTCCTATGCTGTCATGTAAATATGCATCATTTCCGCAATACTGGGTCAAAAGTAGTTGAAATTTGGAGCGAACGGTGAATTCTAGCTTTAAGATTTTAAGGTGGTACATTACTACATAGTGATGATAGTTTCTTTTACTGCCAAAGACCATGATGGTTCCCAAGTAAGATATCTTGCACTGGAGAGTTACTGTAAACTTTATATATTTGTATAAGGATATTTTCTCAAATGTTCTTTCTTTCGGATAGATATGTTTATTTTGTCGAATTACTTGTTAACAGGAGTAAAAAGCAATTCAGCTAAGTGAGCAAACAGGGTTGCATATGCAAGAATGGAGAAATAATATAAAACAATAGCCAACCTGTTGATGTCTTCCTAAAGAATGTTGATGTTGAAGAGCTTATAAACTTCGTTACAACATCAACTCACGATGCTAAACCAACTTCATGACCTTACCAAGAAAGCCTTACTAAAGCCTCAGACGACATGTCACTCCAGAAACTAAAAATACATGCAACATATAAATACAGCATATTGCCTTACATATGAAAAACTGCATTCTTTCGTTTTTTTACCTTTATTTTGTAGGAGAATCAGTGATCCTACAAGCTTGGCTCTATTGCTCAGATATTAGCAGCTCTGTTGAAGAATCGGATTCATACTGCTTACTAGTAAAACACTGAGGAACAGATATGGAATTGGGAGGCAATTTCAGACTGTTAACATCCCCTTCCAACATTTCCACCACTTTGGTCATCGATGGCCGTTCCACAGCTTTCTTTTGGATGCACCACAGGCCAACCACACACAACTTCATCATTGCAGTCTCAATTTCAGGGACATTCTCAAGCTCTAAATCCCCTCTCTCATTGAGACAGTTATATACCCATGATGGAAAATATGTTTCACTTGTACTGCTTTCCTTTCCATCAAGGACCCTTCTTCTTTCAACCATTTCAAGCAGTAACATTCCAAAACTATAAACATCTGATTTGCAAGAGACCTTTTTGAGTCTACCTGAAACTATTTCAGGTGCAACATAAGCCATAGTTCCTCCAGCAGTGTCAGTAGACATAAAATCTGCCCCCCTCTGGAAAAATCTTGCAAGCCCGAAATCTGAAACCTTTGGGATAAAATTCTCGTCTAGCAATATATTTTGAGGCTTAATATCAAAATGAATAATGCTAACACTGAATCCCCCATGTAGATGCTGGATCCCTTGAGCTGTCCCTAAAGCTATTTGAAGCATCTTCTCCCAAGTAAAGGGCTGAAGCCTTGGTTCTCTTGGGAATATATACTTAGTGAGAGATCCATTAGGCATGTACTCGTATAGAAGAGCTCGATGAGATGCCTCTAAACAGAATCCTACTAACTGCACTATATTGATGTGATGAATCCGACCAAGCATGGAGACTTCACTGGTAAAGTCCCCATCTTTGATTTTGAAATTAGAAAGTATTTTAACAGCGACATAAGAACTATCGGGAAGTTGACCTTTGTACACAGTACCAAAACCACCTTGACCCAATTTATCTTTAAAGTCATTCGTAATTGCAACAATATGAGCAAAACTGTATCTTCTGGGCATCAAAGGCAGCGGATTTAACTGAAGGTTCCCCTTGTTATTCACTGGCTTCTTTTCCCTTCTGTATTTATGGACAAGGATTGCAATTATAACAATCGGTGCAAGGACGAACCTCGCAACAAGATTAATTCCTGAAGACACCAGAAAACATAAACAAAGAGTGCTAATTTTTGAAGCATCAAACTTATGCATATAGAAGTAATGGGATTTCAGTTTTAAAAACTACCTAACAGAACGGTCCAAATAGCTGAAATAATGGCCAAAATCTGCGAGGGAATATGAATGCCTGTAAATGATCACAGGGAAAGCAAAATGACCTCCATAGATTATCATCAAACAAATAACATAACCAAAATCTCTTACATGGGTTAATCACATCAACTAAGACGAGTTAACTGACCTGCTCTGTAACAGTGGTAGACATATGGAGCATCCCATGATCTCAAAGAGCATAAAGAACCAGATGCAACACAATCCCGACATTCCACAGACCAACCAAGATCAAAACCTGATTGCATCAACTTTAAGATACTATCATAAGACGGGTACAACACAGCCTGATAAATTGTTGGAACCCGTGAAAGGAAGGAGCAAGACCCTTGAAGATCAGAAATTATATAGGTATCATAACTAGCATACACATAAGACCCATTTCCATTCAAACAAGGAAGACTCCTATAGGCTTGATTGCTTATGTTACTCGAACATCTAATAAAACTTGTATAAGTATTAAGGACTGTTCCTTTATATCGACTATCACTTATCATTTCCTCAACTGACACAGACTTGTATGGGAGGTTACAGCTACCACTTGCTAAATTAACATCAACCACTCGAATTATACGCTTATCGTAGGAAATTTGCTTCACATAATACTTTCCTGAGTGAAATTCCAAAAGGGTCAAGTTGTTTTCGCACGAAAGTTGATAATCTGTATCGCCGCAGCCAGGTGGATCGGTGTTGAGGCGAAAGGGGTAGCTGATATTTTGGATGTCTCCGCATGAAGAAGAGCAAGATTGTTGAAAGGCTATTCTAGCTTGAACTTGTGTTAGGTAGAGATGAATTAGAAGAATTAGTAAAAGACACAGGTGATTAGAGAATGGGAGTGTTGTGGGTTCATGCGTTTTCATTGCTACTGAAGAGATAAGCTAACGGATTTAGCAGGAGTTAAAGATGGGCTACGGAGTGAAGAGACATAAGTATATAGTAATGCTAAGATCCGGGGACTGAGGACTGAAATTCACCGACAATTAAAAAGCATAGTCAAGAGAAAGAAAAGCTCAGTCAAGCAAGTCAACAATTTTTAGAAGCAGCAGCATTTTTATTCAGAGAAAGAAGAGATTGAAAATATCTTCTTCAAAAAGATTCAAATATTAATAGAGACTAATCACGAATTCAAATTACAAGAAAATAAAAATCCCATCAAGAATTCTTCAATCTACTTAGAAGAGTAGGTTTAGTCAAAATATGCATTAATGAGTAAATAATTATTGTTAGCTAGACAAATTGATAGTAGTTACAAATGGGTTATAATTATCATTTGCAAGATAGTATAGTGAATCATATTGTTTATTGTTAGTTTTTGAATGGCAGGCAAGAAATAAGGTAAAATGTGTGTATTCACTTGTTACCTTATTTTGAAACTAATAAATAAACTGTTTATTCTAATGATTATAACATTTTTTTATAAAAATAATCATCAACAATGCCAATAATTAAAAAATATAATCAGAAAAGAGGCAAAATTAATTTGTAGTAATTTAATCAAGTAACCCTTGATGTATGTTCATTTTATAAATTTTACTTAGGAATATACTATTTTCGTATTTTAATGAGTGAAGATGAACCCTCGATACAAAATTCTTCTTAGTCACGGGTGATAAGAAATCGTTACAAATATATTGATTCTCTCAACAAATTTTGTTCAATGTTAAAAAAAGCTACAATTTGAATTTAAATTTTTTTATCAATTACAATAATTGTACAATCATATAACCCAAAACATCCCTAACTTGCTCATACTAATAAACGAAGATTCAATATATATTGTGTCATGTACACATGTATATTCTCTATCATTTCAAGCGTCTAGCAAAATTTCATATATGCTTTAGATATCGCCCTTTTGTATAGCCTATTTCTATAATAGTTGTTACAAACAAAAGCTAACCATTTTAGCTATGTAGTAACAATAACATTGGTCAACCATTATAGTATACTGATCAACCAATAAGTCATATTGCTCGATCAATGTAGTTACAAACTCATGGTAAATGTTGTCAAAAGATATTGGTCAACTAGTATATTAATCAATTAAACTTCCTAAAACAATTTATAAAAAAAAAAATTCAAGTTATTTCTAAGAGTAAGACACATTCATATGACAAAAATTTCATCCAAAATCACTTCAAAAGTTTTAGAATTTTTTAAATGCATCAAGAGGTTTTCTTTAAAACTTTTCTAAATTTCCTCTTGACCATGATAAAGTATTTTCAATATTCTCTATAATTAAACTCCTAATTGATTGAAATGATTAAATAAGCTATAAGAAGCATTATAATGATTTGTTTAAATATTGATATACTTGATTACTCTTTTTTCTTAGTTCTTCACTTGAATTCTCCTAAAAATTTCACACTTTGCTCATTTTTATTATTCTTTAATTGCTCAATTTATTCAATTGACTTCTTTGATCACTTTACTCTTTATTGAACTTGATCCTACATATATTAACTTACTAATATCTCTATGGATTAAGAAAAAAAGTTGCAATATGTTTTATTATTATCAAAATCATGGATTAGAACCTCTTTAATCAAAGATTTTCTTTATGTTTTTTATGATTATAAAACATTTGGTGATATTATAAAATAATAAAATAGATTCACCAACTCCTTTTATATTAAAGCAATAATTAATACATATTCCCCTTAATTCATACGTCATAAATTATCAACTTTCAATATCATCATTCTCTCCCTCTTTTCTCCATGATAAAAGAGGTATATGGGATATGAAAGTATAAGATTAAAAGAAAAAGTTAAATAACTTCCCTTTCACAAAACCTCTAGGGTGTGTTTGGATGCTGTCCTTATGGGTGAGGACAGTGGACAAGGACGTAAAAGTTCTGTCCTTTGTCCTGTTTGCTTGCTGTCCTCACCTATTTTTGTTCCATCTTCAGAGGACAAGGACAGAAATTTTTGTCCCGCCCAAAACTGAGGTACAAGAATTCTTGTCCGTTGGACAAGAATATGAAAAGTCCAAAATAACCTTGATGAAAGCTAAAACAAACCGCAGCTTTCCCTTTCCTACCGCAGCTTTCCTTCTCCCCTGCTTCGTTCGGCGTCGTCTCCGGTGAGTATTTTTGTTTTGTCTTTGAATCTTCTCTTCTAAGAAAAACTCCAATGTCCGCATATGATCTGCATTTTCCCGTTCTCTCTCTATTCTTCATAACTTGCTCATTGTCCCTTTCTCTCCAGATTTTACTTCTTGACACATGAACCTCGCTCTTCAAGCCAATCGTGCCTGGTACCATCTTTCCTCTCTTCTGGGTAAGACGCTATATTCATCCCACCGTTGTTGTTTTTCTATGCTATGGTGATGGGATCCGATTAGGTGTGGGAAATGGTTGATGGAGTTATGTTTGTGCTTTGTTGATGGATGTCGATTGGGTAAGGGAGGGATGGGTATGGATTGGGTGAGGGATTGGGATTAGGTTTTTGTGCAACATAATGCTTGAGTGTGAAAAATTTTTTTTGGTCACTAGTACATGTAAATCTTCTCTGCTGGGATTTGGTTGAGGTGCATCTCCATTTGGATTTCTGATGTTTAAGTAATTAAATTTTAGGTTCACCAGCTTATGTGGATTTCTGATTCAAGCTACATTGTTGTACAGTGTTAACTGAATCCTCCTCCTTCACCTGCCCTTCTTTCGAACTGCAAAATGTTATTGGAATAAGCTTGTAAAGTGACGGTCCTATGGTGTCTGTTTAGCTAAAAATATATCATATCAGAATGATGTTACTTGAGGTTTCTGATGCACATTCCTGCCTTACCTTTTACCTTAAGTATATGCGTCATGGACCAGGATGTATCATGTCGAGGTTTTATATACCAAAATCATCCTTTATTTTTATAGAATGCATGTATCTACCTTATCTATAATGAGTTATTGTCTATAAAACTATTCTCCAAATTCTTTTATGAATTGTATTTAGTTTGTAGTCCTTATTGAAAGAATTACCAAGCCTCCCTCTTCCTTAGACAGACAAAAGCCAGTCAATTTCACTTTTTCCATAGAGCAAATATTGCCATTTCCTGACAATATAAAAGGTCTTCATGATCATTTCAATTGTCTTAATTGTGTCCTTTTGGTGAAGCAGACGTGCGAAGTCCACTATACATGCAATGTACTGAGGATAAAATTAACTAGCATTACTCTCCTAACTAGAGTTAAATGCCTATTGCATCTGTTTGTAATCTTCAAGATGATTATGTTAATTAAAGGTTTGAAGTCAGAAAGATGGTCTATTAGTTGAGATTAGAAAAGCTCCTTGAGAAGTAAACATAATTTTGGATACTACAATCTTCATTCTATGAGCAAGCATTTTATATATTACTTTGGAAATAATGTTGCACAATGATATGGGGTAAAAATCCTTCACGACACTAATGTAAGTATTTTTACTACCATAGTTATGCATACTTTGTTGAACTCTTTCAATACTTTCCTACCGGAGAATACCATGTTTTAGTGTATTCCCAAGTTTTTATTGGAAGATGTTCACATTAAAACCATCTGGTCAAGATGCTTTGTTTGGCTTTAGGGTAATCATGGTTCTCTCTACATCATTAGAGGTAAAAGGTTCAACTAAGAGGGGGTGCATCATGCTCAGCGATTGGATTAACAATGATTTTCCTCATTAATTTAATATAACAGCGTGCATTAGCAAGTGTCTCTAAAGTTTTGGTGAGGAATATGATAATATCTCTTTTAATATCTACTTATAAATAAACCCAAGAGCTCTGCCCTTGGAGCTGTTGAATCTGTTGCTCCTTAAGTTCAAGCGATGCAAAATACAGCTTGGATTTTCCCTACTTGTACTCTTTTTGTTTTCTTGTTTAAAATGCATTTCTTTGATATGTCCTAGCTCTCGTGCCTATAATGGTTGTGATATATTCACCGATTCTTTTAACTTGTATAAGACATGGCATTTATGAGAGGTTGCTAGCATCAACTTTGTTGCACATGACTATTCAATGAGTTGTTGTGATCTTGATAGACCTTTCTCATGATGATTGTAGTCGTTTTAACTGGTTAACATTGTTCAATATAAGAGATTTTCCTTTGAAGTAGGTCCGAAGTAGTGGATGGTTGCGTCTTTGTGAAGCTACATATGTATATATATACATATACATATATGTATATATCAATTCAAGGTCATGCATATTATAGATACTAACCATGGAACTTCTGAGATAGTCAGTAAAACTATCATGCATATTATAGATACTAACCATGGAACTTTTGAGATCATCAAGAAAACTATGTGTAAAGAAGGGTTTAAAGTAATCTCTCTAGAAGATTTAATCGACTGATCTTATGCTGTTGCTTGAATTTCTTATAAAACCTATAAAAAACAGTTGACCTGTGAAATTTGTTTTAGTAATGACATATTTTCATATTTGGTTGCAAGCTTCATATAAGCTTTATTTACAATGTCCTTTTATAATATTCCTTTAATGACTATTTCAAGTGTTCTGATTGTTCCTTTTTAGGTTAATCTTCAGTTATGTTCTAGGACATGTGGATTACATTTTCTAATGCATCAAATGTAACCATTGCTTTTGTAAGAACTTATTTGTCCATGTTTGTGATTGTTTTTCCTTCTTTTGTAGGTAGGAAAGCACTGTACTGTAGGGTTTATTTTTTAATCTTTGAACAAGCATGATGACCTAAACTGAGAACATTTTCATTTTGACATATGATATAAGAAACTCTCTGCGGGTATACCTTTAGGTTTTTATGTTTCTTGTCATGTTTGTTCATAATATGCATGGTGAAGCTGTTGCTTTTTATGCTGGGTTCACTTCACAATGCATTTACACATCGCTTAAAACTTCCTTACAATTAAAGCCAAAAAATGGGCACATTTTTTCTTTGTCTTGTTTCATTGCATATTTCTACCACCTTCCACCTATCATCTTCTTACTACCTTTGCCAATCTTTTGGAAATGGTTACGATGAAGCTGTCATCAGAACATTGTTATTATGTTGTGAAAAAGCTCAACAGTGCTTTAGTTGAAAGTTGTATGCTGATCTCTTCGTTACACTTATTGCTTCCTTGATCTTTACTTGGTGAGACAGTGATAAAACTCAGCTGCTTGATTGTATTTGAAATTGCTAACTTCCCCTACTCTTAATTAAATCTCTTAGAGAATTATTGAGATTTCTTTGAATTAGTCCAAACTTTATTTTTTAATTTCCTTTACCTCCATTTGTGTCTTTACAGTCTCCTTTCCATTGAGTTTCTTTAGCTAAGATTTTATTATTTGCAATTTCCGTATGCAAATAATGTATTGTTTAGTGTCTTGCAAGTTACTTCTTACTCCTTTGGTGATAGCTTCCTCCGAACCTACATCAGTCGCCAACTAAATGAGTTAATGCTTGGTTCTAATCACCATGCTTTATTTCTTGTTGACTACATTACACTGCTTACATGCCAACTACAACTTATCGTTTCTTATATATAACATACATCAAATTTGGATTTTGTTAATTCTCAGATATAACAGCAGTGTTTGTTTTTTTGGTTTATCAGATACTTTAGAGACCTTCTTCTGAATCCTCCTGCTTCTGAAATTGCCTCCACTATTCAAGGTAAACTGACATTCAATATGGTTTTGAATTATGCTTAAGTTTATGTTGCCCAAAATTTGGTTGTGATATGACTTCAATATGGTAAAATTGAACATATTATAATTGATCATCCAATAGTCTTTGCAGTAATAATTTATCGGTTCATTTTGCATGAGTTGGTGAGTAATTTGCTTAGTAGTTATTGTTGTTCGATGAAAGAGCAAAGGTGATATTTAGGAACAATATATATGTAAACAGGGAATTCTAAGTGTATTTAGAATATCAACTGACATTTGGTATGTATATATTGCTTGTGTATTCATTTATCCCATTCTTAAATGTGTCAATATAAATGGAAAATGTATTCATTTATCCCATTCTTAAATGTGTCAATATATTGGGCTGGGATTCAAAGTACTGCTTATGTTAAGCAGCCCAAGTCCAGATTTGTTTGAAAATAAACAATACATTGTATTCTCCAACAATCATGCTTTATAATTGAGGCGTATATCCTTTGGTACATATTTCTTCAACTTTAATGAAATAAGTTGTTGAATATTACTATGCTATACATATATACAAATGTAGTTTATGATCAGTATATTGTTTTCTCTTTGCAGACATATTTTGTTACAAAATTGGGGTCAATGGATCATGATACTTTGTTTAAGTGTCTGGCTTTGTTTGAGATTTGGAATAGGCAATTGGATTTGATGAGAATGGTACTATTGTTATGCTTGTATGTTTACACCAAGAAACGGCGTAGAAGTGAAAATGCTAAAGGTAGCAGGGCATTGACAGTACCAAATAGGGAAGCCAGTATAGATAGGATTTTGCATGAGGGTGATAGGAATTGCCAGTGGGATTTAATGATGGACAGTAATGCATTTACATTGTTATGTGAAATGCTTCAGGTCCATGGTGGGTTGACTAATAATGACCATGTGCCCATTGAAGAAAAAGTTGTAATCTTCTTAAGAATATTAGCACAAAATGAATCTAATAGAGTATTACAAGTTCGGTTTAAGAGGTCAAGAGAAACAATAAGTCAGGTCTTCTATAGTGTGTTGAAGGCTGTAATCAAGCTTCAACATCTGTTGTATATCAAGCCCATACTAATTCCTGAGGATTGCACAGACAATAAATGGAAATGGTTTAAGGTTAGTACATTTATTTAGCGACAATACATTGTCTAATTTAAGTTCATGAATTGCCTTGGTGCTCTTGATGGGACCTATTTAGACATAGTAGTTCCCAACGCATATAAGCCCAGATACCGAGGTAGGAAAGGGAGAATATGCACTAATGTGTTAGGAGTGTGTGATAAGAACTCAAACTTTGTTTATGTTCTTGCTGGATGGGAGGGTTCAGCAGCGGATTCAAGGGTTCTGCATGATGCTGTTAGTAGGCCTAATGGACTTCAAGTGCCGAGGGGTATGTAAGAAACGAATTGTTAGAAATTTGCAAATGTTTTTTTTAAGGTATGATTACAGATACAATAGTAATAGTGTCATTTGCTTATAGGAAATTACTACTTAGTAGATGCTGGCTATACCAATGGTCCTGGTTTTCTTGCACCTTTTAGAGGCAC
>JAOTBA010000003.1:14760341-14774114 GCA_025629845.1 Erythroxylum squamatum | reverse complement strand
AGGATTTGAACTCACGACCACTTGGTCATAAAGGCTCTGATACCATGTTAAGTGACCGTTTTACCACAATAGCTTAAGCTGTTGTGTGAGGCCAACCTAATTGGTTTTATATATTCACTAACAAGATAGGGGATTCCGATCCTGTAGATACGAATACTCACGACTTGTGGGTATGGCAATCTGTCAAAGACAACGAAAAATGGAAGAGACAGAAGAGAGAAGAAGGATTTTCTTATTCCCCACACAAACAGTACAATCGAGTCTGCAGAATATAAAGCAAGGTTTTTACATAACCAAATAACCAACTCAGCTAAACGACAAAATAGCAAATAATAAAAAGCTAATTATTTCAATATTCTCAAGACTCTCCTTCAAGTTGGATGATGATATCTGTCAATCACACCCAACTTGGATAGTAAGTAATCATGCTGATGGTTGCCAAGTCCCTTTGTAAGAATATGTGCTAACTGATCCTTTGTTGAGATATGTCTAGTTTCCACAAAACCATTCTGAATACTTTCTCTCACAAAGTGACAATCAATTTCAATATGTTTAGTCCTCTCATAATAAACTGGATTTGCTGCGATTTGTATTGTTGCTTGATTGTCACAATGAAGAACAATTGGTTTACTTCCTTTAATTCCTAGTTATGCAATTAGTCCAAATAAACATTTTAACTTAACTACAGTGGATGTCATGCTTCTGTATTCAGCCTCTACTGAAGACCCTAAAATTGTACTTTGTTTCTTAGATTTCCAGGAGATTAGAGAGTTGTCAAACTTAACGCAAAATCCTGTTACAGATTTTCTTGACATAAGGCAAGATGCCCAATCAGAGTCACAATAAGCAATTAATCTTGGATTTCCTGATGAATTGAGAAGAATTCCCTATCCCAGATTTTTTTTGACATATCTAACAACTCTCAATGCAGCTTCATAATGAGATTTTTTGGTTTCTACATAAATTGACTAAAGTGTTGCACACCATAAGTTATATCCGGTCTAGTATGTGTCAGATATAGAAGTTTTCTAATCAATTTATGGTAAACAGCAGCATCTGTCAAGACTTCATCATCAAGTTTCAATTGTAAAGAGTCATCAAAATCTATAGTAGTTAACTTTAGATTTTGTTCCAATGGAGTGAATGCTGGCTTTGCTCCACTTAATCCAAGATCCTGAATCAATTCAAGTGCATACTTCCTCTGACTTAACATTATACCTTCATTTGATCTTGAGACTTCAATCCCAAGAAAATATATTAGAATTCCAAGATCCTTCATCTTGAAATTCTGATGCAATATGCCCTTTAATTCATCAATCAAGCCATTGTCATTCCAATTATGAGCAAATCATCAACATAAATCAGCATAATGACTTGTTTAGAAACTTCACTCTTAGTAAACATAGAGTAATCATGCTTACTTTGAGCATAACAATGATTAATAAGGGCCTCAGTCAACTTCAAATTCCATTGCCATGATGCCTGCTTCAAGCCATATAGGGATTTGAGTAACCTGCATACCCTATTCTCCCTCTGGTTGCCAAATCCCTAAGATAAATCCATGAAAACTTCTTATAAATCATCCTGTAGAAAAGCATTATAGACATCCATTTGGAATAAGGGCCATTAAAACATAGCAATAAGAGCTATAACATTTCTAACAATAACGTGCTTAGCCACTGGAGAGAAAGTGTCATGAAAGTTGATGCCCTCTTGTTGATTATACCCTTTGGTAACCAATCTGGCCTTAAATCGTTCCACTTCCCATTGGAATGATATTTCACCTTATAAACCCATTTGCAGCCTATGGGAAATTTTCCAGAAGGTAAAGGAACCACTTCTCATTTGCCATTACCTTAATTGATTTATATATTCACTAACACACCCCTTCAAGTTAAAGCTCTTTGGACTTGAAACTTGCACAGACTCACTTTACCTTGTGCTGAATAGTAGGTGGGTGGTAGGATTTGAACTTACAACCATTTGGTCACAAAGGCTTTGATACCATGTCAAAAACAACAAAAAATGGAAGAGACAAAAGAGAGGAGGATTTTCTTATTCCCCACATAAACAATACAATCGAGTCTGCAAAATATAAAACAAGGTTTTTTACAAAACCAAAAAACAAACTCAGCTAAACGACAAAATAGCAAATAACAAAAAGCTAATTATTTCAATATTCTCAACACAATCAACCATCATAATATCAATTTATAAACTATGACAAAATTTCTTGGAGAAACACATAGACAAAACTTGAGAAAGAACAAGTTCAGCTTTACCGTTAGGGAGACAATGCAGAGACTTAGAACTTGGATGAATCCATGGACCATACAAGGGATGCCACTTAGCTTTATCCCAATGAGCTGGTGTAAACTGTTCCAGTGTTCTTTTAACTTGGGAAGTAATCACCAAGTTAATGGATTGCAGATATCTCAAGCAAAAGAATACATGAAATACAAGCAAAATAGGAAAGACTAGAATTGAAAAATCATCAATCTCTCCGTTGCTTTCGATGATTGCTCTTAGATACTTAAAACATTATTTCCGTAGTATAACTTCTGAACTAATATTTACGTCTATATCGGTAGCCATCCTATCTCTCAAAAATTTATACTCCACGTACTCAATCTTAGTTATACTCAATCTAAAGTCATTCGACTCTAACAAATCCTTCCAAAGTTTAAGCTTGACATTGACTTCATTATTTGTTTCATCCACTAAAACAATGTCATCAATAAACAATATATACTAAGGCACATCTTTTTGGATATTCTTGGTGAGCTCATCACTGCAAATAAAATAGGGCTTAAAGAGGAACCTTAGTGTAGCTCAATATCGATAGAAAAATGCTTTGTATCTTATCATATCGTCCTTACTCTATTTTTTACATCTTCACGCATATTCCTAATAACTCAAATATAAGTCATAGGAACTCTCTTGACTTCTAAATACTTCATAATTTTTCTAGGTATTCGATCATATGCCTTCTCTAAATCAATAAAAATCATGTGTAGGTTACTTTATCATTTCATGTAATATTCCACTAATTTTTTAAAGAGATATAAAGTTTCTGTTGTGAACTTTCCTAGCATAAAGCTAAACTAGTTTTTCAAAATAAAAACATCCTTTCTTGCTCTCTTCTCAATCACCTTCTCCCGTGCAGCTTTGAAATATGAACATATGCATGTAAAGATCGAAATTCTTATGTTACAAAAGAAACGTAAACATTTATGTATCGAAAATGATAAGAATTCCTCTCTATGTAATATATATAGAAATTAACCTCCACCATTACGAAATTAACAAAAATTAATTTGTAGCATATAAAAATATAGGATATATTTTGTTGTTTGATTATAATAAAAGAAGATTGTACGGTTTAAATTTAAAATATAAAAATTAAGATTTTAAATTATGGCAATTTTTTTATAACTGCATTTATATCATTTACAATTATCCCATAACTTTCCGTAATGTTATTCCACATAACAAGCTAGTCAAAGAAAATTTTCTTAGCTAAAAGACTTTCACCGTTGCAAGTTTTTCAAACTTGCCTATGAAAAAATTATTTTTTAATAATCTTTGTAAGTTTCTCACAAATAGAACTCATCCTTAAGTTAATATAATCTTATCAAATAAAGTAATTAAACTAATCTGTAACAAAATTAAGAAATTATAACTTTTAATATTTTATCATATATTTAATAAATCAATAATTTTAATTTTTAATGATTAATTATCACTTTAAATGTTATTATCTCTGTTAATAATAAATACATGTCTTGATTTAGTTGATATCTTGTGTGCATTTGAACTAACGTGGCATGCTACTATGAACTTATTCTCTTTAATATGTACTTTGGTTGATATAGATAAATATAAAAATTACAATGATTTTATGGTAGCTAACTATATCTCTTTCTTCAATATTTTCTTCCGTACCATAAAAGAAGAATAATTTATATAAACCATTAAAACATGGGTTGATATCTCTAATTAAAGAAATGAACATTTAAATTGTTTCATGTCAAAAATGCTTTACACAATTCCTTTTGTAAGTATTTTCCTATGTTTTTCTTGATATTTATTAGGTGCTAGTTAGTAATACTAGAAGTATGGAATTAAAGAAAACTTGGAACTAATAAGTTCAATATTGACCACTCTCCACTTCCTAACTCAGCTGTTCCATCCAATGACAAAGGACAATCCACGTGTAAGCATATAAAGCTACTTTGCTCAAAAGAGAGGCCATGTAAATAAGTAAAGTTAAAGGTCATTCTATCCTTTAGCTAATGTCACCATTAAAATAGTTAGGGAAATTCTAGCTTCCTAATCCATAGCAAGACCAACTTGTTATGTTGGGATTTAAACATCTTTAATATGCTAAAATTTAAATTTCACCATATTAGTAATTCTCAATAAGAATTTTTGATCAAACTAGTAATACAGTATTATGTTAATTCGATAACAAAAACATATAATAGACTAATGAAAAACAAAAATTTCAATAAATTCTTATAAAGAATTTAATTTGTGAATATCTCAAAGTAGTTTTTTTAATTATTTAATCAATGTTACATATCATAATAAAATATTTGATCAAAATTATTGTTATTTTCAATTATGTTATAAATTCATCAATTTAACATAAGTCTTTTATGATACGAAAACAATAACAATAAGAAATAAAAAGAGATTTAGAACCACCACTCCCACTATAATAGAAAATTGGTATATATGGAGTTATTGAAGATAATATCAAGGTTTTAAAACGGATCAGACCGGTCAGTCTGACCATAAATAGTATGAACTAATTAGTTGCTCGGTTCGATTCAGTTCGGTTCTATTTAATAACTTATATATATATAAATTGGTCAACTGATCGAAGAACCATTTAATTTTTCAATGAACTAGTCAAACCGGTTAATCAATGATTGGATAATACCTAAAACTTCATATTTCAGTTTCACAAACCAAACTTATACAGGAGAAGGAGGTGACATGATTGAAAGCTAGATGTCAAGGATGTAGTGAGTTACAATGTTGTGTTGTTGGATTTATAGAAGATGCTTCTCATATGTTTGGAGTGACATGACTAGTCACGCAGGTGGCTGGCTGATGGAGGGAACACATCTTGTGGCTGGATTTTTATGCTTTTATTTTTAATGAGGTAAAGTCAAGATCTAATAGTGGGTTATCACTGGTGATATGGAAGGAGAGCGGATTTAGGAAGATAATAGCCAAGATTGATGGCGACAGTGCTCTCATTAGATCTAGTGTATCTGTTCCTCAAAAACAAGACATATCAAGCAAGTGTATCGTGCACTAGTTGACAGTAGAACCTCTATAAACAGTGGTGGTAGAAGCAAGAACGTCTAACTATAAATGGTAAATTTTTTATTTTAATAAAATATTTTATTTTTACTTACTTTTATAAAATTTACTTATTATTTATTATATGCAGATTTTATAACGGCTTAATACCAATTGAACTTTTAAAATTTAAACTTTTCCTTCAATCGGTTCGATATCCAATCTGATTTTTAAAACATTGGATAATATAATATAATACTGCTAGAGACAAAGGGATATATATATATATATATATATATATAAAATCAAAGTAGTGAACATGTTTTAGTCGAATCCTTATGGGAAAACCAAACTCTAAACTGATGTCGTTTTACACCCATGATGGGTCTAAAAGGCATCATGTATTGAATAACTACCAACGGCAGCGGTTTGAACGATAATAAAAATACTTGGAGTGTTTTTGTTTTGGGTATGACGCTGGTGCTTTAACATCTTCTGGAAAGGATATCTCTGCTTTCTTTAACCTGTGGAATCATAACAAGAATCCAAGTTAGTGATCCTTTGTTTTATATGCATATGCAAATAATCCTGGTTAACATAATCTATGTGGTTGTGTTGTTTGATCTGTTTTTTCTAACAGAGGCAATTAAAGAGATATGATTAACGAGACTTAATTGTGTTTGCTTTTACTATCAATGATGAAAAAATCTTTTAAAAATCTAGGACAAGTTAGGTGAAAGGTGAAAATATCTTTTAAAATCTAGGAAAAGTCAGGTGAAAAGTAAGCAGATGGGGGCTACGATTCACAAGATTGAGAAATTAACTGCATCTGGTTAGATTTTATTAAAAAATATTCATACTTCTAAGGATGCAATTAAAATAATAATAAAGCTATTGCCTATAAAAATCTTCAACTATAAATTGGACTTGATTAATGCTCACATAACTTAAAGCCCTTTTGGGACTTATGTTGCAGGGAGTGATTCATGGTTAGATATTAATGAATTTAAGTCAAGGTGGAGAGTTATAAGATATGTCTTGAATTATGATGAAATAGAGTTTCATTGTCATTAGGCATCTATTAACATACAAGGTGTTTGGTTCACCTATTGGAATAGATAAGGAATGAAATAGTTATTCTTAAGAATAGAATAGAATGAGTATTACTTAGTTTAGTTTATTTCTATAAAATTCTAATAATGAAGTATGCATGTTTGGTTTGAAAACATAAATTTGGAATGATAAAAGAATAACTAACAAAAAGGCTAAAATATTTATTATAGTCCTACTAACTACATTATTCTTCATATTATTATTATTATTATTATTATTATTATTATTATTATTATTATTATTATTATTATTAATTTTCTTCTTCTTATATTATTTAATGTTATTATAATTATAATTATTTTTATTATTAATTTATAATGATTTATTTTATTATTTATTATTTATATTATTATTATTATTATAGGTTGGAGGTGTCTTTAGATATTCTGCAAATTCAATAATAACTAAACCTTAGGATTATCTATTTTGTGTAATTTTTTCAACCAAACAAAGTAACAACCTATTATCAAAAATATGTGTGGAATGAAAAAGGCATTTCCCTCAACCAAATACCCCATTAGAGTTTTGAGTGGCCTTAAACTTTTATAGAAGTAGAATATCAGTGAAGATTCTGTAATAATAAAGTTTTATTGTGATTAGACATTTTATGAGTAACCTTAATCTATAAATAGTTTGATATGGTTTTACGAGTGAAGACTTTAGAAGACCCTTGTAAAGAACCTATGGAGAGAAATGCCTCTAAGACATTTGTAAGGAGATCGTCGTTTATTCTCTTTGTATCATTTTTTCATAGTAATAAAACAGGACATATCAGTCTAATATTGTTCAATAATTGAACATCAATAACAATAAAAAGACTTTGAAACATTAATTTAACTGCAAATTTGGTACTCTTTTAGCAGATTGATGGTTGGTCAATTTAAATGCTGTCTGCAACTCATTTCTAGCACGCACTGGCACTATATATGTCTTATAGACTAGGGCAATAGTTTCTATATATTTGTCCGGACAGAACCTAAACTCAAGTGATGGAGCCCAAAAACCACCGACAGGTAGGCAGCACCGAGCAAAGTTGGTGTCGAGCGGTGCCCGGGGGCACTGGCACGGTCGTCTTGGCCATCCTCCTCTCCAGGTTTCCCGGCATTTCACGTCTCGAAGATGTCCTTCACAAGCTCCAGAGTCGCCACCCAATCCTCAGGTCCAGACTCCATTCTAACATGACCACAAAAGCATTCAGTTTCGTCACTTCTCCAACTCCTTTCGTCAAGGTTGTGTCGATTAACCTGTCGTCAACTTTGAGAATCATTGAAAACTTCTCCTTCACAACAAGCCAATCCATCCCCCATTTCCACCTAATCCTAGAGCATGAACTTAACCAGAACGTCTGGTGCAGTGACGTCAATGTTCAAGACATGCTCTTTGCCACTGCCTATGCGCTCCCGGGTGAGAAGTGGGTGGTGGTTCTGAGGCTTCATGTCTCAGCATGCGATCGCACTACGGCAGTGGGGTTGTTGAAGGAACTGTTGATGCTGGTGGCTGAACGGAAGGACAGAAGTGAACAAATGGAGGTTGTTGGGTCCAAAGGTGAGGTTAGTTTGGGAATTGAGGATCTTATTCCTAACGGTATAGCTAAGAAACCATTGTGGGCACGGGGAATGGACATGCTTGGTTACTCTGTAAACTGGTTCAGGCAATCGAATCTGAAGTTTATAGATCCAAGTTCTCCGAGGTCTTCTCAGGTGGTGAGGTTGAAGCTGACTCGGGATGACACTCAGAGAGTGCTTAGTGTAAGTGCTTTCATTTAGTAATTCGAAGCTTTAGCTTTTATCCATGTCCATATAATATGGCTTACTCCACATTACTCGATATGTACATTGATGAACTAAAATGCTGAACTGTATAAAAGGTAAAGAAGTAAGATAGGAAGACAACCATTAATGGATAATCAAGAGTAGCATCAAAACATATTTTTGGTACTTGAAGGTGACACTGCTGGAGGAGAAAAATATCAATTTAACGAGAGGGATAAATATACTTTTTCAAAGTTTTGAAGGTTTTTCCATATTTTTATTAAGTTGATATTTTAATTTCATTTTGACTAAACAATGAATGGAAGTATCACTTTGAATGAGAGACAAACTGTGTATTTTTTCTAACCCTAGATTAGAATTGCTTTTTCTCAACTTATATTAGAACTTCAGTTCTAAAAGAGATTTAATGACTAGTTACTTGACCAAAGACTCGAAATATGTAGGAATGCAAGTCAAGAGGGTTGAAGCTGTGTGGGGCACTAGTAGCTGCTGGACTAATAGCTGCACACAGCTCGAAAAGCGCTAGTAGTCGGGTTGATAAGCAAAGAAAGTATGCCGTTGTCACGCTGACAGATTGCAGATCCATTCTGGACACGCCTCTTTCGGAGAACAACTTTGGTGAGACAGAGACTTGGTGGTTGGTTTTGTTTTGGTTTGTATTCATTTCCTGTCAGTGGCAGTAAATATCATAGTACCCATCTACTTGGAGGATCTCTTTGCGCAGGTTTATATGATATTTTGTTGCAGCACATAGACTTAAGGCGTGATTGATTATATGATATTTTGTTGCAGCACATAGACTTAAGGCGTGATTGATTATATGGTGCCACACATTAAATGTTTGATGTGATCCCAAATAAGTATGCTCTCGATTCCAATGTCATAATAACTTGTTTGCCTACTCAAACACTTGATGATCGTTCAGGATTCTACCACTCTGCCATCCTCAACACACATGCAATGAAAGGAGGAGAGCGGATGTGGGAATTGGCGACCAAAGCCTACAAGTCACTTATGGACTATAAGAACAGCGGCAAACACTTTTCGGATATGTCAGATCTCAATTTCCTGATGTGCAGGGCCATCGAGAACCCTGCCCTAACACCCTCATCTTCGCTCAGGACTTCCTTATTGTCGGTTTTTGAGGACACAGTGATCGACGACTCCGACGATGATAAGCCAAAAGTGGCGGGTCTGGAGGACTACATGGGGTGTGCCTCCGTTCACGGCCTTGGACCGTCCATTGGGATATTCGATACAATTCGTGACGGGCAGTTGGATTGCACCTGTGTGTACCCGTCGCCGTTGCATTCAAGGGACCAAATGGTTGAGTTTGTGTCCAAAATGAAGTGTGCTCTTCTGGGTGGGTTAAAGTCTAGCTGAGACATGGACATTGAGCTAGATAGTTATTTTTTCATGGCTTTTTCCTGCACCATATAAACTCAATTTCATGCCATTTTCAGGTATTGGTCCCTATGTTATGTTCTGAAGGATTCACTTATTAAGGTTTTTATCAATTCCAGCAGCTTTGCTTATTTTAAGAAAAAAGTGTAAAAATTACTTAATGCTATTGCTTCAACACGGCTAAATTTAATTCTGTTGAAAAGTAAAGAAATTATGCAAATAAATGTTTTCACACTACAAAACGATTGTCAAACAAAGACACTTCACATTCTGGACTCATGTCATGCCAGTAATGCCTCTCGCCGGGTCCAGAGGCGCTAAATCCTCTTAACTAATTGGAGTCAGCAAAGGCATTGAACGTTGACACTACCAACCTGCTCTCTCCTTTGAACGTAGAGATTATAGAGTGGACGTAGCATTTACAAAAATGGAGGGTATCAATTGCTATGTTACATTCAACCCACATCAAGACTTGCTGTTGAAACACACTGTACGTTATGGAGATGAAGAAAAGAAGAAATTTGTACAATTCGTCTAAGAACTCAAGCTATTGCCACTGTTGCTAGCAAAATTAGCCCATCCAAGTTGGTAGAGCTGATATGTATATATATGTTGCATCTGGTTTCTACAAACGCATTGAAATAGCTACATGAGCTCCTCAATCAAATTCCTAACATCAAACCTGCCATTGCAACATTCAGCAACACTGACAATTTCCTGAAATGTGGATACACTGCACGGAAGAACGAGCCTGTTGATCTTCTGGTGGAGATCAAACTCATTATGTGCCTTCTCCAACAACATCTTGAAGAGTGGGTGAGACAAGAAGCTTGTTGGCACCACAAACCTCTCATGCTCATCCCCAACATATACAACAAAGAACCCAGTTGGGGGTTTGACTGATGAACCCGACAGACCATCCTCGAAGTCCTTTAACAAACGTTCTTCCTGTGAGCTCTCGAACCCACTTCTTCTTTTAGCCTTCACTCTGCTGGCCAGCTTCCTGAAAGATGACATCTTTTTGCCTATCATGCTTTTGTCTCTGGTGTTCTAGAGTTGAGAATAAGAGAGATATAGATCAAAGATGGAGAGAAAATGTACAAAGCGTAGTGGTGTATCGTGGGGGTAGAATTTGTATAGTGGTTGGGGAGGGAATGTGTGTTTTTCATGTAAGGTTAACACAGAGTTAAGAGACCTTAGGTAATCAGTGAATGACTTGGGACCAAATTTTCCTCTCCATATTAGAAAACTGAAGACTTTTTGCTTAACTTAATTATATTGGTCGGACAATGTATTTGCCGTACCAATGCAATGTGATAGTCTTCCAAGTGTCGCTTCTTTTTGTCCTCTGAAATTGATTGGTAGAATAACAATAGATCTAACTGGAAGTGCTAATAATGCTTGTTCTTGATGATTTAGTATTTACCAATGTATGTATATACAAATTTTGTATCGATATGACCTTTGAAGTTCAACAAGAAAAGGATATCCACTACTAAAATTTAAATATGGATTGAATTAAAAAAGAAGTTTCTTACATATCTTAAAATTTTATTTTAGTACTAAAACACTTTGAAGAGTGCATTTGGCGTCATCTAGTTTAATGATATATCTCCCAACATTGCCAAAATCAAAAGAAGAAATAAGACTCAACTCTTGAGAGGAGAGGCCTGAGTTTAACGAGATCAAATCCTTTCTTCTAATAGCTCTGTTATGGTCCTATTTTAGGTTTAATACGACATCGTTTTGTAAGTTTTGCATATCATACGATGTAATTTTTACTATAAAACGATTTCGTATTGGATGTGAAATAGAGTTTAACAGAATAATGAGATTCCACGATTTGAAGCTGAGATTAACCAACACGGAATCAGTGTTATTCCTTCGACATGCATTAGTACATGTATGTAGTTGGTGGGTGGCATGACTTGGAGATACACTTCATTAGTTGCTTTTGGTTCCTTCCTCTTCTAATAGAATACAAAAATAAGGTAGGTTTGGTTATTAGGAACGTGAGGGGAGGAAAGAGTAGTATTATATATATACATATACATATATATATATATATATATATAATGAAGGCAAGTATAAGGGTATCTGCAGGCTGGTGGCAAGTTCTCAGAACCACCATGTTCTATACACTAACAGAATATGCCTCCATTCGCAAGAGGACAGTGCAGGCCATTAGTGTTATATTACCAACACAAGAAGTAAATCCATTCTCAATTGTATTGTAGTGTACGACAGCTGGTGCTTTGTAATTGTACCATAACCCGTACTATATCATCGGTACAGTTGGTAGACGTCCCTCTTTAACAATTTCTAATCGAATTTAGTATAATTCTAATTCTCAACTACTGATTATGATACGCAAATTTCATTTTTTTCTCTTATCTGTTACTCTCAATTCAGAAACTAGGATGTATTTTTCTATAAAATTCATTCATGTCTTTGTACATTGAAAATTTATAATCTGCTGTTAGTTAAATTATGAATAACAGTTAATCACCCACCCTACTAATTTGGTGTTTGGCCCAGTGGTATGATTCTTGCATCCGAAAGGTCGCGAGTTCGATTCTCACAAGACTCCACATGTGTCCCCTTCGGGCCTTTTCATGTTTTATCGGCTTTCTAATTTGTGCTCTCACACATGTTTGGACTTTTCTATTTGAGTTTAGGGCCCATGAAGCATCTACTCTAGGGTTTTGACTAAGACACAAATCCCAGTCACAGTTTCAATTATTTCGCTTCCTCTTTCGCTTCAGTCATCAAAGAGAGTTGAATCAAAACCCTAGAAGTCGTAGATATGAGCAGATCAGGGCAGCCTCCAGATCTCAAGAAGTAAGTTTCAACCTTTTCTTATACTCTAATTTCTTCTTACTTTTTGTTTAATCTTTTTCCTTGTTTACTAAATCTGTTGTATTTCTTCTGGTGTTTGTCATTTGTTGGGTTATTACAGGTACATGGACAAGAAGCTTCAAAGTAAGTTTACCCGCTTTGCTGATGTTTGATAATTTAATGTTTAGGTGTTCTCTTAATTTTTCCCGCTTTTGGGAAATGTAGCTCGTTCTACGGTATATTTGGTACTTAGTTTGGATTTTGAGAAATACAATGTGCGCAGCTGGACATTTCGTGGTTATTCCAATGCAGTATTGGTGCGTTCTTTATAACGTGGAATGTTTTATGTTGCTAGTTCTGTTGATTAATTAGAATCTGGTAGCTTTTTGGTGATAGGCTTGGCAACTTATGATTCGTTGCCTTTTTTCTTTAATTTTGTTTGCAAACCTTTCCATACATCCACTTATCTGACCAATTGATAGCTTTCATGCTGTAAAGACGGACTGTTATTCATGTTGAAAATTAATGAATGCTGGAAGCGAAGTTTGCCCCTTACCTAGGGTTACCCCGGGTTCAAATCCTCTGTCCCAATTATCCTGTTCCAACCCTATTTTTGCTTCAAAACGACGAAGTTTGCCCCTTACCTAGGTTACCTTGGGTTCAGATCCTCTTTCCCAATTATCCTGTTCCAATCTTGTTTCTGCTTCAAAACGATGTCGTTTTGGGGCTATTTGCATAGAAAACAATGTCGCTTTGGGGCTGAATCAGGGTTGGAACAGAGTAATTGGGACAGAGAATCTAATGCCGGTTACCTCCTCATTATCCATTGCTTTGTATGTGGATCTTTAGACTACCAATAATTCTTGTCCTATTACTGTTATTCTTAATTTTGTTCTATGGTATGCATATGTGTGTGTGTTCGAATTCATTAAGTTGATGGCCATAGTTTTCCAGGCCTCATGCACATCAGTAGCTATTTGAAATGAATGTTGTTATTTCAGATGAAGCTCAATAGCTTATTGATGTGGTTACTGTACAGTATGTAACTGAATAACATTCTGGTAAGGGCCCTACTGTATGATCTCGTCACTGGACGATCAAGGGAAAATCCACCTTCCTTCCCTTATTGGTGTTCTTCCCTTTTGAGGAAGAACCGATGTTGGCTGAACGTTAGCTAGCTCTTGACAGAGCTAGCTGAATAAAAATTATAGCTAAAGTAACTAGTGTATTTTTCTTAACAATTTCGATGTCTTATTCATTAATAATTCTGCTGTTATATAGGCAGAATAGGAAAATAACAATTCATCTAACTAGGACTCCTATTCTAGTA
>JAOTBA010000003.1:14714358-14743186 GCA_025629845.1 Erythroxylum squamatum | reverse complement strand
AGGTTCGTGAAATTGCCGAACCTGACATTTAGGTTCAGGTTCAGGTTATTTATGAACGGGTCAGGTTACCCTACCATAAACACCCCTAATAGGGATTACATTCCCAAAATTAATCTTGTAAATATGTATATATAGCCTTACTTCTATTAAGTAAACATATGAGAAAATACAAACCTCTTTCTATCTTACAAACATCAATCCTCCTGTAGCTAAATTGACATCTATTTGTATTTTCATTGCGTTGGCATCCTCACATAATTGGCCTCTTCATCAACTCAACATAAAAAATGCTTTCCTTCATGGTGATCTTGAGGAGAAAATTTTTATGGAATAACCAACAAGGTTCGTTGCTTAAGGGGAGACTAATTTGGCGTGCCGCTTTAACAAGTCTCTCTATGGTCTATAACAGTCACCAAGAGCTTACTTTGGATGCTTCAGTATAGTAGTTATGGGGTTTGGTCTACATCAATGTTGTGTGGATCATTTCGTGTTTTATTGTCACTCCAAAGCTGGTAGAATTCTTTTGATTGTTTATGTTGACGATATTGTTATTTCTAGAGATGATAAAGTAAGAATCCAATCTTTAAATTTTTCGTAGATCAAGTTTCAAATAAAGTCTTTAAATTTTTCATAGATCAAGTTTCAAATAAAGGACCTTGGTTCACTAAAATATTTTCATGGTGTCAAGGTAGCAAGGTCGAAGATGGTGATTTGTCTATCTCGAAAAAAGTATGTCCTTGACCTTTTAAAGGAGACATGCATATTGGGAACTAAGTCAATTGATAGTCATGTGGAGCCAAATGTCATTTGACTATTACTCATCCATATATTTCGTTTGCTATAAATGTAGTAAGTTAGTTTATGGAGTCTCCATAAACTAGCCATTGGGAAACAATCATCAAGATTTTGAGATATTTGAAAGGTCTGTCAAAGCAAGGTCTTCTATATCAAAACCATGGTCATACTAAGATTCAAGGATATACAAATGCAAATTAGGCAGGATCTCATGACTGACAATCTACTTCAGGATACTGTGTATTTGGGTGGAAACATGGTGTCATGGAAAAGCAAGAAGCAATCAGTTGTTGTACGTTCCAATGCTAAGCCTAAGGGCCATGGCATATACTACATGTAAGTTGATTTGTTAAGGGGAACTTAGTTTTGAGCACTCGTCTCCAATGAAGTTGATGTGTGATAATCAAGCAGTCATTCATATTTCTTCTAATTAAGTCTTCCATTGAGAGAACTGAACATATTGAGGTGGATTGTTACTTTGTTTGCTAAAAGCTTCAAGAAGAAATGATTGAGATACCATACGTAAAGTCAAAAGACCAATTTGTTGATTTGTTCACCAAGGCTTTTAGAAACTTGGAGGTTATGATACATATGGTTTAGCTTGAGAATGAGCATTAGAAAAAGCTAGATCTATATTAGGAACAGTCAGATCTATATGATTTCCTATTTATTCTTAAGATAAACTTTCCTTATGTAATTGATACTTTCATTATGTAATTAGTTCTTTCTTACTGTTATATTAAGTCTATAGGAGTCTTAAGATTGTATCAAGCCCTCAATTGACATTCTTTGATATTGTCTTTAACACTTGTACTTCAAAATAATCAGGTCTAGCTCATATATTCATGTGTAATAGGGATGGCAATGGACGGGCTGACCCGAGCCCGAACTAATTATTTAAAAAAATATGGCAAAATGACATTATTTTGCCTTTACTCGTCAGGCCCGGGCATCCGAGGTCCAGTCAACTCAAGCCTGGCCCGCTGACTTCGGGTTGGGCCCCAAGCCTTTTTGTCATCCCTAATATCTATAACCATCAAATAAGGAACTTAAGCCTAAAGTCAAATGCATTCTTACAGGATATTAACCAATCCAAGAGGAATGTAAATACTATCATCCACCTACAATGAAGTTTTAAATTATGCTAAAGAGTAATTGTATTTCCCAAACCTTAAACATTGGGAGTCAATATAAATTTATAATAATTTTTTATTTTTCCTCATTATCTTCTCCTCTTTTCTCATCTCCCCTTCCTTACATGCGTTATTACTTGAATCTAGTTTCATGTTAGATTCAAAACCTATTCCACATGATAAGTCTAACCCGTCTGTTTCACATCCTAAGTCTATTAAATATACAAAAAGCATAATTGATAATTAAAGATATGAGATAGTGTGAGGAAAGCTCATGTTTATGATCTCACACAGACTTAAGATTCCCAAAGTCTATACACGTAATAGTCACCAGCTGTCAACATATTTACCAAGAAAATCTCAGATCCAAAAAAATCCCATATTGCAAAAGGAAAGTAATAATATGGTCTACTTAATTGTGATAGTATCATCTATCTTATTATGTGCCCTTCCAAAGATCTTCCACATAACGAAAATATCGCACATAATCACATACTACTTATTCAATAAGCATAATGATCGCAGGGAGGACTCTATAAGCATCATATTTTACTTCATTATTTTAAATAGTCCAACAAGGAATTTACCTCCCCTACAAGTAGATGTTTAACAAAAAGACAAAGACTTGTATGTTTCAAAGCATTATTTCCAAGCAGAGAATTGAAGACCTCAATTCATTAACCAAATTGAGAGGAAGTGCGTAAAACTTACAAGGCTAGGACACAAAATATTTGTAAGATAACATGTCATTCTCTTAAATTTTGGAATTTCCTATAGGGAGTCAGAGTTGACCCTAGAGTATGTATACAATTACAAATACTCAGTATTTTCCAAAAAGGATAAGCACTTCCATTAACTTTTGCTAGATAGTGGCCCAATTAGTATTCCATACATAAATTCAAGTAATTAGCTGACTGATCTAATAAGGCATTTTCCAATCTCATATTTGAGGAGATTAAAATCAAGCTGAAGATACAATACTTCAACTCCCTAAAATCACTCATCCATTGAACCTGTCTTGTTCGAAGATACCTTTTACAATCTCATAAAATTCTTAGTTTTCTTTAGTTAATACCTCTAGAAATCCCTAAGATTAGTCACCAGATTCTATAAGAGGTGGTCTTTAAAAATATAGGCAATATTTATAGATTTTGTAGGAGTTGACCTATCAAATATAGGCTTCTATCTATGTACGACAAATGTGGATCATCAATAAGAGTAAAGCATTCTTTCTTCAATATAAAAGACTGAACTTACATCCTTCTTGTCCAATGGTGTTAAAAAAGGATCTCTCGCACTAAGACCTGCAACAACAGTCAATATTGGATCCAAGCAATTGAAGATAGCACCTAAAATAAGCATCTTTCCCAGTTTAGGCTCCACCGGAAGCATAGATAAATATCGCCCTATCAACCAACAATAAGCATGATTATGGGATCACCTATCAAGCAACAATAAGCATGGTTAAATGCAGCCCTACCAAGAACAGTCAAATTTTCATTCTGATCTAAAGCTCCCATAACTTTCAAGTAATCAATAGCATTCTGAACCTGCAAAACATTAGGGTAAAACACAATGGTGAATGAGTTGAGCAAGGTAAAGTAAATTCATAAAAAAAGTTATATAGTCACGAAGTTGACAACATCATCTCCTTTTCATGTCCTAAACAACGAGGGAGAAGATATTAATCATAACTATGGGATTAGGTTAGATATTACTATGGGATGTTAGAAAGTTGGGATTGGGGGAGTATAAATGAGACAAGCCACAAATGGTGTTACCGCTAACAATTCAGGTGATTGCAAAGCCCTAGAAAGAAACTCTGATATGCTTCCAAGCTTTAGACTTTTGATCTGCAGACAAAGAGACTGCAAAGGAGTCCTCAATATTTCCGGTAATTGATATTCTACAAAAGCATTGTATACAGATCTAGGATACAGATGGTAACATTCTCCTGGCTGAACACGACCAGCTCTCCCCCTTCTCTGCATTATACATTTAAGTCGAAATGAATATAGAATATATATGTGAAAGAGTCCAAATATAAAAAGCTTCTGAAATGAGGTTTTTTACCATTCAAGCAGGAGATAGAAAGAACAAAGTATATAAACAGATCACAAAGAAACATATCATTCTAATTCCTACATGCTTGCCAAATCTATGTCAGATAGAAAGTAATTGGCATGCCAACCTCAAATGAGACGAATAATTCATCTTTCTTGTCTTAAACTTGGACCAAAACTCTTATTTGGTTTAAGCAAAAATCTTTAAGCATTAAGAACATAATTATTCAATTTATTTTCGATTGTTACGATAAATAAATCACTCAAAATGATTGATTTCTTGTAAACATAGACTCTCATGATGATAGATTATACAGGATCAAATTAAAAGAAAATAAAACATGAAATACCCAAATGTTGCTTCAGGTCAACAAAACTTTTGGCCAAGGAAATATCTATGATTACATTTCAAAAAAATTTATTTATTTATTTATTTATTGGGCCAAGATAATAATATCACCAAATAGGAGATTAAGTAAATTATTTTTGAACTTTTGAATGAGTTTGAGAACATATTTGGGGTTATAACAAAATTATTTGCCCTTTCCCTTTAGAATATCTTGAAATGACAAAGATCAGTACATAAAATAAATAAAGTAGCAAGGCTACTGGACATCCCTCAAGCTGATCTAAAATCTCTTCTAACTAACTTAAATTACTAAAGCCTCAACCCTGCTTAGAAGAAAGTAAAAGCAAATATGAAATTGTGCAACCGGTGAGGTTATTACAATATGCTTCAGTGAGATTCAACTCCACATAAAAAAATAATCAAACCAAAATTTGCATGTTTGGATGAAGCTCCAAATACATTTCATGACAGTTTGGATTTATAAAATTTGTAGACATGCTTGCCTTTCTACCATAATAATCCCTCGGGAGAATGTCACACAAGTAGCATCTAGAAACATGTGGGAGGCAAATGCAATTACACACCATCAGAAATACAATCTTCACATCAAAATCATCTCAGATATCAAATTTCCAAGTAGAAGAAAAACTTACCTGTTGAGCAGAGGCTTTGGAAATCCAAGAAGGAAGCAAGCAAGGAGTGTTATTAAGAGCATCATATGAAGTCTCCTTTGCCTTCCCACAGTCAAGAACAAAAACAACATCGTTGATTGTGATACTTGTCTCAGCAATGTTGGTAGCTAGCACTATCTTCCTCACACCACAATCAGGTACATCAAATATTAACCTCTGCATACATTCCAAAGAAATTTGCTTAGAAGCTATATACTGAACGTTGGTAATCAAGAATGAGGATTTTTATCAAAATGTCCATACATGAATGTTTTATCAAAGCAACTTCAAATATGAAATTACCTGCTCTGAGCTGGCCATAGAACCATGGCACGTAAGCAACAACACTCGACTTGGATCTCCCAACATAGGATTTGCTTGTAGCTTATCCTTTAATGAGCTCATGTCATCCCAACCAGTCATGAAAACAAGCACAGCACCAGGCCCCTTCTTTTCACATATATGGCATAAAAGAAACTCTATGATATTGAAACCAATGCAATCAGGATTCCAGTATGCCAGGGACTCCAGAGTCTGGGAACTATACTCCTTAAAGTCAGCTGCTCTCAATGCATCCTATTGCATGCTTCCCAAATCAAAAACTTCCTCAACACAACAAAAATGAATTTAAAAATTGTAGAAGAGGAAATAAACTGCATATGCAAAATAGCAAATGTAGCTGCAGAAAAGGTCATGGACCTCAACAACGGAAGCAATCTGACTCTTCCGCTTTCTTGAAGCTTGTCTGCTCATTCTCCACATCTTTTCTTGACCGTAATCATCAATTTGGTTGTATGGAGTCAATCTGTACCTTGTCATTTCCAGAATATCTTCCAGGAAATGAGTTTGTACAGGGTAGGTAAAACCCTGTGTGATACAATTCAGAAAAGACAAAAGCAGTAAAAAGTTAAGACCCTTGAGTTGCATTTCTTTGACCAAGGAAGAAGAAGTAAAAGTGTATAACAATTAAGTAGATTACGTCTTGAAACTTGTACATGCTCTTGTATAAGTAAGCATCTATAGCCCATAAACAAGACCAACCAACGAGATCACACATACAAAAATGAATAAGATCAAGGTAATAAGATACTTTATAAAACAAAGATTATTATTCCTAGAACTAGTGGAATGCAAAAATACAGAAAAAAGTGTAACTTCCATATATTTTTTAGGAGTACAATAGTATCTATCCTAGAAAGAATTCTACACAAATCAAATATCCTAATTATTTCCTAATTTATTTACTTTGACTAAATCTCCCCTAATTTCTCTCCCAATTTGTTAGGAACAGATTTCCTCCAAATTAGCAACTCCTTGATTCCGCTGCCATTGATTTCTCCTTCTCAACACTCCCTCTCAAGCTGGCTTGTAAATGTCTTCCATAGCTAGCTTGCTTACTAGGAGATCAAACTATTTCTTCTGTAGTCCCTTGGTGAGTATATCAACTATTTGTTCACTGGTTGATATATAAGGAGCACAAATTAAGCCACTCTTAAGTTTCTCTTTCATAAATGCTTGTCCACTTCGATGTGCTTGGTTCTGTCATGTTGAATTGGGCTGTGTGCAATCGAAATAGCAGCCTTATTGTCACAATAGACTTTCATAGGAAGTGACACAGGAATCTTCAGATCTTCTAAGAACCTCTTGATCCACATTCCTTCACAAATCACAAGTGTGAAAGACCTAAACTTAGCTTCAACATTACTTTGTGTTACTACATTCTATTTCTTACTCCGCTAGGTGACTAGATTTCCCCCCAACATAAGTACAATATCCTGATGTTGATCTTCCATCAGAAATGCTATCTGCTCAATCAGCATTTGTATAGATTTCAACCTGTATATTGTCACATTTTTAAACATCAAGCCTCTTCCAGGTGTCCCTTTCAGATACCTTAGTATTCTATAGGCAGCTTTAAAGTGCTCTTGACCTGGTGAGTGCATAAACTGACTTATGATGCTTACAATAAAGGCTAAGTCAGGTCGAGTGTGTGATAGATATATCAATCTTCTCACCAATCACTGAAAATGTTCCCTATCAATCACATCTTCATCCTTAGCAGGACTGAGTTTTAGGTTAGCTTCAATTAGAGTTTCAGCCACCTTGCATCCTAATAACCCAGTTTCTCCAAGTAAATCAAGGATATACTTTCTCTGATTCACAAATATTCCTTCCTTTGATCTTGCAAATTCCATTCCAAGAAAATATTTCGATGCTCCCAGGTCTTTAATTTCAAACTCCTTTGCTAACTTCCTTTTTAACCTTGCAAGTTCTTTGTGGTCAAAGATATGCATATCTCACAATATTATGATCTGATCATAATCAGCTTATTTAAATTAGATAGCAGTATCTTGTAGATATGTAGGATCCTAGGATTATATTTCCATATCTGTACAGATTTCTATCCTTTACTGTAACCCTATGCATGTATATATATACTGCAGTCTATAATGAAAGAAATATAGAGCAAATAAACTCTGATTCACATTCTTCATAGTCATCTCCAGTTAAGATTATATCATCCACATAGACAATTAGAATTGCAATTGTTTCATTTTAGAATGTTTATAAAATGGAGAGTGATCTGCTTGACTTTGATGAAAGCCATAGCTTTTCACTGCCTTCCCAAACCTTCCAAACCATGCCCATGGAGATTGTTTCAGGTCATATAAAGACTTCTTGAGTGTACATGCTCTATTTTGGCCAACAATTTTTTCAAAACTCAGTGGTGGACACAACAATTTTTTCACATCCAGTTGATGTAAGGTCCAATTGAAGTTAACTGCAAGAGACAATAAAACTCTAATAGAGTTAATTTTAGCTACTGGGGCAAAAGTCTCTTGGTAATCAATACCATAGGTTTGAGTAAACCCCTTAGCAACAAGTCTTGCTTTGTATCTTTCTACACTTTCCTTAGCCTTGCACTTTACCGTAAACACCCATTTACAGCCAATTGTTCTTTGGTCTCTAGGTAACTTTACAGCTTCCCATGTCTCATTTTTCACAAGAGCACGGATCTCCTCCATTACTACTGATTTCCATTTGGATCATCAATTGCTTCCTGAATGTTTCTCAGAACAAATAGATTAGAGATTTTTGACTTAAATGCCCTATGACTCTAAGATAGTTTATCATATGAGGGATATTTTGCAATAGGATGGCTAGTACAAGACCGGTGTTAGCATTCCTCCTAGTGTTCAGCCTGCTAGTGTTAGTAGTGTTAGTATATAGCCCACTAAGCCCATCCAGACCTAGATCCGTGGGGGTAAGATGGGGAAGGGGGCAAATGCCACATAGGCAGGTTGTTAGGAGTTAGTTATGGAGAGAGATTGTGAAGGAATGTAGGGAATATAGAGGAATCTGATAGAGAGAGGAGGGATTATCATTCATATTCCGGAAATATAGATATTGTATTGGGCTGGAAGCTATCTTCCAGGAGGTCTACTGCTGTTGTATCCTACTTCTACGTAAATAATACAATCTCTACTGATATTCCTATCAATTCGTGCTTTCATTGAGAGAACCAAGTAGGGAGAGATTGTATGCAAACTATAATGGAGGCTAAAGTATCTGCGATAGACGCATCTCTTAGGAGGCAGGAATCACCCCTCTCAGCTTAAGAGGGAATGGTTAAATCGCACGACACCACCTTGAAGGACCTACAAACAAAGCTCAGTACTCTAATGGCTAGCGTAGAGACACTGGCCAAATCTCAAAATCTGTTACAGAAGGTTGGTTCAGGCTATGGGAATTGCTGTTCAACTAGAACCTTCGGTGTTAGGCTGGGAGATGGACATCGATCCTTCTCACAAGGTGTTTGTAAGGAGATTAAACTTGAGTTGAATGGAGAGGAGTTTAGTGTCAATGCTTATGTATTTGATACAGGGGGACCTGACTTAATCTTGGGTGTTGCATGGTTAGAAACACTAGGGGTGGCGAAGGTTGATTGGAAGAGAATGTACATGTCATTTGATCGAAAGGGAATAGAGGTTACCCTGCAGGGAATCAATATGCATACTTCTTCTCCTCATGCACTACAACAGATCTTGAAACATCAGGAATTGGAAGTAGAGGGGCTATTGTGGCCTTAAGTATCGGGAGAACTCTAACTGATGAGATGGAAACCTTGAATGAGGGTCAAAGGGACGATTTGGGGGCTGTTTTATTCAAGTATGGGTCGGTTTTCCAAGAAATAAAGGAACTACCACCTAGAACGGAACATGACCATGCAATTAACTTGAAGGAAGGGGCAGAACCCGTGAACATCCGTCCATATAGATATGCACATCATCATAAGGATGAGATTGAGAAGCAGATTCAAAACTTGCTGGATACTGGAATTATAAGGCCAAGTATCAGTCCTTTTTCTAGTCCGGTTATTCTTGTCAAAAAGGAGGACGCATCATAGCGGATGTGCATTGATTACCGAGCTTTAAATAAGCTCACGGTTCCAGACAAATTTCCTATTCCAGTCGTGGATGAGCTGATGGAGGAGTTACATGGGGCTAGATATTTTTCTAAGGTGGATTTAAGGTCAGGTTTTCATCAAATCAGAGTTAGGGAGGAGGACATTTATAAGACAGGGTTCTGGGCACATGAGGGACATTATGAGTACCTAGTAATGCCTTTTGGTCTCATGAATGCCCCCGCTACATTCCAATCCACCATGAACTCAATTTTTAAACCTCTATTACGAAAGTTCGCCCTCGTTTTCTTTGACGATATTCTGATTTACAATGCAGATTGGAATCAGCACTTGGAGCATTTAAGTTGTCTGTTGCAATTGCTCAGGGATAATTAGCTAATGGCAAATCAGAAGAAGTGCATTTTTGGACAGCAATCGGTAGAGTACCTTGGCCACATTATATCCTATAAAGGGGTAGAAATGGATCCTTCAAAGATTAAGAGCATTTTGGATTGGCCCATTCCGAAGAATTTTAAAAGAGTGAGAGGGTTCCTAGGACTTACTGGATACTACCGTAAATTTGTCAAAGATTATGGGAAAATTGCCAAACCTCGTACGGAACTCACAAAGAAAGACAATTTTAACTGGGGAAATGCAGCTCATGAAGCATTTGAAGAGCTGAAACAGAATATGACCTCAGCTCCAGTCCTAGCCTTACCCGATTTCTCCAAAGAGTTTTCCCTTGAGTGTGATGCTTCAGGAAGAGGGTTAGGTGCAGTCCTCATCCAAGAAGTTCATGCATTGCCATTGGCATTTCTCAACAAAGCCTTGGCTGAATCAACCTACTCCAAATCAGTGTATGAGAAAGACGTGATGGAAATGGTGATGGCTATCCAACATTGGAAACACTTTCTAATTGGAAGGCATTTCAAGGTCTATACTGCCCATAGAAGTTTGAAGCATTTATTGGATCAACGCACTCCTTCTGTAGATCAACAATGTTAGCAAGCAAAGTTGTTGGGGCTGGATTTCGAAGTCATCTATAAACCGGGGAAGCAAAATGGGACAGCAGACGCTCTATCAAGGGTTGAAGATGACAAATTACTATTCTCAGCGATTTCAGCTCCATTTTGGCTTGAAATGGATGTAGTAAGACAGGAGCTCAGGGAGGATTCCAAGCTAAACTCACTTATGACGACACTCAAAGAAGATCCTACTTCTAAGCCTGATTTCCACATCAGGGAAGGTTTACTGTTGTACAAAAACAGATTGGTCCTCTCATCAACTTCAGTGTTAATTCCTCAATTTCTACATGAGTATCATGCCTCACCTTCGAGAGGACATTCTGGTTTCCTCAAGACTTACAAAAGGTTAGCTTCTAGACTATTTTGGTTGGGAATGACATCCTCCATTCAACGGTTTGTGCGAATGTGTAATCTGTAGTATATGGCAATGTCTCCAACTGGTTTATTGCAGCCCTTACCTATTCCTCAATTGATTTGGGAGGAAGTTTCAATGGATTTCATCACAGGGCTTCCCAAGTCTCACGGTTATGAAGTTATATTTGTGGTAATTGATTGTTTATCTAAGTACGCCCATTTTTCACTCCTTAAACGTGGCTGAAACATTTATCCGAGAGGTAGTGAGACTACATGGAGTTCCTAGCTCCATCCTTAGTGATCGAGACCCACTCTTCACTAGCAAATTTTGGAAGGAGTTGTTCAAGTTACAAGGGACAGCATTGAAGATGAGTTCCTCTTACCATCCACAAACAGATGGACAAACCGAAGTGATTAATAGGTGCCTGAAAACCTATCTTTGTTGCTTCACCTCCGAGCAACCTAAAAACGAGTCTATTTGGTTAGCATGGGCTGAGTATTGGTATAATACCAAGTACCACATTTCGACAGGGCGAACTCCTTTTGAGGTTGTCTATGGTCGTCTTCCACCTACCATATTGCACTTCCCTCAAGGTGAAACTCAAGTGGAATCCGTAGCTTTAGCCTTGGTTGATAGAGATGAAGCTTTACGTCAACTCAAACACAACTTAGTGAGAGCACAGTCGGTGATGAAGAAAGCAGCAGATAGTCACCGAAGGGAGGTACATTTTCACGTAGGTGACTTAGTCTTTGTGAAGCTACGACCACATAGACAGCTTACGGTGGCAAGGAGAATCTGTCCAAAGTTATCAGCGAGATATTATGGACCTTTCAAGATCATTGGGAAGGTGGGACAGGTTACCTATAGACTACAACTCCCTTCTTCATCCAAGGTCCATCCGGTTTTCCACGTTTCTCAACTGAAGAAAGCCTTAGGCAACCATTCGGTGGAGCACAGCCTACCTCAAGGACTAGAAATGGACCAGGGAGATTTGGCTGAACCTGAAGCGATTTTAGCTTCTCGCTTGTACTTGGGAGCATTATCCAGTGGCTTGTTCGTTGGCGAGACAAACCAACAGAAGAAGCAACTTGGGAAGATGCCGAATTCATCAAAGGACAATTCCCTTCCATTCACCTTGAGGACAAGGTGCCTCCTGAGGAAGAGGGAACTATTAGCATTCCTCCTAGTATTCAGCCTGCTAGTGTTAGTAGTGTTAGTATACAACACACTAAGCCCATCCAGACCTACATCTGTAGGGGTAAGATGGGGAAGGGGGCAAATGCCACATAGGCAGGTTGTTAGGAGTTAGTTATGGAGAGAGATTGTGAAGGAATGTAGGGAATATAGAGGAATCTGATAGAGAGAGGAGGGATTATCATTCATATTCCGGAAATATAGATATTGTATTGGGCTGGAAGCTATCTTCCAGGAGGTCTACTGCTGTTGTATCCTACTTCTACGTAAATAATACAATCTCTACTGATATTCCTATCAACCGGTACCTATTTTGAGTGTCATGGGAATGTCAAGATCATAGCGAGTATCAAGAATGGAACAGTATTGGATGGTAGAGGGTTTAGAGGACCTTGCACGTCTACAGGCTCATCATTCGGGATGTCTGATTGATGTTGTCCCTTGAGAAAAATAGGCTCTCTACCATTTTGATGATTCTTCCTCCTTGTGTAAACTCTAAACTTTGCGTTCATGTCCTTTAGAATCATCTAGTAGTATTTCTCCTCTTGTCGAATTTTCAGCATTTTCTAGCTCTATAATATTAGGAACAGCTAGCTTTTGTAGATTTTCAGGGGAGTCTACAGTTTTAGGCAAGGGAGTGGGATTAACTTCCCAAAAATTTTCTTCGCTTTGTTTCTCCTCCTGAGAAAATTTTCCTTAAGACAAGGTTGATTTTCAAGGAAGGAGACATCCATAGTGACATATTTTTCGAGTTCTAGGATTAAAACATTTATACCCTTGTTTGTTTGGGGCATAGCCAGACACATTTTTCCACCCTGGGATCTAGTGTGGACCGCCCCTGGTAGGTAAATGGACATAGGTAGTACACCCAAAAACTCCTAGTGGTAAATTGGAATAGATTCAAGCTTCAAGAAAAAATTTTAAAACACTTAAGGGGTGGTGTACCATAGTTAAGAACTAGAGTAGGCATCCTATTTATCAACTAGGATTCTGTTAAAATAGCTCCCCCTTAAAGAAATTTGGGAACATTTTTAGAAACATAATGGCACGAGACACTTCTAGCAAATGTTTGTTTTTCCTTTTAGCATTTCAACAATCCCATTTTGTTAAGGAGTATCAACACAAGTAGATTGATGTTGAATACCCTTTTGCTTTAAAAAATCGTCAAGAATCTTATTAAAATATTAAGTGCCATTTTTAGTGTGGAGAATGCCAATTTTTTGTTGAAATTCATTTTCAATCATTGTATAAAAATTTTTAAATAAGATTTCAACTTTTGATTTTACACTTATCAAGTAAACCCAACATAGACGAGTATGATCATCAATAATGTCACAAACCATTTTCTTCCTTAAACCATGTTAATCTACAAAGGACCCCAAACATCATTATGGATAAGATAAAATGGTTTTGAAGGTTTATAAGGTTGTGAGGGATAAAAGGACTTATGACTTTTTGACAAAAATGCAACTTCACAATGAAATGTTGAACAATCCGATCCTCGAAATAACATAGGAAAAAGTCTTTTCAGATACAGAAAACTAAGATGTTCTAACCTATAGTGCCAAAGCATAATTTGATCCTTGATAGAAAGAGAACTAATACTACTCAAGCTCTGAGATTTTTTACCCTTGGAATCTTCATCATCAAAATAGTAGAGACCATCTATCATCCTAGCACTGCCAATCATCCTCCCCGAACTCTAGTCCTAAAACACACAATGAGAGTCAAAGAAAATAACCCAACAGTTAGAATCTTTAGACAATTTACTAACAGATAGGAGATGACAAGTTTAGGTACATGGAGAATAGATTTAAGGGACAAGGTAGTAGATAAGGTTACCAAACCTTTACCGACAATAGGAGAATATGATTTATCTGCTATACGGACTTTTTCATAACTAGAGCAAGGGTTGTAAGTATGAAACAAATTTGAAAGACTTGTCATATGATCCGAGGCTCCTTAATCAATGATCCAAAGAGCAAAAAAAGAATGACATACTAGGGCATTAGGATTACTACCTGAATATGCCAAAGAAGTATTAAGTGCACCCGACAATCCAGAATTAGATTTCAGCAACTTTAGGATGTGATCTAGTTGCTCTTTGCTGAAAGGGGCAGTCTCGGCTTCATGAGCAAAGGCTGACTGACCCCTGCTCTCATTTTTCCCCTTCTAATTTGTTGGTTTTCCATGCAACTTCCAGCATGGTTTCTCATGTGTGCTTTGTCTTATTGCAATATTCACACCAAAAACGAGGTTTTTGCTCCAATTTCCCCTGGACCATTCGGCTAGCACAAACCTTTGCAGCAAGGTTAGAATTCTCCATTGTTCTATCAGGTTTTTTCTTCCCTAACATAACAAGCCCGCGGCTTTCTTCCCTCCGGACTTCAGAAAACACTTCTCCAATGGAAGGAAGGGGCTGTCTACCAATAATTTTGCCTCCAACTTCATCAAATTCAACATTTAGTCAAACAAGAAATTTAAATATACGATTATCCTCCACCTTTTTCTTATAGTGGTGGTAATCTTCTGACGATTTTGACTCATAAGCATCACTGAATAAGTCTAAATTCTGACACAAACGTTTCAAAGTATTAAAGTATTTGGTAACACTTTTCCTCACCTTGGCAGGTTTCTCCAAGTTTCAGTGTCAACTTAAACACTTGAGACTGATTGCCCAAGTCTGAATACATGAGATTGATGTTGTCCCATAGCTCCTTGGTAGTGTGGTAACATATATAATTGGCGCTGATTTCCTCCTCCATAGAATTTACCAACCAAGTCATCACCATGGAATTTTTAGCATCCCAAGTGGAGTAACCTGGATCCTCAGGGGCAGGTTCCCTCTTTTCTCCTGTCAAGTAGCCAATTTTCCCTCTCCCTCGAATAAGTATCCGCACTGATTGAGACTAGCGCAAAAAATTCTCTCCATTGAGCCGTATAGTTGTAATTTGGATGGAAGGAGAATCTAAAGTAGGTAGATAGGAGGTATTGGTTCTTTTGGTGGGGCTTTGAATTTCAGAAGAGTTTGGTTGATTGGTAGAGATGGTGGTGGATTCTGATACGTAATCAGAATCCACCACCATCTCTACCAATTGGTATGGACAATTAGGGTTGACAAATGGCTAGGGTTTAATTTCTACCTACAACTCTGATACCATGTGGAAGAAAGTGCGATTTCAATATATTTTCCTCTATTTAAGTTACATATAAATAAGAGTACAATAGTATCTATACTAGGAAAGAATTCTATACAAATCAAATATCCTAATTTATTTACTTTGACTAAATCTCCCCTAATTCTCTCCCAATCTGTTAGGAACAGATTTCCTCCTAATTAGCAGCCCCTTGATTCTGTTGCCGCTAATTTCTCCTTCCCAACAAAAAAAAAAATATTTTTCCCCTTAAAAGTACTTTTGGAATCATTACAAACTTAAAATGATTACATTCAAATAGTAGTCAAACACATAAAAATGACTAGAGTTCGTAATTACTCATAGCTTGGCATTGAGAAATGTAAAGCAATGAAATTGCAACCAGTTTCTACATAAGAAGATGATACAAAGTGAATAATAATCATTTGATATTGGAAACAAAAATCTATTTGGAGTCAAAAAAATCCATCAATAGAATCCGTCATCTGGTTGAAATGCTTGCACTACTAGAGTCCATGTGTAATGCAAAAAGATGAGAATAAAAAGCAAAAGTATTCTAGGTGTGATGCAATTTAAACTACTCAATTGGAAATAATGGAATTAGGAGAAGGTATTCTTTTTCCAATAGAAAAGAAATTATTTAGGACAAAGCAACAAGCCTTCTATATTGGAAGACACCAAAAACAAACCAAGCCTTCAATACTTCTAAGTATTTCATATAGTCCACAACAAATTGGAAAAGTTGGCAAAGAAAAGGACAATTGAAGCAAAAGCATGGAATTGTTATTTTAGCTCTATATTGAATTTTACGTTAAAAGAATGTTAGGGCTTCAAAAATCAGCACTCCAAATCTCATCCCCACTCCCTAAAAAGGAAGGAAAATATTGATAAGGAAGTAAAACAAGAGCAGCAAACAAGCAATAGTCTCTATCTGAAAATGAAAAAAAAAACACAAATCAGAGGCTTTTAACTTACTGGAATACGAAGTATGGGAGCTCCATCAAAATAGGATGAGAAAAGTTCTGCATCGAGTGTTGCACTCATTAGAATCACCCTCAATTCTGGTCGATGAGGAAGAATTTCTTTAAGAACAATAAGAAGAAAATCTGCCATCAAAACATCAACTATGAGCAAATCTATTTCCAACATTCCCAATCAAAACATAAAAGGAACAATCATTACCTTCACTCATTCCACGTTCATGAATCTCATCCACAATAACATGAGTTACACCTTTCAAATTTTTATCAAAGAGCAACCTTCTTAACAAGATTCCAGTAGTGCAAAAAAGAAGGTGGGTCTCCCTTCCCTTGATACCCTCAAGTCTAACCTTATATCCAACCTATTAGGCAAGCCAATACACAAATACAATTCAATTGTGTAGAAAATGTAAAAATATCCAAGAGTGGATGTTGTGCCAAAGCACAGACAGAAATGCTTAATAAAAACTTACACATTGACCCAATTTTTCCCCCCTTTCCAAAGCAACTCTTTCAGAAACTGTCATGGCTGATATTCGTCTTGGTTGTGTACATATAATACTACAAACAGCTCCACAAATGGATTCTATCTCAGATTCTAATATGAATTGTGGAACTTGGGTTGTCTTGCCACATCCAGTTTCACCTAAGATGATAAGAACCTGTAAAAGGCAAACATCTGGACATTAAAAACCACAAAGTATCATAAAGGCAATCAAAAACAGGTAAAATGGCACCTTTATGCACATGATCCTGCCACCAATTCACATCTAAAATTACAACATAATGTCCACAAGCAAAAGGGATGCCTGTGTCATAAAAGTTCAAGTACAAGCATCTGATTTAAAAAGGGTCACATGTCAAAAAATTACATGGTTGCCTTCATGAATTTGGGCCAACAAATACATTGTAGAAGCATATAAAACACGATTGAACACCACAAAAACAACCAAGTTGGAGTAAAAAGATGTACAAGTATCCCTGATTCAATTCATTTGTTTATTGTTCTAGCAAAGTTCTACAACTATATATGGTAGGTCCACTTATCCTAGCATCTTTTCCTCCAAATATCCCTTGAGAAAGTTACTGTTGTCACTACACCAAAAAGCATATATGTTGCTACCACAAGAAATCAAAACTTAAGTTCTCTAAAATGGGCAATACTAGAGTGTTTTTAAAATTTTAGCATGAATTTTGATGTATACATTATTACATAAGACAACATTTTGTAATGTATCAACAGATAGAAGCTTTGCTATATTTAGTATCCCCTTTCTGTGTCAGTCATATCCAACTGATGAAATGCATTATTCTAAGCTGGAGCAAATCATTAGTTCTACTTAATGGACAAAAGAAAAATTATATATCTCTATAATATGAATCATTTTTAACATTTGTTTTTCTTATCTTACGAATTTTCCATACCATGTAACTCATTTGAGCCATTTACCTTGATAGAAGGTACAACCTTGGTCTACAAACCCTTTTCTTTTTTCATTTTTCTTCTGAAACTCACTATTGCAAGTTTATAAAGTTATCATTTAAGTATAATTACAACAACTCCCATTCTTGTTAAAATGAATGCAACATAACAATATTAGTAACAAAGAATACTATCAGTTAAAAGGTTTAGTAAGAAAATAGTGGACAGAGCATATCATTTGCAGAAGACACATTAATAGTATGTGTAAGAGCTACTTGTATGTGATGATATCTTTTTGGAAAGTTTAAAATAATTCGAGCCGCTATATTATAAGGAGTCCTATCATATTGTCCTAACAAGTAATATTTTCTATTATAATTCGAAGAATATAATAATTTGAGAGAATCCTCTTAAAAGATACTCATATTTGCATGTTTATAAATACACACACACACACACACACATATATATATAATTCATAAAATTATGAAATGTGACTAATATTAGGCTACTAGAATATTAAGTTTCATGTTTGTATTTCAGCTTGGAATGCCCGAATTTCAGATATGGTATGGCTGAATTTTTAGTGTTTGATTACTGGAAATTTAGGCTTGGATTTCAAGGTTTAATATGGTGGAAGTTAGAGTTTGGGTTTCTAGAACTGTAGGTTAGAATTTCTAGAATTAGTGATGAACACAAATAATGAAGCGTAGGCATCTAACAATCACTCCTGGGGTCTACGAATCACGTTTAGAAAAAAGCATCATACTTTCTAATTGAAAACTCAAATTTATAGAAAAAATTCAGGATATGTTGTTATAAAGAGCTGAGTATACACATATTTCTAGAAAAGTTCTTAAAACCCTTATTATAATAGCAAAGGGTTCCTAACAAATTTATATCCTATAGTAATAAAAATTCTATAAATCCTAAATAAAAAGGATAACATATCTAAACTAGAATAACATATTTAACTTACGACTACTTCCTATCTAATAAAGAAACCTAGCATACTCCAAATTTTAATTATTGTCTTTGCTGTCAACTCAATTCTAAACTTTTATCCTACCAAATCAAAGCTTGTGGTTGACTAATTTTTTTCTTTTATTTTTTTATAGACTTTAAACTCTTCTGCATCAATTATCGCCTGTTTGCCTGAAGTTGCCCTCAACTTAGAATGTGACAAATACTGATCATATAACTCTGGATTCAACTTCTAAAATTTAGATTTTAAAATTCAAGTAGTGTCAGAAATTGGTCATCCTTCCTATTTACAATAGCATTGGATCAACAAACTGATGGGGCATGATTCTCGGGTGGAGTATAAGGCTACCGTAATGAATAAAGCTACAAATGTCTTATCTAGAAGAGACAAGGACTCTCCATAACTTATGACAGTCTCTTTCCCTCAAGTTGAACTCTTTAAGGTCATTCGGCAAGAAACAATAGCTTCCCAACAATTGTTACAACTACAGCAACACATTCAACAAGGGGTGTTGGGATCAAATTAGGTTGTACGAGATGGGCTAATTCTCTTCAAAGGAAAGGTACATCTCCTACCCACCTCTTTATTTATCCCCACTGTTATTTCGACTATCCACGATATGACACATGAAGGTGGGAAAAAGACCCTATAACAACTTCAACATGATTTTTATTAAAAGGTTATGAAGCTCGTTCCATTAGAATTTGCGCATACTTGTTTAGTGTGTCAGTAACACAAATGGAAAAATGTGCAACTACAAGACTACTTCAACCTCTCTAGTTCAACAACAGATTTGGCTAATATCTCCATGGACTTTATGGAGGGGCTACCCAAGGGTTAGGGTAAATTAGTTCTTATAGTGGTGGTTGATAGACTTTCAAAGTATTCTCACTTTTTACCTTTGGCTCATCTATTTACTGCTATATTTGTCACTATTGTTTTATCTGCAGTGGTGTTTAGACTTAATGACCTAACTAAATCAATAGTCTCAGAATGAGAAAAGTGTTTCCTTAGTATGCTATGGAAGGAGTTATTCCGCTTCAGTGGTTCCAAGCTAGCCTTCTCTTCAACTTACCATGCTTTGTATGATGATCAGACACAAGTTGTCAATCGCACCATAGAGATGTAATTATAGTGCCTCACTCCCTTTCTGAGTTGGTCTATGCCAAGGAGCCTCAATTGCTCTCTTATTTAGCAGGTTCTGCACGAATTAAAGTAATTGATAAAGCTCTCTAAGAGAGGGTTGTCGTACTCCAAGCTACTCGTCATAGGCTCTCACAAGCCCAAAAAAAGGATGAAGAACACTTATGATTTGAGGCATAGAGAGTTGAGTTTTGCAATTAGAGATTGGGTATGGCTGCGACTTCAACCATACCGTCATTTAACAGTAGCCCAATGGAAGCATCATAGACTTCTCCCAAAGTAATTTGGCCCTTTCAAGGTCATGGCCAAAGCAAGACATGTTGCTTACAAGCTTAAGTTGTCTACGGAAAGTAGAATACATGATATGTTCCATATGTCTCTCCTACAAAAATATAAAGGACCCCAACTAGTTGTTGTAAGAGAGTTATCACCAGTGTGCAAGAACAAAGCCTTACCAACTCCTCAGGCTATTTTACGCAGTAGGTTCAACCAAAGAAAAGGGAGTTGTCAGTGCAATGGGCAGGGTTTCCTCAAGAAAATGTAACATGGGAACCAATTGAACACTTCCAAGAAGCTTATCCAAAGTTTGAGCTTGAGGAAAAGCTCAAAGTCGAAAGGGAAAGTGACAATGTGGATGCTTTTATTGGACGACAATATCAAAGAAGGAAGGCAGCAGATGCAGCCTAGCTTACCTAATTAGAGATTTATTTTGTTTCCTTTAATTATTATAAACTTTCTATTCATTATAATCCTTTAATTGGTCAAGATACTATAATCTATTATCTCTTTCCTTTATTAGTTAAGATCCTATATTTTAGGCTCTCTTTCTCTTATTATTAGCAACCTCTAAAAAAGGGTCTCAATATTCAATAAAGGGAAGCAATTATTCTCTCAGCAAGTTAACATTAGAGGGGGCTCTATCAAGAACAAGTATGCTTCTCCAAATTCATAAGTCCAAAGAAAGATTCTTCCAGGTCTAAACCTATGATTAGATATCATGCTAAGGCTAACAACAAAATCCTCACCATCACCACATCCCATTCATTGATTTCAACTTATTGACAATGTTGATCAACATGTTCTTTATAAGTCAAGTTGTTTGTCGTTATCTTTCGTCATACCTCATCAAAGATGTCCATCATGTGTTATGCAAAACCTTCACCTTCAACAATAACTCATGTTGTCCTTGGTAAAGGAACCAAATCAGTGGGGTTCCTTGGTTAACTTCCAAAAATATCTGAAAACGCTTTTACTAGTTGACCTATTTATAGAACTATTACATACAAATTTTTATTCACTACCTCTATTCACATTATCTCCAACGAAATATCATAACAAGTCCCCCCAAACTTTTATTCACTACCTCTATTTGTCCAACAATTTGGGGATGGAAAGAACTTAAAAATTGAAGCTTAGTGTTTGACCTATTTATAGAACTATTATATACAAATTATGCCATAGGAAGAATTAAGTCTCAATTATTCACATTGTCTCCAACCAAACATCTTAACAAGTCCCCCAAACTTTTATTCACCACCTCTATTTGTCCAACAGTTTAGGGATGGAAAGAGCTTAAAAATTGAAGCTTAGTGTTTAATGAATCAAGAATTCCAAAACTAACTCATAAACTTCACATTACAATCAGAGCCGGTAGTTGAACGTAATTCATGGAGATGTAACTCTTTAAGGGTAACATCCTAAGTCTTGACCACTATACTCGCAAATAGTTTCATAAAAAAACCACATGGCTTCTCTACCACTTAAGCAGTAAGAACATACATATTGTTGCTTCTTGTCGTCAAGTCCACTATTGTTGCTTCTTGTCGTCAAGTCCACTAATTTTAATTCATTACTAAATTTTGACTTTGCAAGTACACTGATAGCTTCTCATTTATTCCTATGTTGTGTTAATCTCACATCTTCATTCAAATCTACTTCTTCATCACTCATTGCAATAATCTTCATTAACAATAGCAAGGATATCATCAAGTTTTGAGCAAACAAGCTCTAAAACTGAAAGTAGTTGCCAGTTAATCTTTTCATCTCCCTATTCCGTTATTTTAGCATGCTATCATATTCTTTCAGCCTAATGGCCTGCTATTTCAATCTTTTATTCATGTGCTTTGATTTGCTGTTCAAGGGTTTCAATCTATTATTCAAGCATTCCAACTTGCTATTTAAGAGTTTCAACTTGTTGCTCAGTTGTTTCAACTTTAGGTTATGCCAAAGAATTCACTTGTTATGTTTTTCATTATCTTTAACACTTTGGTCATCTCCCACTGTCAAATTCTCCATATATGGTCATCTTTCTTAACTCTCCATGTTATCAAGCATTTGAAAACCTTCTACATGAAGGCTTGAAGATTCTAATTGATCAGTTGAAGGAGAGGTGTTGAAACTTCCTCTAAGGTAGTACTTCTTAAATTTGAGGAATCACAATCAAAATATGATTCAGCAAAGATTTTACCTTGCATTAGGTGCTGTTGATCAATATCAATTCCTTCATCTTGCTTATTATCATCTTCTCCATGTTTAGCAGCAAGTGTAGGTTGTTGGTTTGCATAATTTTTTCTTATAGGAGTTTTCATTTATACAAAACGCATTTTAAGGCTGTCCAACCTCTCCAAAAACTATTAAACATACTTCCTTATGGGAGTTGATACATGTAATTTGGCTTTTGGAGGACATTGTGATCGAAGATCTTTGATGTCCAATTTTTTCATAATTCTCAATACCATTTCACCTCACTCTTGGTCACTAAGTATTTTTCTATACACCCTTGCACTACATGTCGCCATTGTGAAGCAAGGCTCTAATACCAAATTGATGCAGGACAAATAGAAAAAGTATAAACTACTAGTTAAAACTAGCAAAATTAAGAATTATGGCTGATATTAGGATGCTGGAATATCAAATTTTAGGTCTTAATTTTGGCTTGGAATGCTGGAATTTTAGATATGGTATAACTAAGTTTTTAGGATTTGATTGTTGAAAATTTAGGCTAGGATTTCAGACTTTAATATGGCTAGAATTTAGGGCTTTTGTTGCTAGTAGGTTAAAATTGTTGGAATTTAGTGACTAACACAAATAATGGAAGGTAAGAATTTAGGAATCACTCTTAGGGTCTAAGAATCACTCTTAGAAGAGAGCATCATACTTTCTAGCTGAAAACTCAAATTTGTAGAAAAAATTTGGGATATGCTATTATTGAGAGGCTGAGTATACACATATCTATATAAAGGCCTCAGTTATTATCAAGTCCTTAGTTAACTATTCTCTGAATTTCACAGCTCTCAATTTCAACACATTTTATTTGTTTCCTTCTGTTTCTTTTCAAGAAGAAACTTCTAATTTTCAAGTTTTTATTCATTGGTCCATGTTGTACAAACTTACAATGAATAAGAAAATGAATAATGCACGGTCAAATCAACCTTTGCAACAAAAAATTTGTCATTCAATCATATGATATGATTTTATTATACTAGTAGCATTTTTTTAGTATTACGAAAAGAAAAACTCTTTAGCAATTACATAATGAATACAATTCATACAGTAAATATCCAATAATTTCAATAATTGACCTCAAATGTAAAAAATTAATGAAAATAAGTGCTGTGTTGAATTTATGCAATGTGGATTTTTTGTTCATTCCAAATTAAGACAAATGCTAACGGAATTCAGTAAAGAATATCTTTACCGTAGTTAGTACCATAAAAAATTAGTTTCTACTCGAAAAATTAACCATTGCAATATTTTCATAATTTATTTGCAATAGAAAGACATTTAGAAACTAAAAAATGTTCTTTTATTAATTTTTTATGGTTCTAACTACAGTAGAGATATTCTTCACTAAATTCCGTTAGCATTTTGTCTTAATTTCTACTCAAAAAATTAACCATTGCAGTTTTTTCATAATTTATTTGCAATAGAAAGACATTTAATTAGAGTAAATCTTGCATTACAAACTAACGGTAAGTGATACCACCAAATGATTATATTGGTAAACTTTAATTTCATGTTCCCAAAGTTAATGAGATAAGTTCCACACAAGTGAGCATCAATAATAAGTAGAAGACATGTCAAAATTTTACAAACCTGATTTTGGGAAATGGTTTTCAATATTGCATCCTTCTCTTTGTAAGCTGGGAGACCTCTTCGAAAATCTAGCATTTTTCTACCTTCTGGACATTCCTAAATGAAATTAATAAGGAACATGATTATATGTTTGTTATAGCTCTAAAAACATAAACAGAATAGTAAAGGACTATCAAGATCTATATGTCCAGAAGTAAACTCTTAAACTCTTCAAAATCTCAAAAATAAAAGTTAATTACGCATGATAACTACTGATATCCTATCTAAAATCCTTCACGTGTACATACTTGTGGAAGAAAATGTCAAACCTTCCCCATTTGTCTAAACAATCCCAAAGAAAAAGCAACTTATGACTCAACTAATAATCTTTGAAAAGAACATGATTTTGCACTAATATTCTTTGAAAAGAACATGATTTTACAAAATCTAATAAGCAGGTACAATTAAGTTAAATATTCAAGTTATAAGTGCTTCGTGGCAAAGGAAACATACTCCAAACTTGTTAGTAACCACTTCCTAGCAACTAAGCAGAGACAATCAAGAAATTCCTTCCTTCAATAAACTAAATAGTTAAAAGTGTATTGGGCAATGATAAGTCCCATGTTAAGGGCTAACCCATTTTCAATAACTTTTCCGTTCTCCTATTTCCACTAGTTAACCTTAACAAGTAACTTCTACCAGTTAAGTCTAAAAAATAACTGCCTTAAGTTAACAGAAAAAAAATATATACCCCCAATTAACAAGATAAAAATACGAATTACCTAGCAACCCCAACATGACAACATGATTTAGCAACAAAATGGGAATATAGAAAGATAATCCCAATAGCATCTCAAGGAGGTGATATGATGAAGTAAAGGTTTCAAAATTATATAACCAGTTAATTGACAACCTTGATTGTCCACCATTACAAGGCTAAAGCAAACCGATGACTAAAACAGTTCTTTCAACATGAAATCAAAGTTTATATGTCATAATACACAATAAGTTCTTAATATAAGTATGCCACCCACCACAACCATTTGTTTGTCTTCTTCCTAGTAAAACTATTTCATATGAATTAAAATTTATTTATATTTCCTAATCAAGAACTCATAAAATGCAACAAAGAACTAGGTTTTTGATTTAGGTTGTTTGAAAGGAACATTTTGACATATCTAGAAATGGACTACATGCAATTAGTCCCTGAATTGAACAATGTGTTCAAGGTAATCTTTGTATATTGCATATCACCTAGAGTGTCCTGTCATATAATGAAAAAAGTTAATTTTATCAAATACACATCCTAATATCAATATCTAGTTGAACATGAAATTTCTTGGTCCTATTTATGGCATTTTCCATTAAGAAACAATGCAATAGAACTAAAGAAGCTTTCAGGTAGACTAATTGTACTGAGTGGTTAGTGACTTATATCACCAAATAAAAGAAACAAAATAATTGAAAGTAAACATTGATATAGTCAAGAAACAAATTATAATTCCTATCAGTTCGAACAAATGAACCTGCCAAGCGCGTTGCTGATCACGCAGTTGCAAACTTCGATAACGCAAAATTTTGTCCATAGCCGACTTACTCGAAGCTAAATGTTCTGGTTGTTCAAATAGCCCTTCATCATTTGCAAGACTACTACTACTGCTAGATCTAGAAAACATATTATCTGGTAAAATTTCCTTATGCCTGGACTTTTGAAAGAGGAATTCACCGAGATAGGCATCAATTCTTTTCAACAAACCCAGAGGTAGGCTCACCTATCAATTTTTAAAAGCATAATTCATGTTTGAAACTCATATATAATAAACTCATAATTCACAACAATAAATATCATTGCAAAACATGCAAAATGAAAGAAATGAAAGAACATAAGGAATGAAATTAATGGCGAAACCTCACAAAGTTAGGAAGGTGTATTTTAGCGGAACTGGAGAGACAAAAAGATGAAGAAACATAATAACATTATCTAAGGCTCAATCATTGAACTGTATAATTTTTGTTGCAAAACAACAATCATGTCAAGGATGAATCTATAGAACAAAGAAAATAAAACTCCAATAGTACATACCTCTCGTTGTGGGCACTTATCATCCAAATCAAATCTGTAGTTTGGCAATGGAACCTTACTAAACACAACAACCTTAGCATACATATGACTGATAAAATAATTGTAGTCAGAATAATAATGGGAGCAATAGCTCTAAACCATCCAAGATAACCAAAATAAAGTACCTATACAAACCCATTCTTCTTGCCAAAGCTGCTATTTGTTCATAATCACGTCTGTCCTTTCTCTCCCTAGAGACAAGCTCTTGCTTCTCCTTGTCACGCAATAGCATTATTAATTTTCGTTTCCAATCCTCAATGTTATCAGGAAGGGTAGTACACTGACAAGCAACAATTAAAGAAATGCATGATAACAAAAGACAAGGATAAACTGAAGCCAAGTGTTTTTTATAAGAAAACTAGGGGCATATATTGATATCATATAAAATTATTTTGCAAAAATATGAAAATTTTACAATCTATAGAAAAGAAACAACATTTCTTTCGTGATCATAGGATAAACTACTAAACAATGTTTCATAAAAGTCCAATAACCTATGGGACAGATTGTTGCGCATGGCTAATATAGCAATTTAGTTAGTAACCATAGACAAATAGTGTCCTAATTGAATGTATATTAACTAAGCTCTTGTCTTTCCCATATGGAAGGAAAAGAACACTTGCCAACCTTTTATTCAATAAGCGTCAAAAAAGGAACAATGTTGCACATAAATCACTAGGGACCACAATATCAAAATTGAAATGTCCATGCCCACTGATCAGCTACAATTTTATTCTTTTAGCAACTCTTTTAAATACCAAAAAGACTTCGCACTTTCAACCCCTATTTGTTGATAACCATTCAGACAGCAATTCTCCTGGAAAATATTGCTCAAATAGTAACAAGAGCTAAATCCAAGCACATCAAATAATAAAACTTAAACTACCAGTTGGCACCTAAAGTTAATAGAAAACTACAATATGAACCAAAGCAAGGTGCAAATAAGATCGAAGTCCAAAAGTAAATACTCACAGTCTGAAGCAGCAAGGACTCAATCTCGCGATCAGAGCCTTCCTCTGAAACTCCGTCATCATACGCAGAAACGAACTTCTGTGTTCGTGAAACTTTGCTGTTAACATCAGCAACACCACCATTCCCCTTCTGCTGTTGTTTTGGATCCGCATATGGCCTAGAAGGACTCTTTTTAGGGTTTAAAACTACACTCTGATTGTCGAGACATTTGGAGTCAACTGGAGAAGAACCAAGAGCAGGAACAGAAGCTGACGAACAGTTACAATTTGGCACCGAAATACCGGAGCGCAGACGCTGGTGAGGGGGAATATAGACGGAACCGTAAGACGTAGGCGGCCGGTCCTTCATCGGAAAGGAGGAAGAAGAGGAGGAGAGGGAATCAGAGAGTGATGATCTAAGAGTGTTGAGGTGCAGGGAGGAGGAAGATAGAAGGGGGAGAGGAGAGAGCATGCATTCGATGGTTGTCACGGCTGCTATATACGGGTCTAATTTCGGCTTTGGGTTCGGATTCTGATTCTTGTTGTTCTGTAGCTTGGTAAACTGAGAAAGTCAGGCGTGGGGAGTTAGGAGCTGAGTGCTTTCGGTGTATTCAAATGGCGTCTTGTTGATGTCTGACTGTACTGTACACGGCAACACCGAAAGTCTCTCTTCTTTTTTCAGAAAATAAAGATTGAATTGAAGAAAAATGATAGAATTCCCGGAGAGGAAGCTGCCAAATAAACAAGTAATACGTTAAAGAAGAGAATCAGAGAGAAGCAGGAAATTGGCTCCTATTGCACCTCCCACTACTTACTGTCTTGACCCCCTGCTGTCACGATTTTTATGCTGTGTATGGTTGCTGTCTCTAATAGTCGGAGACGAAACGGAACAAAAATTTGGAGACAAAATAGAACAGAAATTGAGAACAGTGAGATATTTGGTTATGATGGACAGAACAGAGAAAATTGTCTCCGTCTCGAGAACAGAATGTGTTTGGTTGCAAGGGACAGAACGAAAAAATAGTACAAATGACGAATATGCCCTGGTCCTTAATATGATTAGTAATATGTAATTCATTAGTACTTTTATTATGAATGGTTTGTATTAGTTAAAAAATTAACAAATAATAATAATAACAATTTCAAATTAATCACGAATAACAATAATAATAATTGTTATTATTATTTTAATAACAACAAAACTAATAACATTAATAAATAAGTTCAAAAATGTATAATAATAATAAATTTGAATAATAATAAATAGAAATTATATAATAATAATAATAATTAGACATAAAAATAATAAACACAAAATGATGCTTAATAATAATAATAATACATCTACTACTACTATTACTAATAATAATAATAATAATAATAATAACAATTCGAAATTTATAATAATAATAAAAAACAAAATTTATGATAACAATAATAATAATATTAATAACAACCATAATCAATACAAAATTAATAATAATAATAATAATAATAATAATAATAATAATAATAATAAGAAGAAGAAGAAGAAGAAGAAGAACATCCAAATGAATAACAATAAATAATAATTATAATTATAATTATGATGATGATGATGATGATGATGATAACAATAATATTAATATTAATAATAATCAATACAAAATTAATAATAATAATAATAATAATAATAATAATAATAATAAAATTAAACAGTGGATAAGAAATAAAATGAGAAACTTAGGTCTTTCATTATTCAAATGAGATACCAAAAACTCACATACATCAAGTTATTGAATCAAAATAATATGTGCACTTCTCAAACGAGAATTTAAAATTCTTTGGCCAACCATCCACATATTCCCAACTTGGGAAGTACTTCACATTGATAAGCCAAACTACTTGTTGGACCCCGCTCTTTTAGTGGGATTTTGAATTATAAAATTGACTTTAAATGAGAAATTTGTGGTGAATTATTCTTGTGCAAAGAAAGAGAAAAATTCAAGAATGGGGATTGTTATATG
>JAOTBA010000003.1:14671978-14684471 GCA_025629845.1 Erythroxylum squamatum | reverse complement strand
TAACACTTAATTTAATTATGCATTATCAATTGAGATGATAATATAAAGAATGTATGGTTTAATAATGATGAATACAATATTGAATTGTTGTGTGTTCATGAATGAATGAGTTCCAAAGGCTTATGTATTATGATTTGGATATGAATGTTTGTGAATTGGGAATTTTTGTGTGATATTGTGTTAATTTCCGAACCACCAAGTGTCCAAGGAGTTTGATATTTGGGATTGTGTTGGAAGTGCCTTTTATTTGTGTGAATATACATAATTTTTGATGACTCAATACCTCTATTGATGCATTATTGCACATACTGGTAATTGTATGACATGTTAGTTTGTTTGGAAATCAATGAATATGTCAAGTTGAATAAAATGGAATAAAGTGGTATGTGTTGCAATAAGTTCCTCACATGAGAATTCTGAAATGATCCTGTTTTGTTTTAAACTACTAAGTCCTAGTCGTGGGTAAATAGACATGCCTAGAAAGGTCTACAACTACTCCTGTGACATTTTAGTGTCTCCTATTACTGACACTTCGGTGTTTCTTGTTATTGAGACATAATTCTCTCCTGTTCTGTGATACCGATCACGGTATCTCCTATATTAGTCCCTTTACCCACTTTTGTATAAAGGATTAACATGCTAACTTGTTTTTTATTCTGTTATATGCTCATTTCTGATATAAATAAGCTTTGATCTAAAACATCTGAGTTCTGTTCTGAAATAATCAAATTATGTTTTGTTACATACAAGTTTTGTTCTAATATTATAATATTCAACTTTGAAATTTATGAGATTTGCTCGGAAGCAAATGTGTAACCTATTCTAATATGTTATATTTTATTCTAATATTCATAATATTTTGGTTCAGTTTGAAAATGGATAAGTAAACAATGCTTATAATCTAATGTGATTTTGAATATGTGAATGTCTGGATGACTGTTTGAAACAGTTGTCAACTTATGTCCTGTTTAGTTTATTCCCCACTAAGCTTTATGCTTAGCACGGTGGTTTTGCCTCGTGTAAATTCAAATAGGAGGATTTGAAGATTAGGACAATAACAACCGCAATGACCAACGAAGAATGTGTTTTTTTTTTGGAATGTATTTTTTAGTTGTATGTAATAATATGGGACATGATGTATTTTGTTAAAAGTTTGTAAATATTGTAATACAAAGTGTATTTGAACTTAAGATATGTAATGTTTTGTTTAAGGGTTTGTAATGTAATAACTTTAATTTAGGATAGTGTTGTAATTGAAGCATGTATTCAGATAAATTCAGTGTGCTGGTTAAATTCTATTTAAAGTTGAATATGTATGGAAACGTAATGATTGGTTGTTTAAATTTTTGGCAATGCTTTGTATTGTTTTGATATGTTTAAGTCCTGTCTTATGTAAGACATCCGCATATCCTTCTAGGGGGCATGTGGGTGTTACATATTGGATGCTCAAAAGTTATGTAACTTATCTAAATAAGTGAGGCAACCATGCCTTCAAGGTAAGGGAACTCGCTTAAAAGTTATATACTTAAAAGTGATGCATCAAATCTAGTTATCTAAGGTAATTGTATGTTTGAGATGGGGTAGCTACCATAATAGAGTGAGGAAACTACCTTAATGAAGTTAACAAACTTGCTCAAAACAATTACGCTCGAGAGTGTTGTAACTTATCTAAGTAGGTCAGGCAATTATGTCTTCAAAGTGATACAATTGTCCTTATAAAATGAGAGAACTTATCTGAAACAAAGATGTCCAATAAGACAATTATGCCTCTAAGGAGGAGCAACTAGCTTAGGCAAATTAGGTAACTCGCTTAAAGCACAAAAGTATATAAAAATAAGAGAGAGAAAAGAGAAGAAAAATAATAAAAAGAGACAAAAGTAAAAGTAAAAGAAAGAGAAAGATAGGGTGAAAGAGAGGAACAAATTGAGAGAAGAAAATGGAAGATGAAACAAAAGAAGGAAAGATACATACAAAAAAAGAAACAAAAGCAAAGGGTAAAATATAGAAAAGACAAAATATATGAAAAGAAAGAAATAAAAAAGAAATCCAAAAAAGGATAAACATAAAGGAACAAATAAAGAAAAAAAGAAAAAAGAAAAAATATATATAAAAAAAGATAATTAGGGATGAAAGATGTTATTAACTCAAAGAAAAAAGTATGTATATAATTGATTTAAATATCATGTGAAAATTAGGGACTTTAGTAATTGTCCCAAATTATTTAGGGTCTATATATTTGGTTTTATTGAGTCATATTATGCTTAATTTGTGGTTCAAATATCATGTGAAAATTAGGGACCTTAGTAATTGTCCCAAATTATGTAGGGTCTACATATTTGGTTTTATTAAGTCATATTATGCTTAATTTGCTCTTTAGTTGTTTTTGAGTCTTATTAAACTTAATTCATATTTTATTACAAACATATATATAAATATACAATATATATATTAAAATATTTTTAAAGCAATTTATTGATAATAAATTTACTCTTAACTATAAATAGACCTTACATCTTTCCTTTTTTGAAAAATAAATGTATCGATCACTTTATACATGTTTAAGGACAATTCTTGTTCATATAAATGTATCACTTTATATTTGTTTAAACGGTTCTTTAAATTCTATTGTAAAGAAGCTGACATTAGAATACTTAAAGAGGGACCTTGGCATGTGCAGAGCAAGCCAATGTTGCTATAGCTTTGAAGATCTGGACTGAAAATTGATGAAATTAATATGGAAAATATACAAATTTGGTTTTGTATATATGGTGTACCATTGGATTATTAGACCAAAAGTGGATTAAGCTATCTTGCTTTCTTCATTGGCAAACCTATTTGCATGGACCAAGCCACTGCAAAGACATCCAAAATCAATTTTGCCAGGTTATATGTTCTAAAAAATTTTATGGTTTTTTTTGCCAGAAAGTATCCTAATTGTAAGGATAGATGAAAACCTTGAGATGGTTAAAGATACTTTCAAAGTAATCTATGCTTGGAAACCCAAGCAACTAAATGTTAGAAAAAGAATGGAGATCTAGGTTAAAATTTCAGTGCTGGATTTGCACAAGAGCTTAATGAAATTAAAGAAGAGAAGTAGGAAATCAATGTTTATATAGTTGAAATGAATGTCAGTAGCTTGGAAGGTACATGTCATAACATTGAGGCTAATCCTGGATCTGGTGAAAAGCATTTTCTTGAAGAATGTATAGAGAATGAAAATGTTTTTGAAACACCATTTCCTAAAAAGGGGTTGAGTTAAGGAATAAGAGTACAAATAGAGATGAGTAGGTAATTACATCCATTAATAGTGAGAAGGAATTTGAACCTGTATCAAGGAGAAGATCTAGTAAAAGGAAAAAGCCTCTGGCTTCAAATTCTGATACATGAATGTCATCGCTTGAAATATAAGAGTAGCTAATGCTCCTTTCAAGAAATTTTTGTTCGATAACCTTATCTTAAAGAATAAACCAAACATGTTTTGTTTACTGAAATCAAGAATAAAAGAGGATAAATGTGATATATTGGAGATGTTATTTTCCAACTGGAGGCAAGTCACAAACCATCCTCTTCATCCTAATAGGAGGATCCTGTTATACTTCAATCATCAAACTGTAAATGTAACAATCTTAGGAATGTCTGATTAGGCTATACATATTGATGTATCATGCAACACCATAACTAAAGCTAGTGTAATCTCCTTTGTTTATGCAAACAACAATGTACTTCAAAAGAATTAATTATCGAATCAATTTAGAAGAGGTATTTATAGTAATTAGAAGCCATGGCTATTGACTGAAGATTTCAATATTATCCAGAATTTTAAATAAGTTCATAGTGTACATGCTTCTAAACAAACTTGTTCAAAGTTTAGGCAATGTATTACAGGTATTTATGTGTCTGATATTGGAAGCAGTTTCATTAGGAAAAAACTGGACAGATTTATGGAAAATCTAAAATGGATTTGGCAATTCCCTAGCTCATCCTTAATTTTCACTACAAACAGTCTCTTTGATCACTCAATGTGCATCATGCAAAGTCAAACACAAGCTTTAAATAGCATAAAAGCTTTCAAATTCAATAATTTCTTAACCTCTTTAGTAGGCTTTAATGAAATCATATCTCCATTGAAGTTCAGGTTACCAAGCAGTTTGTTTACACAACAAAAATGAAACTCATCATAATGCCCCTAAAGTAGTTGTATAAGGAGAATATTGGAAACACTCATCATTTGTTAACAACAGTTGAATAGGCATTTAAAATTATACAAGAAAAACTGTATAGAAATCCTAAGTCTAGTGAAATTCAATGAAATAATAAGATTGCAATGTGTAACCTGTCAAGAGCCTTATTATATGATCATTCTATGACGAAGCAAAGATCAATTGTGTAGTTGCTTAAAGGGGTGATAAAAATTCCAATTTCTACCACAAATTTGTGTTAACAAGGAAATGCTCTAATAGAATTGTCAGTGTGATTAAAGATAATCAAAGCATATCATAACAGTATGAGTTAGTTGAAGAAGCTTCTAATTACTTCAATTCAATCATGAAAGCACCAACTAATGCTCGCACTCCATAGTTGAACTACATAAAGAGATCATGTTAGAAACCATAACTCCTGAAGATGTTGAATCATTGTTTAAGCCTATCACTAGTAAGGAGATTGATGAAGTGGTAAAGTTAATCACTCCATATAAAGTTCCTAGTCTAGTCGATTTTAATGTCGTTCTTCAATAATACCTAAATTTTAACTAGGAATATAGTTCACGAAGTTGTTTTAGAATTCTTCAACTGCAGGAAATTACTAAAAGAGATTAATAGAAATTTACATAACTCTAATTCCAAAAGCGAGAGAGATGAAGCACTTCAGTAATTACAAACTAATTGCTTTTTCCAATTCCATTTATAAAATCATCTCCAAGGTTATAGCTAATATATCAAAGAAGATTTTGATAAAGTATGTCGATGAAACACAAGGGGCATATATACCTGGCATATCAATGAGTGACAACATTCTTTTGATGCAGGAGTTTATGAAAGGTTACTGTAAAAGAAGGGGGTAGAAATTGCACCTTGAAGATTAATTTAAGGAAAGCCTATGACAATATAGAGTGGAAAGTTCTTATTAACTTTATGAAAGTAATGGCTTTTCCTAAAATATTTATTAAGCGAATTTCTCAATGCATCACCACTCCATCTTTCAACGTACTTATAAATGGGGAACCTTCAAGGAGTTTTAGAAGCAGCGAAGGTATAAGGAAAGGAGATCCTTCATCTCCTTACCTATTCTCTCTTATTATGGAGGTTTTTTTAGAACACTTAGGAGGGTGGTGGAGAGAACAAAGCAGTTCAGATATTATTCTTAGTGTAAGAGGCTAAGTAATACAAATATGGTCTTTTTTATGATTTATTAACGCTATCCAAGTAGATAAAATATCGTTCGTGGCTTTGGTGACTACAATTAAAATGTTTTCTAGAATATCTAGACTTGAAGTAAACTTTGGAAAAAGCTCTTGTTACATCTCTAACAAAGTTATGGATCAGGAAGCACTAATACTTAAAGTTACAAGTTTTAACAAACATGAATTGCCATTTGTATATCTAGGAGTTCCTATTGCTACTTCTAAGTCAACTTATGGCTATTACAAATTGTTAATTGATAAAATAGAGGCTAGGCTATCAGGTTGGAATTTGAAAGGTGTAGCTCATATGTATTACCCAAAGGATGTTATCAAGATAATTGATGCTATTCTCAAAAGGTTTTTTTTGTTCTAGAAACAAAATAGATAAACACCACAATCCCATCAAATGGTCAAAAGTATGCTCTCTGAAAAAGCATGGTTTGTTGAATTTGCTCCTTTTGAGGATTTATAATTTGGTTATGCTTACTAAAAAATTGTGGATGATCATTGAAAACAAGCAATCCCTATGGGTTAAGTGGATCGATGCTTATTACATCAACGGGAGAAATATATAGAAAGTCAATATACTTGGATTTGCCTCACACACAACTAAAATAATCTTTAACTCAAAGCAAAGTCAAACCATAAGTGATCAAATTATTAGGAAATGGTATCAATACATCCTTTTGCTATGACAGATGGTTAACCAATAGAGTATGTGAGGATATGGGATGAGCTTAATTCGATCAAAAAAATCATTTGGGATGATCAATTTATTGCTTATGCTCTAACACACAAAATTAAAATTTTATCAAAGATTCGAGATTCTGGTTTGTATAACCATGTCAATAGCAGTGAGCTCAAGGAAAACAAAGTATATGTCAATTAGTGGAATTTGTCTAGAAATGGTAAATTCAATAATTTAACTTGTAAAAAGTTATTTTAAGAGCAGAGAAATGTGGTAGCAGGGCATAAACTTGTCTTATGCAAGTGTATGATACCTAGAGCTTCAATCACAATGTGGAAAGCAATCAAGAACAAGTTACCTACAATTTATAGATTAAATAAATTTATGGCTATTCCAAACATATGCGTTATTTAAGTAGGAACGAAAAAGTATTACTCATTTATTCTTTGGATGTTAGTTCACTCAGCCTTTGTGGAAGGACATAACTCAAAGATTATTATTAGGAGATGAACCAGATGAGTGGTATTAGATTGTAGAGATGAACCAGATGAGTGGTATCAGATTGTAGCTTGGTGATCAGATTTAAACATGCATGATAAAGCAAAGCAATGGTGCCTTTTCATGCTATGTCATATCTAATAAAAACTATATAGGATGAAAGGAATATAAGAATATTTAAGGATAATGAAAAACAACTATCAAGGATATACAGGGAAATAATCAAAGCAATCAAGTTACATTTTATTACCTTTGAAGTTAAAATGAAGATTAGTTCTAGTCTTATGTTAGCTGGGATTAATGATTAACATATACGCTCGTGTTTGATCCTTTATAATACCATTAAGGTGGTTTATCAACCCATTCATTTAATGGGATAGTTTATGCTTGTGATAAGGTGTCGTTAGGCCTTACAAATTAACCCTAAAAGCTAGCACAAGTAGTATAGGCAAGTAGGGATCGTTCCCACGAAGAACTATAAAGTATGAATCCCAACTCAATTCAAACAAATCAATATGTTTAATAATCAAGCTATAGTGGACAAAATTAAAGCAAGAGAATAATCTAACTAAATGCAATCTATACAAGTTATTTAAACTATATGAATGATAAACTGATGTCCTATATATAAAACCAAAGAAATCTAACAAGAATAGACCTATGTATGTCACGGCAAAGCAATTTAAAGGTAAGATCATATTGAAATTAACTTTATTTTAGCCAGTTTGGTTGCGGCAAATCATAAAAGAACAAGATCAGAACTTTAACTTGTTTATTAGAGCTAATTTACGTGACCAAATTGCTCCTAAAAACTATGTGGATGCTTATGCTATTATGTAACCAACTAATCTAAAGGATGCAACTAAGGTCAGATTCAAAAACAAGGGGAAATCTTAAAGATAATGTGATTTAATCTACTCTAATATGCAAACTACGCGACCTATTAATACTACTACTTTAATTATTCAAACAATTAAATTGAAAGCAAAATTAACCTAAAATTTAAGACTAATAAATAAATTAAAGAACAAACAGACTTAAAGCTACGAAAGAACAAAGAACACACACATACGAATTTGGGGGGTGGGGGTGGGTTTGGATCAAAAATTTAAGGAAAATTAACGAAGAAAACAACTAAATCTTGAAGTAAATTAATGCTAAAGGATTTGGCATAATTCAGAATTTTAAAGATAAAAGAAGTCAACTTTAATAAGTTTCCAATTGCAAGAGAGTTCACCAATAAACACCTAATTAATTCAATCATGGATCATAAAAGATAATCTATGTGTAATTTGTGTGTGACAATGGATCAACCAATTCGAATGCCAAGTTTCTTAACTTCTAAGTAAACTAATCTTTAAACACAAATTCATATATCATAATTTCTAATCAACATAAACTTATGCAAGAGCAATTCAAACATTGGCTAAAGATCTCAAATTTAAATCATGATAACTTCTATCTATAATTCAAACCAAAGTTTATAATCAAACAAATTAGATTTAATAGCTTCTATCTAAATTTAACAAGTTTTTGCTACTACCAATTAATCAATTCGGCAACTTCAACCTCAAACAATCAACTTAGCATTCAAATCACATAAATAAGATCAAATTCATGACTTTAATCCAGCACACATGATTCGACAATTAAAATCAGATTATAAACTCATAGTCATCTCACAATCTTACATAGAATAATTAAGCAAAAGTTCTCATGAATCAAATTAGGGTTTAGAGGTTATTACCTCTTACAATTGAAAAAAGAAATCTAACAAGAAAAAATCATAGTGTATTCGGCAAGATCAATAATAAGAGAAACCTAATTCTAAGAGAAAAAGATGAAGAGTAGGAAGTTATAGGTCACGCCCTAGCACAAGAAGAAAGAGAACATGAACCACCATTTAATGAGCTAATAGGAGCCTATATATAGAGGTATAGGTAGGTATACACATCCTTGAGGGAGTTGAACTTGCAATCTTTGCCAAACTCAGATTTCACTATTCTGGCAGATTCTTAGGGGCAACTTCGACAATGTATAACTCTCAAACGGAAAATAATTTACCACTCAAAATTTATGTGCAAATAGCCCATTGCTTTAAGTTTATTCACACAAAATTGCAGCCCAATCCAACGGTTAGGTCTTCAAATATAAGCCCAAGATTGTCGAAAGGTCCGTCTGGAAATCCACTACTCTGTGGAAAAGAAATCCAATCCGAATTCAACTTGATATCTAGCCCAATTTATATTGGTCTTGAGGAGGTGGAAGAGAGATTAGACTTCAAGGTGGATTTGGAAACTTCAAGAATGGTGGAGGAAGCTTCCACACACATGCACGCATAAGTTGGCGTTGTAGGCTTTCATCTTTGGCATCCAAGGTGGAAAGGAGGGTGATGTGGCATAGTGAGGTGGCTGACCACGTGGATGACATCATCATACCACCAATGGAGGGCTGCCACATCATCAAATCTCCTAGAATCTTCCAAAAGGTTGCTGCTGAAGTTGTGTACTCATTGACGAAATCGATTGCATTGACGAAATCCATTTTGCACTATCGATAGGAAATCCTTGTGGAATTAGAATTCCTAGTCAAATTAGGATTCCTAATCCTAGTAGGATTAGGATTACTCATCACTAGGATTAGGAATACTCATCATCTATAATTTTCGTCACTGATTTTACTTTTTGCCACAAATCAGCAAAATAAGAAATCCTAGTCAGAGTAGGATTCTTGGTGCAATCAGGATTCCTATTCCTCGTAGGATTCGAATTTCTGCAACTTCGACCATTCTTGCTCATTTCGACCTCCTCGTTCCAAATATACACTCTATTTGCGCTAATTCTACCTTGTTTAGCTCATATTCTTTGTTTCATATCCAAAAAGTACCTGTAGAGAATAAAGTAAGAAAAGTGAATCATTTTGTATAGAAAATGGGAACAAATACTAAGTGATAAGGTACTAAAAAGATAAGAAAATATGAGTGTATCAAACACCATTACCACCTCATTCTCAATAAGTGGTTTCATGCTCTTAACCTTTACTTTTAGTTATTTCTTATTATTTTTATTTTCATATATATGTTGTTGTTTATCTTCTCATATTGAGAACAATGTGTTGTATAAGTGTAGGGAGGATTGTGCATAGGCATGTCACATGTTTGTGAATTTTGCATAACATATTATTGTAGTTTGTTGATTAGGTTGACATTGTGTGAACATTTTGTTGCATATGTGTGAATTGTGTCAATGTGTCAACGGCTATAACTTTATGGAATTAGTTTATCTTTGAACATAGTCTTTTAAGTTGTAAAGACATATTAGCTTATGAAATTTGTGTTCTAAGTATCTTTGGTTAAATATGCATGTTAATTAGGATATGATGTTGGTTCATTCACCTTAGGAAATTTGTTACATACCTTTATAATTATAATTCAATTGAATAAGTAGCATCATTAATAACCTTTCATAAGGAAGATTAGATAAAAGAAATGAGGTAGGCTATGTGAAATGTAAAAAAAAGGGTATGTATCTTTAATAAATAACTATTCTGTTGGCCTTTGGGTTATGAATAGAGCTAGTAACTAATTGAGAATGTGATAGAACTGAGTAATCGGGTCATATTCATCAAAAATGTTTGCCTTCACATCAAAAGGCTAGAATGACATTCTCATAAAGCCTATTAATAAAACATGACCTAGTTAAGTAACCGGGGGAAATTCATCACAAATGTTTGCCTTCACGTCAAAAGACTAGGTCAATGTTAAATAAAATGAACAAAATGGTGTTTTGATAAATAAATCCTACCAATCTTTGAAAATAGAAAGAATTTTCATAAAAGATTACTTAGTGATAGTTGTAAACTTTGGTTGATTACTAATTATCAATGTATGTGTACAAGTGCTTTAGGTTAATGAATATGATGTTAATGTCTTGATTAGTATGTATATTCAACCCAAAGTGCTTAGCCATAAATTGCATAGGTTAATATGTTGGAACAACTTGAATGATTGTTCTTTGAGGTTAAATTGGTTTCATGAAGTTAGATGCCATCGTATCATTAATACATATTGCATGAATGTATGCGTTATTGTTTGGTTTGATCAAGTTGTGCTTTGTTTTTGTTTTTGCTTGAGGACAAGCATAAGTTTAAGTGTGCGGATCTTGATAGGTGTAAATTATGCTATGTTTTGATAGATGTTTAAGTGTGCTTTTGAGCATTTCTTAGATGATTATCATGTATACAGGCTTAGAATTATGTATTATTAGTGTTCGTTTATATTCTAAGTGTTTATGTGAGTTTGGGCATGATTTAGATCTTAATTTTATGTTTCAAGAGGTGTGTTATGTGTGTTTGAGTGTATGGAAACAATAAATTGAAGAAAAGAAATTAATTGGAAGTATGGAAGCAGGCCACGATAGTGGAAGAAGGCGTAGATAACAATTCCAACGAATTTTAGCTTTTCTAGAATGCGACCTATTTCGTAATTTGATGTTTTGGGGTTATTTTTGTAACCAAATTAAGTAGATAAACCCTAGAAGTCTAAAGAATTATAAAAGAACAAGAAAACATAAAAAAGAACAGCCACTATCTTCCAAAGTGAGAGAACAAGAAGGAGGAGCAAAAAGAGCAATCCAGAAATTTCAAATTTCAAGTTTGAGTTTAAATCAAGTTCTTTCTTTCTTTCCTTTGTTTATTTTATTAAAATTGATGTGTATCTTGGATTTGAATATGTTATTCAAGTTTAGGATGCTCTAATTTTCGGATTTGGATTTGTTCTTGAAATGTTTTGTGACTTGGTTCTTGTTGATTTAAATTTAATTTTCTAGTGTTGTAATGTTTGGGTATGCTAATACTTCAAAAATAGATCTAGAGAGTGAGTCAAAAGTAATCCGATTAGGTTGGGTAACGAGAGTTAGTGACTTAATAAGTCTCTCAAATATCAAATTGGTAATTATGCAAGCGAGATCTTGTTTGAAAACTCAATTATTTGATAGATCACTTAAGAACTAGTTGAAAACGTTTGGTAGATTTTGTGAATCTAGAGGTTACAAAATTTGGAATTTTGTAATCAATTAGGGTTAATTGATTAGGTTTAGAGAAAGAGAAGTCAATCCCTTAGAAGATCTAGAATCAACACATAATTGAATCAATAGCAATTAGTGTAGCACCCCACTCCTGCGCGACCCGAACCCGACATCAATAGTGATATCCGAGTCTGTGCCCCGCGAGGGTGGCATGCTAGGGCACTCAATCATTCACAAGTTGGTATAAATTTTTTTTTGAAACAATATAAGCATATGCATAAGTCCATTCCCAAATTGGGCCACTTTTATTTCATAAATAATTTTAATTATTGTTTTCAACATAATGCAATCAATAGAGTTTCAATAGCCAATTGGGGCCCAATTTCATTCATAAACATTTTCAGTTATGCGAAATAACCAGTACACAATTCATTAAATTTCACTCTCCACTTGGGCCCACTACTGAAACAAAGCACTTAGAAACGTACTATTCAGTTACAAACCATTCCACTTTGGGCCGTTTGGGCCCATTTCATATACAAAACACTTACAAATATTTCTAATTGGGCAAATTATTACAAAACAGAAATATTTGTATTTGATCAATCTCATTTACAAAAGATTCCCATATTTCACCACTTATTACAGACAAAAATATTCAAATACATATTGTACAGCAATCGTGGAATACAAATTATACAAAAATAGAAAAATCCTAATGTAGACGTAAACTGATCCCAACCTCTATCTTTTCCCTGTATGCAGTAAGTATACTCCCGTTGCCTAACGGGGTATTCTTCTGAGTCCTGAAAAATAATTGCAAATTTTGGGTGAGTTTTGCGAACTCAGTGAGGTAACCATCATCGATGGTTCACTCAATTC
>JAOTBA010000003.1:14632848-14663410 GCA_025629845.1 Erythroxylum squamatum | reverse complement strand
GATATTTCCAAATAAGGAGTCTTCCTAATTAGGAAGACTTCCATAACTATGTACCCTAGCTCTATATAAGCATAGCAATATCTGTACATCTTTTGATTAATTGAATAAAAAACCAGCAGCTTTTACATAGGGTAATGCATCTATTTGCACTTCTAGCAATTCCATAATAATAATAACATCAATGAGATCAGAATAATATGTTCCCTTGGCGTGACCAAAATCTAGATGTCAAACTATTTCTTGTATGCTGAAATTATTCTCTCTAAAACAAAATACGTACGTGTCTCTGCTACGGATTCATTCGTGGGTCAAACAGATGAACGACGCAGAAAGACTACTGCCTAAGATACTATTGATTCCATGTGAATAAGGAATCCTAGGTGGTCTAATTTTAGTTATTTCCAGTTTTGTTCTGTTACTTCCTTATTTTATGGCAGTAGGAGTTTTATTAGGAAAGGGAGTCTATTAAGGAATCTGGATCCTTGCTTAGTTAGGAATTCCAGTTGGCAGTAGGAGTTTATTAGGAAAGGGAGTCTATTAAAGAATCTGAATCCTTGTTTAGTTAGGAATTCTAGTTCTTTTATTCTTCATTATTGTAAGGAGATTTCCCTATAAATAGGGAGTTATTCAGCAATAATACTCAAGCAGAATTTATTAGGAAAAAAACCCAAGAGATCGGAAACCCTCTCTCTCTCAACGAGTTTCAAGGCTGCAGCTCCCTTCGACGAGCTGCGTTCGATTACCAATTATAGGTACATCCAGGAGGAAGAACAAGGATAAAACCCCTTTGTTGGAAGAAGAATCTCCGATTCATCGTCCGGTAACTCGATCACAGACTCGGGACCGTAACAGTCTCTTTTATATTTTAAGGTCCAAAATCAAACAACAATTTATCCACGTATGTCTCTTTGTGTTTACTATGCCTATACATGTAAGTGTATGGATGAATTTGCCAGTATGTGTGTATGGATGAATTTGCCAGTACAAGTGTATATCTATGCATTTACAGATTGATAAATGAATGGATTTAAAAGAAATCTATAATTTCCATAGCTGTTCAGTAGGTTTTATTGTTTGTTTCCTTGTCTAGGTCTTGATCGCATTTTCTTTTACTAGTGCTCTTAGCTAACACCAATTTCTTGATTGACATGAAGATGTGAGTAATGGACCACAAGAAAAATTGGGTCAGGAGACTGAAGGAAGTGCACTTTATAATTTTCTTTATCCTAGTAAAGAGCTGCTTCCGGATGATCAAGAAATGAGTATATTTGATCATCTTGAAGAGCTGCGCCAGAGGTTATTTGTGTCAGTTTTGGCTGTTGGAGCTGCCATATTAGGGTGCTTTGCGTTTTCAAAAGAACTGGTTTTGGTCCTTGAAGCTCCTGTCAAAGCACAGGGTGTACGGTTTCTGCAACTAGCTCCTGGAGAGTTCTTCTTTACAACTTTAAAGGTTAGGCTCAATGAAATATCTTCTGCTCATCAAAAACATGCATGTCAAAATTCAACTGCTGTTTGTGATGGAGAAATTGCATGAGGTGCGTTATGTGACCAAATCAGAGAAATTGCATGAGGTGCTTTATCTGACCAAATTACAACTTTTTCTTTCCATAATCTTCTTTATGGTTTTGGACTTTTAGTTCGGCTAACTAGAGGTAGATTAATGGGATCAATTGAGAAGTTAAAGGAATTTATACTTCAATAATCATGAAAAGGTATATGGGGATTGCTAGTTTTGCTCCTTTTATTATTGTTCTTTTCAGTGAATTGCATCTTACCTTCTTGTTTGTAATGATTTGCTTTTCCAACCATACATTTACACCCAGCTCATTGCATATTCATGAGTCTAGAAAATTGATGATCTGCCTAGAACAAGAAATGGTTCAAAAGAATCATAAGCTACGATATATGTGACATGCATTTGTGGTTATCTGGAAATCTTATTTCCTAACATGTTAACAAATGTAAGTTCAAGTTTACTAGAAATTGGACTTGCTTTAACCAAACATTTTTCGTCTGGAAAATAAAACCAATGACTTTCTTTTGGGTAATAACTAAGTTCTTTGCACCTCCATCTGGCTCCTTTTGATGTAAATTTGCTTGAAAAGATACAGTTTTAGAAGAAAATGTCAGGATATAAGATCTCGGAGGTAGCCATTAGGAAAAAGAACATCAGAAAAATTACAAATAGGAATGGAAAGAAATTATTTGAAGCATGTGATACGTAGAAATGAAATGCAATGTTTTTTCAGTCATACTGTGGAGCATGACTGCATGTGTTTTTCCGATCTAGCGTTCAGTTTCTTTGTAGGGAATTTCTTAGCTTTAACAAATGTGTTATTAATGTTTTATTGAATGAACAAGTTCCTCATCATGTGCAAACATTCTCGTTCCTTAATGGTTACTTGTGTAAAGGTGAAAAGCAAGGTATTCAATTAATGTGCTGCCTTGCTGATCTGTAGGTATCAGGATATTGCGGCCTTCTTTTGGGAAGCCCAGTTATTGTATACGAGATTATTGCCTTTGTTCTTCCTGGTTTGACAAAAGCAGAAAGGAGATTCTTAGGGCCGATTGTTTTAGGTTCTTCAGTGCTTTTTTATGCTGGTGTTATCTTCTCCTACCTGATTCTTACGCCAGCAGCATTAAATTTCTTTGTCAGTTATGCTGAAGGAGCTGTGGAATCTTTGTGGTCCATTGATCAATACTTTGAGTTTGTGCTTGTTCTCATGTTCAGCACAGGCTTGTCTTTCCAGGTAAATTTTTAATGCATCCTTACTATTTAAATTTCAATATTACCACTTACTTTACTGTGTGAACAAAGAAAATGCTTGGCATAAGAACTACAGGTTCCAATCTATCCTTTTCTGTAAATTCTATCCAGATGGGCGAGAACAGTAGGAAATCCCGATTTACATTTCATTTTTGTTATACCTTTTTTGGTAATCAATTTTAGTCATTCCTTGTTAAATAAAATAAAAAAAGGGAATCCAGGGGCCATTTCAGTTTAAATTAAAAGACAAAAATTAGAACAATTTTGGTAGTGAATCAATGGAAAAACTTGTTCAGCAGTTCTTATCAATATGAATATAGTTTATCTCAGGTTAGTTGGTTTAGATTATTACCTCAAAAATGGGAAAATAGGATTAATTAACATTGTATAGTTCAAAATAAGGGTTTAAATAAAAGAATTTACATGCAAATGGCCAAGTAATTCATCATGAAAAACAAAATGATTTTGAAACAAACTCTTAATCAGGTCACTATGAAGCAAGGTCGTTACCAAAGCAACTATCGGTTTTCATGAACTGAGCTCTTGATTCATTTTATTAAATCTCATCTGAGTTTGAGGATTTATGACTTGGTCTACATGTATTAATTAGGACCTGTAACAATTTTTTAAGTTCCATTTATATCATATGTATGTACACGTTTAATCTTTTGATTTGTTATGACAATACCTTGCTTTAGGTGGAAATTTTTATAGCATGACAAAACCCTGATTTTAATTGATGCGAGATGTGATTAACTCAACCGTTCTACAGGTTCCAGTGATACAGTTTCTACTTGGACAACTTAACCTGGTGTCTGGGGACCAGATGCTGTCGATCTGGAGATACGTGGTTGTAGGTGCTGTTGTTGCAGCTGCTGTACTTACACCATCAACCGATCCTCTGACCCAGGTGCTTCTAGCAGCACCACTTCTGGGTCTTTACTTGGGTGGTGCTTGGGTGGTCAAGCTTACTGGTCGATAATCATTCTCTCTACCCAAGAAATTCTAATGGGTCTGTACTTGGAGTGTAAGAATAGCCTCTGTACAGTGCAACTAATAACGTTGAAAAATTGTCAAGAATATGCGTTTCTATGTACGAAAAGAGAGAGTGATTTGTTGAGTTGGTTGAATTCGAAAATCCATGTACGATCTCAGAATAGCGTTTGTAAATTAAAATCATTTTAGTAGCAAAAGGTTCATCATTTCATTCTCCGAAAACTTGGCTCATGGGCGGAGAACATTGAGGAACTTGCTTCTCAAATCTCACACAGGACAATGACACGGTTGCTACTGCTTTGGAGCATAAGGGTGCAGTACTAAATGTCATTCCACATCCTCCTCTCTTCAATGAGACTAATAACATCAGATTAAATGCAAATGTGGATGACAAGAATATCTGGAGGCCATTCCGCAATGGGAAGTTCTTTAGTCTGTCCTGTAGAAAACTATATCAAGGTACCATTGCAAAGGTATCTTGGCATAATGTAGTATGGTCCAAATATGTACTACCTCCTGCCGCCAGTACCTTATGGAGTGCGATAAGGCGTAGACTTCCAACTATTGACGGACTTGGTATATAGCTACGCTAAACTGGTGTGCATTGTGCATGAATGCACAGAAGAGCATAGCATACTTGTTTTTCATTGTCACTACTCCAACATACCATGAAGTTGATATTTGTCAAATGCAATCTCTGCAATCCTCCACTTGATTGGCAACAAATTATTCAATGGAATTCAGCAATAAAGCATGAGAATGAAGTAAGCAGATGGTGTTACAATGTAGCCTTTCCTATTTAGTCCTAGCTATTTGGGATGAAAGAAACAACCGAATTTTCATAAATACAAGCCAAAGCTATGAGCAATTCCGTCGGGAAGTTATCCACGGGATCAGATTTCACAACACCACCTTCAACAACAAATTCCAAATGGCAGCATCAATTATGAATTCCTGGAACTTGTAATAGTTATAGCAATTTTCAGTTTAGTCTCAAGGTTCCTAGTTAATCAGTAAGGTTTTATGAAATTTGGTGTATTTGTCCTTCCATAGCCTACGTAGCCTTTGTGTAATACCTTGATTTTACCTTGTCCGCCTTTAAGGCTTAATTCAATTTTAATTTTACCAAAAAAAGAAACTTGTTTCATGGGCTTAGGTAGCTGCTCAGTTTGTTATACTGAAAACGGCTGGATTTTTGCAGCGCTTTTTTGCTTTAAATGGATTTATGCAACACCCAAGGGCATATGGATTAATGGTCGGGCTTGGGCTAAAATTTTGAACCTAGGCTTGTCAGGTTCGTTCAAATCTAATTTGATCTTGTAAACTTGAAAAGACATGGATTTTTATTATAGTTTCACTTATTATTATCTTCACTTAATTTAGTGGAAGATTTTTAGAAATTTTAATATCATCAAAAAAAATTAAGTAATTTAGAAAAATATGTTTTAAAAAAATTAGAAAACTATATATGAATGTTTAAAATTTAAAAATGATTTATATGATAGTGACATAATATTACATTAATAACGTTTGAACTTTATGCAATTGCATCCTGAAGAAAATAATGTTTAAGAAATATATTTTAATATTAATTTTCTTCTACTTTGATGCATTTGATATTTAATAACTTTAGAATATTGTAATAAATACAATGTTGTATTTGACAATGTTAAGAGTATGTTATAGGTTACGACCTTACTGATAAATAGGAAGAATTTTTCATATTCATTATTGTGCATAATTTGGCTCTAACTTAAATATTAAAAAAGAATTCAGAATCGAGTAAAACTCAGGCTTAGGCTTAGACTTTATGGTCCTACTTGACCCAAGCTAATATGGCTTAGAATGACACCATGTTGTTTAAATAATAAAATGATATCATTTGTTTGTAAAAAGATAAGAAACAAAATATTGTCTTCTCCCTCCCTCATCACTCTGTTTCTCTCTCTATCTCATAATCTCTAATTTATCTTTAATATCTGTCAAGACATAATTTACCTTCAACATCGCTCATGCTCATCTCTTGTCGTGGTTTTGTGCCGATAATGCATTGGAGTAGAAGTTGGGTGCTGTTTCCATTTATTTTTTCATAATTTAACATTGGTATTTGTTTGGTTGTTACAGGGGTATGGATGTGACAATTTTGACTTGCATTACATTTTCTTGCCTTAATTTGGTGTTTACAAAGTTTATATTACAATGGTGGATTATGCTAGGACTTTTATAAAAAATATAAAGAACTTATTACTTATAAAGCCATGAATTGAATCTAATCCACTTGGAATTCAACACAATTTTCATATGTCATCTCTACTTACCAGTTTCAAAACCTAAAAAAAAAGACTCTTAAACCATGCACAACTCTCTACTAAGAAGTCACAAAATCCTATATTTCATAACAACTGTATAGTCTTAGAGATCTTTGGTCTTCTTTCTTAGAAAGCTTTTCGATCTTGTCTCAGCCAAAGTCCAAAGCTTAGTAAGACTTGATTTGAGCCTAAAACTCGATCAGGCTCAGGTCTAAGCCTAATTAAGCTTTGAGTTAAGCTTGAGCCAAAATAAAAATTTTGGCTAAATGCAGTATGATGGGGTGTAACATTTAAAAGGTTTTCTTAAGAAATTTGAGAAAAAGATAAGATAATTACACATTTCTTACATTAAAAAGTTATGCATGGATTGTCTCGTTGGATTTTAGAATCAGAAACTAACTAAAATAAAGTATAATAGAAAAGAGATAATGCAAAACATAATTTATTGATGGGATATATTTTACATTGAAGTTAATATATAGGCAATTAAAGGTAAAGATTAACCAAACAATAAAAAAATTAAAAGTTTAAATCCTAATAGATAACAACTTTATCTTAACAGATAAAATTTTATCTTCTCACAAATAATAGATGTTATCTTTACTACTCTATCTTAGTGCTCCTAAATTTTATCTTTAAATAAAGACCACATTTTTAACTTTGAATCATTCTCCAACATTCCTTCTTAATTCAAAGTTATAAGACTTTTTGAATTTGATCATGTACTTCCCATCATCCTTCAATGGTTAGTGCACATCTCTCCACAGTTCTTTACTTTGAAGCACTTCTCTCCAATCTTCTCATTAGAGCACTTCTCTCTATTCTTTAACGTGAACACTTCTCTCATCACTTATTCTATAAAGCACTTCTCTCTATGATGCGTCTTGGTACATTTCTCACCAACTAGAAGAGGTTGTTTTCTTCAATCACTTGCACTATATTTGCTTGTTCTTCATTATTAAACTTGCAATCCTTTTTCATAAAGCATCGAGACGTCACTTTATGCCAACAATCTTTCTCTTCATGACCAAACTTCTCATAATAGCCATATTGAGGAATATTTCCATTCTTTTTGTATGACGAAACCTTTGTCAGATAGGCTCCCTCTACCATCTTTTCACTTTCTTGGTCTCTCATTGTCCTTCTTTGCTCTTGAGCTTGTAAAGCATTAATCACTCATAGGTCCCTTAAAATCTTTGAAAGCTCTAATACCATGTTGGATTTTAGAATCAGAAACTAACTAAAATAAAGTAGAATAGAAAACAGATAATGTAAGAAGCAATTTATTGATGGGATATATTTTACATTGAAGTTAATATATAGGCAATAAAAGGTAAAGATTAACCAAACAAATCACAAATTTAAAAGTTTAAATCCTAATAGATAACAACTTTATCTTAATAGATAAAATTTTATCTTCTAACAAATAATAGATCTTATCTTTACTACTCTATCTTAGTGCTCCTAAATTTTATCTTTAAACAAAGACCACATTTTTAACTTTGAATCATTCTCCAACATGTCTAATATGGACAACTTTTACATTTAAAATTCTTGATTTTACATAGATGTATTTATTAGGTTAAGACAATATGATTCTCTATAAACTTGTTTGCGGATATATTTGCATTGAGATTTGGAAAATTAATTTTGTAAAAAATTATAGGTGCTCAATATTGTCATTGAGTTATTTTTTAATATAAATTGTCCAATTAATCACATTTGTTTCTGTAATGTGTATGAGATCAAACTAACATTATTTTATTAGGTAATTTTTCTAATGATTCAAATAATAAAAATAAGGTAATGAAAAGTTTAACAATTATTCGGATGTGATTGATAATCAAGACAATTATTTTTATTTTGGATATGAGGTACATGATTCTTATAATTGAATATTATGTTTTAGATCTTTTTGGTAACCGAGCTTCAATATAGGTTAATATCATTAAATTATTATGATATGAATTGTTTTTGACTACTAATTAAAAACAAGTAAAGAGTTTTAATCACAACAATTTTATGTTACAAACATCCTTTATCAGTATCAATACGGTTGTGAGTGCTCTCACCCTTGGCGATTTTTCTCTAAGGCACCGTACACCTACGACAAGCAACGTTCATCTCCTAGATTTGATTTTGCGTCGATTTAGCGTGTTGTAAAAGAAAGAGGTTCCATTCAAGATCTAGTCCAGGTTACACCCTAACAGGCTTCTCGGTTCGGAGATATGGGAAAGAAAAAAACATAAAGGACAAGACATTATAGTTGACTGCATAATGGGTTTATAAGCAGTGAGTCCTCGAGGCAATGACAAGGAGGAAGTGCACGAGGTTAGCACGTCAAACCTCCCCATGATGAAAATAGCTAATGTGAAGCATAATGCAGAGGACAGAGTGCACTAGGTCTCAGGAGTAAATCGAGAGAGTGCGATGAGAGATTTACAGAAAGATAGGTCTTTGGGAAATGTAAAGGCGACAGCAGTGAATATGGCTTCGGGTGTAAACAGAGCTGGGATAACACGAACAATCTAGCAAGGCAGGTCCAAGAACAAGAGCAGCCGGGGTTTCAGAACAGGGAAGGTAAGATTTTGAATAATGAGAAAAAAGAGGGTACTGGTGCTGTGTAGTGAAGAGCTGGGAGATGAGGATGCATCCATAGCTGGAGAGGATATTGATGTGGGGAGTGTAGACTCCATAGACTTCGGTAGTTCAGAAGAGGATGAGCCTGCAGAGAAGGTGTTCGACAAAATGCTGACTCCAGATTGCGCAGATATTAAAGGAGGAAAAAACAAGGCTTCGTATGCTAGTCTATTTAGAAATAACCAAGAGATAAATCAAGGAATGAAGTGTGAATATATGAAATTAGACGATGAGGTTACTATAGAGATGGAAGATGTAATAGAGATTGAGAAAACATGAGGATACTGCCTAGTAGGATGTTTCACAGGCAGGTTCCCAGGGCTAAAGGCTCTTGAAGGGAAAATGGCGAAGTGGAAAGTGCACTGTAGAATCCTTCCTCGCAGTCAGGGGTGGATGATCTTCTAGTTCAATTCAGAAGAAGACTGCATAAATGTTTTATCATGAAGGCTGTATGTAGTGTATAGGAAAACCCTGCTACTAAAGAAACTTACACAAGGATTTGCTTTCTACTACAAGGAATTTATGGACGTACCAATATGCAGTTACCTAATGTCACTTTGGAGCTATGGAATAAAGGGGGATTGTCAAAATTGGGCTCCAAAATAGACAGACCAATGTGTACAAATAAGGTCACTAGCATCAAGTCTAGAATCGGTTATGTAGGATTATTGGTGGAAGTGGATGTGTCTAAAAGTCCTGTAACTAACTTTGAGGTAAAATTGCCTAAGTATAATAGATATTCTCAAATGGTGATACTTGAGACTTTCCTGAGTTACTATTGTCATTGCAGAAAATTTGGCCACACTCCCATTAAGTGTAAAGGGAAAATAAAGAAGAAGCAAATGAAGGAGACAACTGAGGTAGATGATACTGAATTGTTGGAACATGAGAATCTGTCTAATTTGGAGAAGGAGGCAGAGAGAAGGGAACAATCTGGTAATCAAGTAGAGGTTGCTCAGGATGAAATTCCTAACAAGGAAGATGAATAACAACTACAAAATGAAGTAGGTGAAGAAGGAGTGGGGGATAAGGAGGATTTGACAAAAAGGAGTAGACCAAGCCTCCAACCTCCGATGAACAACTCAAAAATGAACCAGGGGGAATGGCAAGAAGTACAAAAACACAGAAGTGTTAATAAAGGAAAGGCAGTAATACAGAGTAAAATAGTAAATGTGAGGAAGAACTTGCAAAGGCCAGAAGGCAGCTATAGAGTGGTAGTGCGAAGCTGTACAGAAATCCAAAAGGTTACAGGAGGGGGTAGACCTCCTCAACTTGAAAATTGAAGTCATTCTGCTAGAGTGTCTGATGCCTAAATAAGGCCTCGAGATAATATAGTGTTGCCACCCTACTTAGGCAACACCATTGTAACTTCGCATGCTTACTGAAAACTAAGTTAACTGTGGATAGTCTTAACAAGTTAATGAGAAACAGATTTGGAGGATGGGATTACTATCATAATTTTGACCTCATTATTGGCGGTAGAATGTGTATAATTTGGAATCCCAATTTCTGCAAGTGTCAAATTTTGGAGGTAGGAGATCAACACATACATGCTGAAATTCAATGCTGCACTACACAGTTATCCTTTACAGCTTCTTTTGTCTATAGACTGTATAGTGTTACGAGTAGAAGGGAGCTCTGGAAAAAACTTCAAGTCAGATATGTAGATCCATTAAGACCTTGGATCATCATGGGAGATTTCAATTGTGTTTGTGATCCAAAGGAAAGGTTAGGATGCCAACCACCCTCGGACTACTTACTTAAGGACCTAGTAGACTTCAAAATGACAATGGGGCTGGAGAATGCTCCAAGCAGGAGGGAATATTACGCTTGGAACAAAAATTAGTTATGGGCCAAATTAGATAGGGTTTTACTGAACCAAGCTTAGGACACGTTAGGAGTCAACTATTTAGCGCATTTCCTGAAAATGAGGGTTGAATCAAATGATTGTCCAGTGCTTGTGGACTTCAACTGAATGGAAAAGCTAGGCAAGAGACATTTCAAGTTCTTTAACATGTGGCTGAAGCATCCTCAAATACAGGAAGTTTTAGATAGAAAATGGGAGAGAATAGTGGAAGGATCCGCACAATTTACCCTATGTAGGGAATCAAAAGAGTTAAAATATTCTCTGAAGCCACTGAATATTGAAGCTTATGGGAACATTTCTGCCAAGGCCACAACAGCATAGGAGGCATTTCAAATAGCTTAAAAAGCTTCCTTAAGCAGGCCAGAGGACATTGAATTAAGACAAGAGGTGAAGGATAAAAGGAAGTATGCTGACTTTCTAATGGAGGCAGAAAGACTCTTTTACCAATAGAAGGCTAAATGCACTCATCTTATTGAGGCAGACAAGAATAGTAAATACTTCTATGCAGTTGTAAGGAAAAGAGCAAAGCAGAACACAGTCTCCCATATAATTAGAGAAGATGGCAGTGCTACAACCTCAACGGAAGAAGTGGTAAATTGTTGTCTTAATTTTTACCAGGGTCTACTAGAAACAACTGCACCTCAGGACAGACTAGAAGTGAATGTTGTAAGAAGTGGGCAGATATTGGATGAACAATCAGGGGAAGCTTTGGTTGCCCCAATCAGTGTGGAGGAGATAAGAAGGCCATGTTCGATATAAGAGATGAAAAAGCTCCTAGACCAGATGGCTATACTTCAGCTTTCTTCAAGCAACAGTGGGATATAGTCAGGCCAGATATTATAACAGCAGTACAAGAATTTTTTGCTACTGGTAACTTGCTAAAACAGCTCAACCATTGCATTATTACCCTTATCCCAAAGACTAAGATTGCACTCAAGGGAAAATAGTAGATGCAGCACAAGCTGCTTTTGTACTAGGTAGGAATATGATGGATAATGTGTTTTTGGTCCAGGAATTAGTAAGGGGGTATACAAGAAAGAAGATTTTACCTAGATGCACGATCAAAGTAGACATTACTAAAGGTTATGATACGGTTGAATGGGGATTTTTGGAGGATATGATGATAAGCTTGGGATTCCCTAGAAAGTTCACAGGTTGGGTCATGGAACGTGTTCAAACTACCTCATACTCAATTTCTATAAATGGCTCTATGCATGGAATGTTCAAAGGCCGAAGGGGACTAAGACAAGGTGACCCAATGTCACCCACCTTATTCCTCCTAGGGATGGAATATTTGTCATGGCTGATCAGAAACAGAACAAGTAATCCCCATTTTCACTTCCATCTGAAGTGCAAGCAGCTAAGCATAACCCATATTGCCTTTGTTGACGACCTTATGCTCTTTTCCAGAGTAGATCATACCTCGGTAGGCATATTAGTAGGTGCATTGCAAGAATTGGAAAGCGTGATAGGACTGAAAATGAGTATGCTAAAGTTAAGTATTTATCTAGTAGGAGTGGATGGATATGAGAGGGAGAACTTAAGGTAGTTGGTGGAGTACCCTCTAGGGGACTTTCCTATTCACTATTTGGGAGTTCCATTGGCTCCTTTGAAGGTCTCGGTGGCTCAGTTTTCAGTGCTAATAGAATCTATAGAGACCTATCTGAATTCTTGGAGGGGCCAATCCCTCTCATACGCTGGCAAAATAGAGCTCATAAACTTTGTTATCCAAGGAGTGCTCTCCTTTTGGTTATAAGCATTCTCTATCCCCAATGCAATCCTGGAAAGGCTAAACTCCATTTGTAGGTTGTCTTATGGGGTGGAAGGCATTTCAGAGTGGCTTGGGAAAGCATTTGTACTCCAAAACATGAAGGAGGGCTGGGGCTGAAAAACTGCAAGAATTGGAGCACTGCATTGCTAGCCAAGGTACTATAGAACATTCATGCCAAGGCAGACTCACTATGGGTACAGTGGATACATGAAGAATACCTAAGGGGCACAACAATTTGGGAGTGGGTTCCCCACAATCGAAACTCACCTTTGTTGAAAAAGCTAGCATGGATTCGAGACAACTTGATAGAAAAACTAAAAGGCCAAACAAAAGTAATCCAGGGTATGCACAAGTTGTGTGTAAATGGAGTTTCATCATCACAAAAGATTTATGAATTAATTCAGGTAAAACATACAAGGAAACCATGGATGGCGTTTATATGGAAGAACTACATACCTCCAAAGTATTCCTTCATTGCTTGATTAAGTCTCCGGAATAGACTACCAACCAAGGATAACCTACAATTTTTGGAGTTAGAAAGAACAAGTGCCTTATGTAATAGAGAAACAGAAACTGTTGACCATTCATTTTTCAATTGTGTTTTTACAGATGAAGTATAGAGAGCTATCAAGACATGGTTAGGACTGATCTGCACTATGTCCTCACTACCTAGTGCAATTAAATGGATCCAACAAGACTACACCAGAGGACGTATTAGCAGCAAAGCTGCAAAACTTGGCCTCATTTGCACCATATACATGATATGGAAGACAAGGAATATCACCCAACTGGAGTCTGCTTCTGCTACAAGCTTAGATGTGGTTGTAAAATTAAAACAGTAATGTATAGAATCTTATATAGATTATACCCCATTGACCTTACTACTTTTTGATTTTTCGGATGCATGTGGAATTTTGATTTAAGCTTGCTTCTAGCCTCTTTTTAGTTATATGGGGAGGATATGGGAATTGTTTTGGTTGATACTTTGGATGTATTGGGAAATATGATGTATTTTTGTATTTAGCTTCCTGTTGGGTGTAATGGGGCATTCGGTGAATGTTGGTTATAGTCACTAGCTGGATGAAAATTCATGTACTGTTGATCATAGCCTCCCTTCGGTTGTATTGGGGAACTTATGAAGGATCTTGAGTCTCCTTTCGGGTGTATTGGAACACTTGGCTTATTTTGGGTTATTTTGGTTACTGCATTGTAGGTAGAAACAAACTGAATTTATTAGTGTTTCTATCCTTTTTTCAGGTGTATTGGGGTACTTGGTGTATTTCTACTTATAGTGTCTCTTGGGATGTATTGAAGAAATGGTAGCAATTGAGGTTGGCTTTGGCTTACACTCGTGACACTTAGGCTGTACGAGGGATCTTGAAGCAACTTGGCTTACAACCCCCCGGTCGGCTGTATTGGAGAATATGATGCATGTTGTGGCTGCTGCTTTGGAGGTGTGTTGGGGCATTCGGTGAAGGTTGGTTATCAATGCTAGCTGGTTGTACTTTTGATCATACCCCCTGGTTATATTGGGGAACTTATGAGGGATCTTGTTGTAATCTTTCGTATACTAGCTATATTGGGAATATGATATATATTTAGGCTGATGCACTTCATGTAATCTTGTATATAGCCTCTTTTCAGTTCTATTGGAGAACATGGTTACTATTGCTTTGAATGTATTGGGGAGATGACTGTAATTGATGTAGGTTTTGGGATCATACAGAGGATTGGAGTATGCCCCAAAGATCCATGTATATAACATTTTGTGCGATATACTATTTACATTGTATCATAATGCCTATAGTTCCTTTTTAATATTCCCTAATGGCACCTAAAGGGGGGGGGGGTGTGAAATCAAGATTTAAATAAATTTCACTAACTAAAAAAAAGTCTCCAAATTATCATAAATGCAAGAAAGAAATAAAAATAAACTAATTATATATTTGTAAACAATAAAATAAAGAGAAAGGAAGGAGAAACACAAACTGGTTTATATTGGTTCGACAAACAATACTTGCATATGTCTACTTTAAAGATACACCCTAAATTTCTACTATAGTTCTATTTTTAAGGCGAAGGATACCTTTGTATTTTTCATTTGAAAAAAGGAACCTCCTTTTCAATCATTCTTCAAGGTAAACAGGAATCCCAAATCATTTTTAATAGTCTCTATTTTCAATTAAACTTTAAATTAAGGACATGCTTCTTCAATCATATTTAAAAATTTTAAATTGTATTCAATTTTTAACCAATTTTATGATAGTCTAATATCAGTTAAACCTTTTAATCCTTAAACCTCTTGTCATATCAGTTTAAATTCTGATCTAGTTTTTAAAACATTCACTCTTAGTAAAGCAAAATTAATTGCATAGATAAGATTATCTAGATAATAAAAATATTATTTATTTAAGTTTTAACAATTTATATTTAAATAAGTTATACAATTCATTAGGATAAACTTTAAACATAGTATTTATTGTACAAAAAGAACTTATTTTATTGAATTTTCATAAAAATAAAAATTTTCAATATAATTTTTAAGAATCAAAACTTAAAATGTTCAATATTTGGTACGATATGTGGAGATTTTCAAATTCAAATTAAGTCGCACCATATATAACCCTAATGTGAATCATCTACTTTTGCTTGTTAGATACTTCACATTCTAACAATCTTTGGGACATCCTAGCAATTAATATATAATTTGCTATTTTGTCAACTGGCAAAAGAAGGAGCCGATGTGGTGGCTCGTTGGTCATGACTATAGTCAGCGAACCCCAACTGTAACAAAAAAAATATTACAATTTTATTTTAAAAAATATAAATATTTTAATAATTTTTATTATAGTGAGACCCGGCCACACATAACCAGCTTTTTCCATTGAAGAAAGGCCAAATGCTTCCCAAGATACTATAACAGGTTTTTAAAGTGGAGCAAATAGTGGAAGAAAGCATTGGGGCGACCCAGCTAAGAGAGTCCAGATTCTCTGTCTAATATTACGGTGTCTTATTGTGTCCAATAAATCTCAGCCATTTATTTATGTGAATTCCACATGAGTCCCGCGTAGGTCCCGCAAAATAAATGGCTGAGATTCTATGAGACGGAATAAAACAGAGTAATATTGGACAGAGGATCTGAATTCCAACTAAGATATGAACGATAAGGTATAAGACCACCAATAATGCCGTATGTCAGATGAAGAAAGGACCGGAGAAACTCATAGATTATAAAATGAGCAATGTCAATATTGAAACGATCAAAAAATGAGCCAGAAACGGACAACTGCATTATTACATTTGAGAATCCTTGCACATTTATCAACGTGTAACTCAAATACAGCAATTTCTGGAATTCAAGAGTTCTTATAATCTTTAGAATAGCTAAAGTATTCCACATCAAGAGCTCCTCATTCCTTAGAGGAAGCAATTCCGTAGACCATTCTATCTCTTCCGATGCCATCAGGAAAAACGTGACTTCTTCTTACCGTTTGGAAACCATCTGGTATTACCGCAACTGCACATAATTCTATTCAACAAACGACAAGCCCGTGCTTATCCAGATTGAACCAACTGATATTGTTTCGGAAAGACTCTACTTAATAACGTTTAGAGGGAATGAATCCCTTAAGCAAAGTGATTTATGCCCATCAGAAATCTTCTGCATGAATCCCTTAAGCAAAGTGATTTATGCCCATATATCAGAAATCTTCTGCACTTTTGCAAAGGTTTTCTCAGGATAAGGGTTCCAGGTTTTCAACCGAAGGTTTCATTCCTGATATAAAATTATCATTCCGTACCCACGATAGTCCATTGGAAGCTTAGGGTTTGTCATCTAAGCCTCGATTTCATTAATTAAATTAAAGTGTTTGGTGGTAAAATTTTGACAGATCCTGACAAAGATTGCCGTCCGCTCCAATGACAGATAGCTAGACTCCTATCCTAGACCATGAACCAGAATAATGCAATCGAATATTGAGGACCCAACCGTTACAAATTCTTGCTGAATGAGTGAACCAATAAACTCCTCAATTTCTAACCACATGATCAGCAGGGAGCACGCATTACGAAGATAACTTTGGACCGCAGTTATGCACAGTTGATAACAAGCCCACACGACACAGCATAAGTTTTTTGCGAGACAAGAGTCTTCTAAATGAAGTCAAATCGAAACATTAGTTATATCAAAAACCGATAAATAACCCAATAAAAAATGGAAAGCATATCTTGGAAAGGACAGGAGACAGACAGCTGAGTTAATACATCAAGTTACGCGTCATTCCGCCTTCTATTCTACCCCACAAAATCCTAGCAAACTCCTATTCTCCTTAATTCTTTTCCTGAATAAACTCCTGTTTTCCTTTCCTGAATTCTGAGGAAAAGGCCAAACTATAATTACTGTTACAACAAAATATGAAAATTCTCCAAATTAGTTGAAAGTTGAAGCCCACCTCCATCAACTACTCATCTGGCATCGATGCCATACTGTAATAAGTACAGTTACTGTTACAACAAAATACGAAAATTCTCCAAATTTGTTAAAAGTTGAAAGCCGCCTCAATCAACTACTTCTCATCTGGCATCAATCTCACGCCATGCTCACCGGCAACAACGACAGTGGTAGCCATATCAATAAACATCCCATGCTCAACAACCCCAGCGAGCCTCAAAATTGCATCACCAGCCGCTTTCAGGTCTCCGATATCCCTCTTAAAAAACAAGTCCACAATATAGTTCCCATTATCGGTAACAAAAGCCTCACCTTTCTCACCACCACCAACGCTAGTAGACCTCAACTTTGCCTCACAACCAGCGTAATCAAACAACTTCTGCAACCTTTCTCGGGTGAACTTCCAACAAAAGGGAACAACTTCCACAGGCATCGCACCGTTAGCACCAACATGCTTCACCAACTTGGTCTCGTCAACAATAACGATAAACTTTTTACTGGCACTCTCGATCATTTTCTCTCGGAGTAATGACCCACCTCGGCCTTTGACGAGATTGAAATCAGGGTCAACCTCGTCCGCCCCGTCGATGGAGAGGTCGACGGTGGGGTGGGAGTCGAGGTCGGACAAGGGTATGCCAAGAGAGAGAGCTTGTTGGTGTGTCTTTTTGGAGGTCGGTATGCCGATAATGTTCTTCAATTTTCCTTGGCGGAGGAGATGGGCGATGCGGTCGACGGCGTGCTTGGCCGTGGAGCCGGTGCCGAGGCCGACGACCATGCCAGACTGGACGAACTCTACGGCTTTAAACGCGGCGATTTTCTTGAGGTCGTCTTGGGTGAGTACAACGGAAGAGGATACAGAAGGAGCATCATTGGAGAGGTTGTCGGATCCAATAAATGTAGGACATGATGTTGCCATGTTTTATTTTGCTTTGTTGCTTTGACAGAGAAGATAGGATTGGTGTCAGCAGAGAGGAAGGGATATTTGTGGGAGAAGACAGGATTTGCGTTCGAGGAATTTATACAAGAGAATGCTGTGACGGTAGTGGTCCTGTGCAAGTGAGGACTGACTACTGAGAAGGTCCCGTCTGATTAGGAAAGGCAAGTCTAAAAGGATTTCTTTTTATTTTACTTTACTTAGACAGTATCTTATGTGTTAAAATTTACAAAATTTCCTGTGGCTAAAAGCTTTTTGCATTTGGTCATTTGGTGACTATTTTAGTTTACGGATCAATGTTTTAAAAATTAGAATGGTTATTGAATCTATTAAAGGAAATATTTAAAGTTTAAAAATTTAATTGGTGTTTAATTGTTATAAAATTGGTATATAATAAATAAAAAGTAAAAATTATAAGAGTAAGTAAAAATAAAATATTTTATTGAAATAAAAAATATATCAATGTATATTATTATATAATTAACTAATAATAAATAAATTTAAAGCTAATATAAAATTTAAAATAACAATAAAAACAAAATTGTACTTCTGAAAGAGGTTGTATTTCATCATCGTCAAAAGTTGATTATAATCAAGATCAGGCGATAGATATTCTTCTTTGACCAAAAATCAGTATATTTAATACAATCAATATCAACTAAATCATGCGTTCTCCTCTTACTAAGGCTCTGAATACATAATAGAAAAATTATAAAGTTAATAATAAAAATAAAATTAATGAAATAAAAACAAAAGTATAAAATATTTATTCTTTGTTCTCAAATTATAAGTAATATAAACAAGGTCATTAAGTCTTTGATGTTCCAAACGATTTCATTTCTTTGTATAGATATGTCAAAAAACGCTCCTAATATGTTCACAACTTTATGCAGAAGTTGTTTGGTTGAGTAATTTAATAGTGAGTTTTCTCGATGTTGGAACACTTTCACCGAAAAATCTCCACCACTTATCTGTATTTTAAATTAATAGTTATGAAAAATAAAAATAGATATTAAAAATAGATATTATTAATAAGTAAAGAATAACTTAAAAGTATAAAAACTTACCGGGCTACATTTTTTTCATCATAAATTATCTTTTTGTTGATATTCTAGCAAAATTCTCTAGACCTTCACGATATAATTTAATTTCATTTCTCGCTTTGTGATTGCTCATCAATAGAGAAAATACCTTTGCATTCAATCACATTAAACAGTTCGCCTATTACATTATTTGTACAGGTGTCTCCGCCATATAAGCAATAAGGATTGAGAAAATAAGTTGCTAAGTGGATTCTTTAAGTAAGATGCTTATCTCATTGCCGGTCAATAATATTTATATAAGGCTTGTATAATTCCTCCTTCCGATTAAAAAGATTTATAATTTTTTGTGAGCTCTATACATATCATCATATATATACCCCAAAGATGGCTTCTCATCTAAGTCAATAATCCTTAACAACTTTATAAGCGGAGCCACAATCTTCACAATAATAAAGTAAGCATTTTAAAATTTTTTATCTGGAATAATAGCACAAACTTTTTTTTTCCTTTTTCACTATTTGATAACTTATAACTTGAAAAATATTTACTTTTCACTAAATTTTGACATAGTTGCTTATGTTTCTAAATACTTTTCAAAGTAATAAATGTAGTTGCAAACTCGGTAGCAACAAGAAGCCCAATCTCAACTCAATCTTCTTGCTTTCTTAATTGTGACAAAAATGTGATATGATTATACACAAATACAATGAGTAGCACATGGAGACCAATAAATGTGCCCATATTTTGATTGTAATAAGTACCCAACTGATATATAATTGGCTACATTATTTGTAACAAAATGCACAACATTCTTTGGTTTAACCTATTTGACATTTTCATAAAATAATTCAAACAAAGCATTATCACTTTTTATTATATCAAAAGCATCAACGAACTTGATAAAAGCTTTCCAATATTACAATAAATTAAGAAATTAATCAAGGTTCTTTGTCTTTGATCAGTCCACTCATTTGCCATAATAATATGTCTTGTTGATTTCCAACCAAACATTTATGTATCTATAATTAACTGACATTCCTTTTTTTAATTTTGAAGCAAAGGCACATGCATCTCATAATAAGAAGGTACCTTAAATCCTGGATCTATTGTTGTTGTAGCATTTATTGCTTCTTGAAAATATGGTGAACTTAAAGTATTTAAAGGAATATATGAATGATAGAACCATCTAGCCCATGCTCTTTTATATCACAATATAACGTCCTTATTAACTAAAACACTTTTTAAACTAGGTTGAGAACTAGGAGTAGTTCTTGGAGGAAAATAAGAATCTATATCAATAGTAGCTTTCCTAATTGAGAACTAGGAGTAGTTCTTGGAGGAAAATAAGAATCTATATCAATAGTAGCTTTCCTTGTTCATTTATCTAATACTTGTGGTCCTTTATCATCTCCAAAAGATATACCATGAGCCTCTTTATTTTTCATTTTACTTGTTGTAAGTACTTTCCAAACATCTCATGTACATCGAATGGTACTTTTTTTACAAGAAACTATATTACCCTTAACACCAGCATGATATTCCCATCAGATGCTTGAGAAGAAGAAAAATAATTTCATAATGGATCAGAATTACTACGAGTAAAGGATACTATATTCATCGAATCTTTTTCTAATGATTCTATATCCTCCATTATAACTTTAACTTGAAAATTAAATATGAGAAAAATAATTGTTAGTTTTATACAAAACAATTCACAATAATAATTAAAACAAAAATAAGTCACAAAATAACGAACCAAAGAGGAAAAATGAAACGAAAAGAGAAAAGATAAAAGATAAAAGTTTAAAAATGAAAAATACTCTTTAACTTTGGCTTCTTGATTCTTATGTCTTTTATATCTAATATGATATTTGACTTCAACCACCAAAACTAACAACAGAAATAACAATAAAAAGGAGAATTAACTTGTGATCTTGACACAATGATTCAAAGTATATATATATATAGAAGAAACAAAAAAGATGTTGAAAAGAACTGAAAACATTAAAAAAATCAATTCGAATAGGAAATATAAATTGAATCTTTTTGAAGATTGAATAAATATAAAAATCACTCAAAAGTTGAGGCGTGATTAAATTTCAATGTTCTTCTCTAAACATGCTTCTTTAAAACTTAATTGATCAATACTCAATTACTAATTAATAATATTTTAGTGTCCTTCTTTGGATATACTTCTTTAAAATTTAAATATCATTATTTAACACAATCTTAAATTATTATGAACAAAATTATTTATCTATACTAAATTACTAATTAATAACTATCTTAGTGTCCTTCTTTAAATATACTTCTTCAAAGTTTAAGTATCACTCTTTAACACATTCCTAAATTATACTAAACAAAATTACTTATCTATACTAAATTACTATTTAATAACTTTTCTAGTATCCTTCTTTAAATATGCTTCTTTAAATTTTAAATATCACTCCTTAAAACATTCTAAAATTGTCCTAAACTAAATTACTTATCTATAATAATTAATTAATTAATAATTTTTTAGTGTCTTTATTTAAATATTAAATATCATTCCTTAACACATTCTTAAATTATCCTAAACAATAAGTTTGAACTTGTGAAGTAATTTTATGATCTTTAAATGTATAAAAGAAGAGAATAAAATATTCTTATTATTTCATAACAAAAAAATTAAATTAATCAACAATAATTCTAAATTAAACATCTTTAATGATTCGTGATTTTTTTGAAAGTTAGACAATTATATAGCCTTTGTATTAGACAATAATATAGCCTTTGTAACGTAATTACATTAAAAATGGTTAAAAAATTAAGTGTTTAAATGATATATCAAATATTCTGTTATTATTTTTGGATCTATCGTTTTTGGGTAAACTCAATTCACGAAATAGTTTAAAAAATTGGAATAACTAACTGTTTGCAATTTACATAACAATCTCATAGTTGGGGCATAATCGTAAATTCTTACAACCAATTAATTAAAGATAATTCTTTGAAATCTGAACACGTGTATAATCAAAAGAGAAAGTTGATTTATCATAGAATTTTCTTCGTTACTGTTTCTTTCTTCCCAAACTCATTTCATCTTCTTTCATGCCTTTCTAGAAACCAAGAATGGGCTCGAGAGTCCTGATATTATGTATTCGATTCTCATCTCATCTTCTTCTAGATTTCCCTTTGGTTTTTAATTTGTTCACGCCTTCCTCTCCCTATAAATCGAGTATTCAACATCCCTTATAGTGCCGCCCCTCCTCCTCTCCAGTTCCTTAGACATACTCTCGCAGCACTTAAAAATGAAGACTAAATATGTAAATGAAGACAATAATATATAAAATTATTGTCTTAAGATTTTCACTTGAAATTAAGTTGATGTTCCTAATTGTATATGAATTCATTTAGCTATTATTCAGTTTATCTCCTTAAAACTAATTAATATTAGTGCAGAGTGAGGAATGAAGTTAAAAAAAATAAAAATTCATGGATTAAGTTTGATGAATGGTGATTATGTTATGGAGTGATTCAAGTAACTTTGAGATTCAACAAATAGTGATTTAATTTGTAGATAAGCATCACGTAATTAAATGATGACTCATAAAATGCTTCAAATATCTTCGCATTAATTAATTAATTCTACGGGATAAGCTTATTCGCATTATTTAAGATGAAGATAACTCGTTGATTAGCTAATTATTTACATACCAATTCCCAATGCTGATTACAAACGTGATATGCCATGCTTCACGCGTAATGAGTAGCAAACTTTTAGTATATCTGAAAAAAGTCAAAATGTAAACTCTGTCATAATTTAACATCTTAACCTAAGCTCTCACCTCACATTTGACATCCTTTCCTTACTGCTTTCTGATTTCTTGAAGAACCGCATACGCCTGTACTTCTTGCTCCTATTCGTTATTTTAAAATTTTGCTTCCAAGGCTTCTTGCCTTTCTTTCACCTTGAATCTACTCCGGTCTCCTCCTTATTAATGAAAATAACTTAATTTTTATTAAAAGTTAACGACGCTTGATTATGAACTTAAGTATTCAATTGCCTCCTTAGTTGTTTTAAGTAAACATCGATTCTTTTACTAAATAATAATTTATCGACTTTGGTTTGGCGGATACTTCTCTGCTAAATCTAAATGTACTTTGCCTTCTTTGTCTACTAGTTGTGAATGGAATAAATGCGTAGCTTTCCCCAAGTCATTTTCAGTATAAAAAATTTGGAAATGGCAAACAAAGTAAAAGACAAAATAAAGGCCTGGAACTTGCTCTAATTCCAATTCCCCGCATCCGCATATTCCCAATCACTGGACCCAATTGTCCGTCCTCTCTAAATTACTTCACCATCGTATCTTGTGCCAGATCTCATACCATTTACATCCATTCAATGGTATATATAACCAAAACAGTTATTTTCTTCTGCCTATTTATTCAAGTAGCATGCTCTTCAGTCAGTTCAAGCGCAATGGGGGCCATCTATTTTATTAGATTCAGAAATGGGAAGCAAAGATTTCTCCAAGTTAATTTTAGGGCACATGATAATAGAAGTGATTTTTTACGTGGACTTCAAGTTTATTTTTAATGGATAAATTTATGAATGCTTTTACATTATTTTAAAAATACTATAAAGTCAAGTTTTATTCAAAAAATATCTATTACGATTAATATGAGATCGTGCTAAATATTGCAAAATAACTAATGCCACACATTAAATATCACCCTTTTTTTTACATACATAAAATTAGTTAAAAGTTATGAAAATGATAATTTAGAGAACACTGCTTTTCTTTGATTAATAAAGGTAGTATAAAGACTATATCTATGAATTGTTCTAGTTTTAAATCATATTACAAATTATTATCTTAAGGTCTCATTAAATATTTTAAATAACTTATAACATTTTTTCAAAATATTCTAAAATTTCAATTGTTATCTATTAGAAAGTACGGTAAAAAAGCATGTGGTTTTTCTATGTTTATTAATTAAAAAACTTCATAATCTTTAAATTTTTCAATTTTTTAATAAAAATCCATTCTCTTGATCTTTTATTAAAAATAATGATGAAATATATGTGATGTGAATATAGCATGTAGGCCAATCAAATGTTATTGATGATAATCTAACTCATCTCTTAAACAATATTCGAATTAATTAAATTCAACTTAAATAAACAATTTGTTTTAATTACCTTAAATTATCAATTTGGGTCAGATTTAATTAGCTTATGACAAGTTTAAGAGTTGAATTGAATTGTTACATCAGTAACATTTGATTGATCAAAGTGTATGTTATATATGTTATATTTTTTTTAACAAAGGTCTAAGAAAAGAAGTCTTAAAAAATTGAAAACTAATTTTTTTTGATAATTTTAAAGATTAGGACTTTTTTTTAAAAGTCAAGGAAAAGACACGTGGCTCCCTTTTGGTTTAAGTCAAAAAAACTCCTTATTAAAATTATTGAAAAAACTCCTTATAGTTTTCAATGTTTTAGAAAAAAAAATTTCTCTTAGACCTTGTCAAAAAAATATAATGAAACACATTGGTAGTGAACATCATATGGACTAATCCAATGCTATTGATATGAAGATTTAACTCAGCTCTAAACCTAATTCGAGTTAATTAAACTCCACTTAAACTAAAAATTTGTTGCACTTATTTTAAATTATTGATTTAAATTGAGTTTTGTTAGTTTTAGTCAAGTTTAAAAGTTATAGTTGAATTGTCATATCAGCAACAAAAGTTTAAGGGAAGGTATTCTTATAGAAAATTGAAAACCACAAGGAGTTTTTCCGAAATTCTACAGAGTGGAAAGTTTTTTAAAGTTGCGTAAATTACAGGAGAGTCTCATTTTAAAAACTTTTTAAAAGTTTTTTTGAAAATTAACTAAGTAAAATAATTAACATAAAGCACTAATTACAAGTATAACTTCAAAGGAGAGTTCAACCTTTAAGGCATGGAAAAGGATTAGTATAGAACAATTAAGAAAAAGCTTAACACATATTCAAAGTCTTACGTATAGTGTTTGGTTAGCGTCCTCATAGGTGGAGATGGATGACATGGACACAAAACTCTGTGCCTCGTAGTATTTGCTTGCTATCCTTACCCATTTTTGTTCTGTCTTCAGAGGATAAGGTTATAAATTTTTTGTTCTTTCCAAGATTGTGGTACAAGATTTCTTGTCCTAAGGACAAAAACAAAATACATAGGAAATATCAAAAATACCTCTCCCCTACATAAGCAATTTTTTATTCTTAATTATATTATTAAACTCATCATCATCATCATCATCATCATCATCATCATCGTCATCGTCATCATCATCATCATCATCATCATTATTATTAATAATTATTTTTATTGTTATTATTCATTATTATTATAAATTTTAAACTTATTATTATTATTTATTATTATTATTAATTTTATTATACGAAATTAATTATCTTATTATTATTAATTATTGTTATTATTATTATTATTATAAATTTTGTAATAATAATAATATTATTATTATGATTATACAAAATTAATTTTCGTATTATTATTTTTATTCTCATTATTATTAATAATTAATTTTCTTATTATTATTGTTATTATTAAATTCCTTATTATTATTAATTTTCTTCCTCTTCTTCTTCTATCATTATTATTATTATTTTAAGAAATTAATTTCTTATTGTTATTGTTATTATTATTATTTGTCAACTTTTTTACTAATACAAATAATTTGTTTTAGAATAATCAATGAATTACATATTTTCAATCATATTATACTGCAGGGGTATTTTAGTTATTAACACTGTTTTTATGTTTTGTCAACTGCAACCAAACACATTTCTTTCCTCAAGACGGAGACAGTTTTATCTGTTTTGTCCATCACAACCAAACACCTCACTGTCTCCAATTTTAGTTTTTTTCTGTCTCTAAATTTTTGTCTCGTTTTGTCTCTATATATTGGAGACAGTAACCAAACATAGCGTTAGAGACAGTTCGTAAACGCAGCTTAGCGCACATTTTTAGAGATATAAGTGCAATGGATTCTCTCACAATAACACTTGTCCTGATTTTAATGATAAGCCTCTTTAAGTTGGTTTCGACATTAACAACCTAGTTTCCAAAGAGTTCGTTGTTCCTTTCTCTCCATATTAAGTAAACAATGCCTTAAAACTTAATCTAAACAATCTTTGATCCTCTTTACCGTGCATCTAGATTATGGCAGTCCTTTTGATTATCTCTAACCAGTCCAATCAATTGTTATGTAGGTTAAAGAGAGTTGGAATTTAATTCCATAAGTAATAGGAGTATCCATTTGAAGTATAGATGGTCAAGGTCCTAATTAGCAACCTATGTGGTGTCTACTAGAGAAAATTTAAATTTATCCTTAATTCAAAGTTTCCTGGTAGGTACAAGCTATAGGATGAAAAAATGAGATATGATTAAATTAAAGTCCTACACTAGACTACACTAGGCATTTAGCAATTGTAATCTTAGTAGAAGTTTCTTATAATATTTGATAGTGAATTTTACAAATTTATCCTTAGCCTATCGAATTTTGTGCTCTCTGGAGTGGTTAAGAGAGTACTTAGGTATGTTTTTCTAATATCTCCTTCATCCCATATGAGAATGGAAAGGCTAACTGCAATTATTGTCTATGATCATTTTATAGACCTTGGTGTAAGTAGGAACAAAGGTTTTGAGGGATTAAAACTACTTTAATTTATATAAGGGGTCGATTGAATGACATCAATAAAATAAGAAAATTGTGCTCATACAATTTCCTATCTTATGTTTCAAGAAAGGTTTTTTTACATACTTTCTATGTATTTGCTATCTTAAAGACCAGTAGGTATTAAGATTAAACTTAATGGTCCATATGTTTCCTTTTTTATATAAAATGATATAGATCCATTTAACTTACAGGTTCTAATTGTTTATGCATAGTTTCTATAACCTTTTGGCTTGCAAAATTTTGTTCATCCTTTAGAAAGAACTAATTCCTAATCCCCTATTCTACTTTGGTAAACAAATAACAGACCATTTAACATTAGATACCTTGTTTTGTTTGCCTATATCATTCCAAAGAAAGTCTTTTCAACTTTTTACTGGCTTTCATAACTCCTTTTGGTAAAGCTAAATGAGAGCACCAATATGTTTATATATTGCTTAAGTAAAGATAACCAATTGTACCCTCCCTCTATAGGTGTTAATAGGATAAAAGAAATTCAACTCAGTAGATCCATAAGTGAAAGGAGGCCAAAATGTAGAAGCTTAGTAGATATTTAGCTAGAGAATTTGTTTGCATATAGATGACAGAAGTCCATAGCGTGAAGGATGAATATGATAGAAGTTAGTGAAGGGCACAATAGAGAAACATGGCCAAGTGGGCTAGAAGTTACGAAAGAGAGAAGCTTGAGACTGAAGTTAAGAATAGTGGTAGGAAACTAGTAAAAATTTGGGAAGTGGCAAAAACGGCCTAAAGTTAAGAAGACTATATAAATTTGCTAGGTCAATAATAAGAAGGACATATTACATAGAACCTCAAAACAATTTGCAAAGAGATAAACAATCAAACTACTTTAAAAAACACCTTTGTTATTTTTCCAATTTTCTTTATATTGTGTGTTCTTTTTTATTATCTCAAATTCTTTTTTATTACCTCAAATTCCCTTTGTAGCTTACACTTCCTTTTTTTTTTCCCAAATTAAATTGTTTCTTTTCCAAAAAATTTGGCATCTTAGTAGCTTAGGATTTCATTTTCTAAGTTTTCCGAAACCTACCTATATCATGGATAAGAAGTCATGTACAAATTCTAGGAGAATTCCTCCTTAGCATGTCCAAATTCCATATTGACACCAATAATTTGGCATGCTTAGTGGAACCTAATGTTGCGTACAAGAAATGAAAAGGAACTTGTTGTGCCTCTAGCCTAGGAGTAAGAAGTCTACACTATAGTAGGGAATGGAGATTTTATATTCTAAATGATTGAGAATCTTGAGAAGGCAACCATCCCTTAAGCTAATTCTCATACTGCTGAAAAATCCAAAATTGCTGCAACGAAATGACATTGTTCGCTTAAACAAAATTCCAGAATTGAAGTCTAACTCAGCCTCTATGGTTGAGGCAATTAAGGTTTTGATAGAGAAGGTTGAAATTTTTTTTGCCGCTCTGGAACATATTGCTTGGCAGAATTATCCTACTTTAATAAAGCAGATCTCCTAAGGATTTGGAGGCATCTTGCTCTAAAAGCAATGGAAGTTGGTGATTGAACTCATTAAGGTAACAAAGGAACTAAGTCAAGAGGACCCTCGTCTCCTTACTTATTCACTATAGTAAGGAAAGTTCTCAATAGGCTTATATATCATGTAATTCAATAAGAAAAGGGCTTCAAATATCATCAAAAAATATATAAATTAAAATTCATAGCTTATCTTTTCTGATGGTTTACTTTTCCTCTCAAGCGTAGATTAATTACTGCCTTAATGTCAGCTTTTGATGCCTTTAAAGATCTTTCAGGTCTTTACATAAATAGGGAAAAGAGTTAGCTTTTTGTAAGGAGCAAATCATCAATCAAACTTGTTATCAAACCTAGTAGAACTCTAAGTACCTTCATATATTTAGGTATTGAAGTAAATCACTTGTTAATATATAATTCACGTACAATATACAAAACGCACATGAAGGGGCGTTGAATTGTGTATTCTTTTCGTGAATACAAAAACCTTTGATATTTCTTGAAAAGAACTTTTTTCAAACTATTAAATGAATACCAAAAATGTTATACAAAAATAGCTACGTGGTTAAATCGCAAATAACTTCTATATACTTGTTTAGGAACAAGAGAAATTAAAGTGAAAGGTTAGAAGATAGACACTGCGATTTTATACTGATTCACCCCAAACCTTGGGCTACGTCCAGTCCTCAGAGTTCGTCTAAGATTTCACTATACTTCTTCAATTTTACGAGTATTTTTTCTTCCCTTTCAGAGCTTCTTCAGGTCTCTTACACAAAGTATTCTTTCTGCTATCTTAACCTCTTCAAGCTCTTAGCCTTTTCTTTCTCTCACTAGAAAGATATTATGAGCTTTTTGTTACACTAGAGTTTGCTCTCATGTATCGCACTTTGAATACAAAATTTTTCTAAGTAAGTAATAACTTGAAAGCTAAAAGTCGAAAGTTGTTCAGTCTTCGACTATGACTAGTATTTGTAGCCGAAGTCTCCAACTGCTTCTTGATAACTGCTTCTTGTTTCTTGTAGAAACCGTTATTTAATTGAGCTCTGTAACTAACTCCATTGACTAACTGTCCGACGTACTAGAGTATCTTCATCTCTGTATTATCTGTGTTTTCTACTTCTTCTGTGTTCTTCTTCTGTGTTTTCCGCTTCTTCTGTGTTTTTCACTTCTTCTGTTTTTTCTGCTTCTTCTGTGTTTTTGCTTCTTCTGTATTTTTCGCTTCTTCTGTATTTTTGCTTCTTCTGTGTTTTCTGCTTTTTCTGTGTTTTTCACTTCTTCTATGTTTTCTGCTTCTCCTGTGTTTTTGCTTCTTCTGTGTTTTCCGCTTGTTCTGTGTTTTTCACTTCTTCAGTGTTTTCTAATTCTTCTGTGTTTTTGCTGTAAGCTTAACAAACTCATCAAAATAGTTCATTTATTTCTAATAATATTATTATTTGATTGTCACCAAAATTAATAGACGTGAAGTCTTCTTGACTTAACAATCTCCCCCTTTTTGATGATAACAAATAATCATAATTTTATAAAGATAAAAGTGAATAAACGAATATTATTTAGATAACGAATAAGAAGACAACAAAAGATATACATATGTGAAAAAAACTTGTAGTCAATACTATCTTCTTTTTCTTGTCTCTGGTCTCCCCATGTACTATCTTTCTTTTGCTTCTGCTCTTCTCCTCCTATTTGTTATTAATCAAAACGAAAAACTTTACCGAAGATGCTTCATGATTTCAGAAAACATTCGTTGCATATCAGTGCGGATCAACTTGAGGTCTTCTTCAATAGAAACTCATAGATAAGCTACTTCCTCATGTAAATCACCCACTGAGTCACGCCGATCATCAACCTTAGTATGAATTTCTTCAATTTCCTTTACTAAGGCTTCCTGACTCCCGTGTTGTGTGTGACTAACTTCTTCCAAAACAATAGCAGAATCCTGTTGAGGTGTTCTTGGTGGATGGAAGTTTGTAGCAATAGATATTTCTGAAGGTAAAACATCTAATTCTATGATTTTGATAACAGGAGGTTTGAAAAATTGTTTTGCTTCTGGGAGATCAAGGTCATCAAGTCTAGGTAGTTTTGGAACTGGTTTTCTAAGAAGGTGTAGTACATCTTTAATTGAATATATAAAACTCAAAGGTTTAAAGTGCATGATTAGATGCACAAAAGTCTCTAAGTTGAAACTAATAACTTCAACCCTGATAGTTCTGTACTGTCCTTTTGTCACTCTTCCAACTACCTGGAAAGTTGCATCTGTGGTGAAGCATCCACACTGACTTCTTGATGGTTTTGAAATATGATGTGAAACATAGATTCCTTTAGGTTGAGCTGCATTGCATGCCTCATCTATGTTCCTGACAACTATTTGTATATGATCTTCTGTAAGATCATCTGTATTTCCTTCAGAATACATCTTCGTTTTCCCTTTGTCTTCATTGTGTACAATGTTTGAAGGTCTTGGTTCTATATCTTGTAACATCCCACCCCCGATGGGAAGGGTAGAATAGTAATTTGGAAAGGGCTGAGAGTGTTTAGGATTGTTTTGAAATATTCATGC
>JAOTBA010000003.1:14574625-14601524 GCA_025629845.1 Erythroxylum squamatum | reverse complement strand
TATTGCATATGTAAGTTAAGAACAATTTTAATAGGTTATAAATTTATGGGTGTTTTGATGGTCCTTCACTGGTAGATATCGTGATACGTACTGGACATAATTGCATACTGCTCATGATATAGCTGCATATGCATTAATTGTCAAAAGGAATATCAATTATCCTAATATCATTACTTTTTCTTTTTATAATTTTTCATTATTTATTTTTTCTTTATTCTTATGTTAACTATATTTTTAAAAAGATATACAAATCAACTATAGATAAGAAAACAAATTTTGATATACTTACCAATTTAATCATAATTAACTTAAAAGGAAACACAATTATGAGTTTTCTTTTACATTGAAAGAATTTTGATTGACAAATTCATTATAAATTAAATTCTCTTGATATTTTATTTGTTTGAACAATTACTCATGAACATTGATGAACTTTTTAAATAAACTTGTAAATGCTTTAATGTTAATTTACATTTATTATTTTCCTCAATGGTCTTATATGCTTGTTATCTCCTTAATGATGTATTTTTTTGATCTTCATCCTTTTTTTTCTCACTAGTAAGTAAGCCTTTCCTAATCTAGCCTTATGAGGATTTAATTCACCATTTATGAGCTTTTTTAACATTTTCTTCCATTACCTCCTACTATTCTCCATTTTGAAAGATTTTTCCAATTGACTTCTTGTCCTCCCTTTTCTATAAGATCATAGGTTTTCATTTATAGTTCAAATGAATTTCTACCTCCTAAATATCCCCTTCTTCATCAATCTTCATTATAAATAGCCTATTAAGGAGCTCCTTCTCCATCTATATCTCAAAACATATACATGTATATGAGACATTTTGCTAATTACATTATTGAAAAATAAATTTAACAAGATATATAAGTGTCAATGAAATTAATTAAAATTAATTAAAACACATCACCATTTATACCAAAAACATAGCCTACGGATCAACATTTACCTGTCGGTAATCAATTACAACATTTAAATCAATTACAACATTTAAAAATAAATCAACATTTATATGAATATACATTTAAATATCAAAACAAATAAAATAAATTAACCATTTAATTTTAAAATCAAAATCAAAATCCATATACCCATCGGCGGCAAAGGGGAGGGAGGAGATGTGACCTACCTTCGTCGGAGACCACAATGCCGGCGAGGGGACAAGTCACTCCACAAGGCGGCGACCAGCGGCATTGGAGATCGAAGCTCGAACGGAGAAGTAGCAGCTGCGGAAGGGAGAGGACGCGACCTTAGCACATGCGGAAGGGAGAAGAAAAGGATGAAGAACGCCTAACGCCGCCTAACGCCAACGGAGAAGATGAAACCACGCCAGTCGCCGGAGAAGAACGCAGGTGCGGCGAAGGAAGCTAGGAGAGAATGCGCGCGGGAGAGGAAAAAAAGAGAGGGGTAGGTTTAAAACATATCCGACGTTTTTACCGACAACATTACCGACCGAATTTGCTGTCGGTAAATAACCTCCACTCAAGTTTTGCGACGGAATATTGATCTGTCGCAAATTCTATACTATCAACCAACTTCGCCGATGGAACCATTTTTTCGGTCGGTATTTCTAACGGTTTTAATACCGTCGGTAATAATTCGTCGCAATTCACAATTTTCCTTGTAGTGGCAAAGACATAGTAAACGTAAATACACCTTATTTGTTATTTTAAAATGCCTTAAAATTCAACTACAAACCCTTCCAATTTAAAACTAAAGAAAAAAGAAAAATTTTCCTTTTTTTATAGAATTCAGGTTTATTAAATTATTATGAGAATCAATTTCATTTTGTTAAATCAAATTCTTTTAATTTGAAAACAATATCTTTACTAATTAAAAATAATACTGCATATTATTAAACTTTCTCAAGCCTCATGCCTCATGCCTCAGCAGAATTTCTATTAAATGTTATTATTTTGTTGTTGTTAAATCAAATTATTTAGTATTAGTTGGATCAATTTTTAGAGTCACTTTTATAATAGAGAAGGAAACAAGTATCATAATAACATAAATTAGATTTGTAAAATACTCATTACTATAAAATATATTTAAAAAAAACATATACTTTCACCTGGTAAAAGATTAAACAAAAGTTAAATTCCAAAAAAAAAGATTAAACGAAAGTTGGCCGTGCTTGACTTCTTTTGTAGGCAATTTTCCTATCTCCAAGTTTAACAATATGGACAACCAGGGACGGATTCAAAAAAATTTTTAAGTGGGGGCAAAATTTTAATTTTTTTATAAGTTAAAATTTTAAAATAATAATTTTTTTAGGTAAAATGTTTTGGAGTGGGTCCTTCCATGTGGACAACTCATGGAAAAAAGAAATCTATTGTTCACGGTCAAACACAACTCAGTGGAGTATAATTGACTTTAAAGAATTAATATTTATTTACAAAATAACTACGAAACTTAATGAAAATTAATGTCTTTCATGATTAATACGAATTCAATTTTTTGGTAATGTTGGTTCTAATATCTCATTTTAGAATATATTATTAAGTTGTAATATGTTAAAGATTAATATATAAATATCCAATAAAAAATTGGAAACTTTAAGAATTTACCACACATTAGAACTATGCACATCAGGAGAATGTATTCAGTACGTTTGTGAAGACATTGGTCTGCTCTTACGAGCCCCTGGAGAATCAAACTGGACCTTTTGTTTAATGGGCCTAGTTCCATTCCAAATGTAAACAAAACGTACAAAAATTACGAAGGCCCCTTCTTTAGTGCACGATAATCATATTCGCATGTAAAGTCAAGACACACGGAGGAGGAGGACAACCGGGTGGGGGCTGCCGCCCTATAGGAATTAGGATGATTTAGGAAGGAACTTCGTTTCCTGGAATTATTCATTGAACTTATAAGTTACAACCCTACACCTGTTTCCTGAAATATTCATTGAACTCATAACTTTTACACCTGTGATCTTTACTTTAAGAAATTGGTCATGGAAGAAGTTGGAAAATAATTTGATAACTAACATAACGTGATAGATTAGGTAACTAAGAACAGTAAAATTTCTATCAATATTTTTAGAACCTAAAAAATTATTATTTTATACTGAGTTATTAATTTATCGATAAATAAATATTTTATTAATTTAAAAAATAATTTTTATTTTGTACATCATATTTGTCAAATTAAACAATTAATTTTTTTCCGTAACTAAGAAAAGAAAATAAATAAACAATTAATTAATTTTATTAATCTTGTTAAAAATAAGTTTATTAATATTAGGTTAGCGTGATTCAAAATAGAGTGCATATAGGTACATTAGAATATGAAGTGTTAGAATATAAAGTGTTGTGAATTGTTTCAAGTACACAGTACTATATAGAGTTTATAAATAGATACATATACTTTAACTTCATTTACCAAAATATAAAAATTCATATATTATATCTTCTCTTTCATGGCTACTCATTTGAAAGATGAACTTGGATTCAGTTTGCATGAAAAGAAGAATCAATTGACTATAGATACATATTTTAAGAAAGTATAAAATTTGAAATAAAAATTATTTGAAAAGTGCTTTATTTTATGAATTATATATGTAATTTTCATACTTATTTAATGAATTATTATTTTATATTTTCAGTGGGCCTCAAGGATTTTTTTAAAAAAACTATTATCTTATGCATTTAGCGAGGTAATTATTTTATCCCATTAACTCAAGTCGAGACTAAAAAATTATTATTTAATCGAGATTATTAATTTATCGAATATTCATTTATCGAGGTTTCACTGAATTTTACTTATAATGGTGTAAATTGACACAGAAAGAGATAAGTCCTAAATTTTAAATCCACCTCCTATTATTGTGTAATTATAATTTTGTTTTTTGAAAAAAATATTTTAAAAAAATTAATCAGTACTATTAGTAATAGTATTAAGGGGATTTTAGCCGCGTGTTGGAATAAGCCACGCGTAAACGGAAAAGTTTTCTTTTTCTTTTTTTCCTGGGCTCTAAAGTTGCCTGGTGGACGCGCCATCAGGCATTTTCCTTGTCCTCCAATTAATGTTTAACCACCATCAATTAGACAAGCACAGCAAAATACTTTCACCATAACAAGACATCGCATAAGCTTCAAAGATGACTACAGTATCTGCTGAAATTTCCAACAATGGGTGAGTAAATGTTCATTTCTAGTTTTACGTCCATGTAATTTCACAATCACGTAGCCTTTTGTTTCATCCATGTGATTTTCTGAGTTATGCACAACCGCCCGTATCCATCATTTTTTCTAATGGCCTTTTTCATGTTCTCGGGTGATTTAGGTGATGCCCATTTGTAGACTTTGTCAAGTTTTGGCCTTTTTAGTGTTGGATTAGCATTTTTTTACAGATCTATTGGCCTTCTGGTTCATCGTACTTGTCGGTTTATATAGGAAAGGCCAACCATCCATGGTCTGAGTAAACCTTGATTGTGTTTCGTGTAGAAAAGAATTCTCGTCTTTTACTTTCGTTACAACACTTCAAAACAAATTGGGAACTTGGGGGAGAATACTGTACATCGTGCTCGGAAATTAACTTGTCCTTTTCTATATAAAAGTTGATTATATTTGTACTCTTGTATATTTCTCTGTAAGTATAAATAAGGATTATGTCCAGCATGGGTTTCTGATGTTTCTCTATTTTGTAAACCGCACTATTTACTTCTAGAGAAGGAATCCAAGGTGATACGGACACCATATTTTAGCATCGATCAGTTGAAGCAGAATGTGTTGTGACTCATAATTGTTCGTTTACCAAAATCATGGCAACTTTAAATAGGCATTACTTGGAGACGAACTGTATATACACATCAGTTGAATCAAGATAGATTCATATTACTGAGAAACAAAACTTTGATGGATTATCAACTCATTCCTATTAAGATGCATAGTGTCCTGAAATTTTTGAGTATATGCAACAGGTATAATTGTACAATCGTAGATTGAATGGATTACTTTGGGCCGAGTTGGGTCACTGCCTCCTGTTGGATTCTTCTGCCAAAACTTTTTTTTGGTTGTATTTGGATTCTTTATTGCATTTTCCTCGGTATCAATCTCTTTAACTTGTCATTGCAGTCAAATTTCTCTTTCTAGACTTGCTCCATTGGAAGCAGTTCTATTTGATGTTGATGGAACTTTATGTGATTCAGATCCGCTCCACGTCATAGCCTACCGTCAATTGCTTCAAGAGGTAATGAATTTCTCAATTCAATCTGTACATGAGAGCTTTTGATTGCAAGGTAATTCACACATAATGGGGGATTGGTTTGCAAAATAACCACGTTGTGTCATCCAACAGATAAATTTCAATGACGGGGTTCCAATTACAGAGGAATTTTTTGTGAATAATATTGCTGGCAAGCATAATAAAGAAATTGCCTTGTTTCTGTTCCCAAATGATCTTGAACGAGGCTTAAAGTTTTTGGATGAGAAGGAAGCATTATTTCGAAGGTAGAACTTTACTTTTTAGCACACTAAAATGTACTTCTGTTAACAGTTTGGGTCTGGTAACGCTTGATTTATAAATGTAGATTGGCCTCTCAGCAACTGAAGGCTATAGATGGACTCTATAAGCTCAAGGAATGGGTTGAAATGCGTGGATTGAAACGAGCTGCAGTTACTAATGCTCCAAAACCAAATGCAGAACTCATGATTTCAACTCTTGGGCTGACTGATTTCTTTCAGGCTGTTATCCTTGGGGATGATTGTGAACATGGCAAACCGCACCCAGAGCCCTACCTGAAGGCTCTTGAAGTGCTCAAAAGTTCAAAGGATCACGCCTTTGTTTGTGAGGTCCGTGTTTAAGGCAGACTGTATCCTTAAAGAGTTGCAAACCTTCTCAAGACATCCTGGAACTGACTCTGACTCTGACTTTTTTCTTTTTTCCTTTTCATTTTGCACTAGGACTCTGTTTCAGGGATTAAAGCTGCGGTGGCAGCTGGAATGCCTGTTGTCGGATTAACAACTAGAAATCCAGAACATTTATTGATGGAAGCAAAGCCTACATTGCTGATAAAGAATTATGAAGATCCAAAGTTGTGGGCAGCTCTGGAAGAAGTTGATAAGAAGGGGACTGCCAAACAAACTTCTACTTGAAATGACTCCTAGGCATTTCAAAGATTTATTTGAACATCTAGTTACACAAAAGCCTCTTGCTTCCTCTTGAAGCAGCTTAGGGCTTTAATAGCACATGAATCAAACGCTCATGTCATCTGATTCTTCCCCATTATGGCACTGTTTCTTTGATATGTGATAAATGGGTATTATGGTTTTAGTCTACAATCCTATAAAACACTTCTTTTCTTATGCCTGTGGACAATTCAATACTTGTCAGGAAAGTTCTTTCCATAGTGGTTTGGTCCATGATCCTGTTAAATGACATACTTCGTTATTTAAGCCTGTGGACAATTCAATACTTGTCAAGAAAGTTCTGGTAAATCAGTTGCACACCAAAGTTTTGAATCAATATCAGAACTGACCAAATATACAATAAATTTAAGTACATTGGAGAGAAACAGATGGGAAACCAGTATACCACACACGCATATAGCAGTTAAGTTTGTAACCATAAAAAAAAGTGACTGAAACTTGGTGTTCTAATGTAACCAGCTCCTTGGCTTAGCTACTTCCCCTTGAAAAAAACAACGGTGAAAATGTTGGAAGCTTAGAAGTGATAACACTGAAAACTGTGATACGTTGAAACGATAAGGTATAAATAGACGAATGAAATCGATATAGTGCAAACATTCAATCTTATACCTTAATAGTCTCATTTATCAAGTTGAGACATATTTTCCGCAATATATTCAGGCCTCAAGAGTCAAGAGTATAAATGGAGTTGCCATAAATGTTGACACGTTTGTATTTTCAGTTACCACAATTCTGTTTTCAGGAACAAAAAGGGCCCGGCAGTGTTTCTATCAATGTTGAGTTAGGGCACAGCTTGACCTAGAGTCTGCTGATGCTCGATTGCCCAATCGGGCTCGGATTGATCCAACTTTTTTAGTTTTTGAAATTTATTTAATTAAAAATATAATATGAAAAATTTATTAATTGAAATTACGAATTTTAATTAATTAATAAAATTAAGATTTTATAATAAATGAATATATAAAGCACTCATATATTGATAAAATGAATAAAATGAAATCAAATTTATTAACGAAGGATGATAGAATTATAGGAAATAAAAAAATATTATATATAAAGTGAGAGATTCAATTAATTGAAGTTATAATAAAATTTAAGATTTTATAGATTAATAAAAATTAAGATTTTATAATGAATAAATATATATAATATAAATATAATGATAAAATTAATAAGATGAAATCAAATTCATTAATGAAGAAGGATATAATTATAGAAATGAAAAATGATTATATAAAAAGAGAGAAATTCAATTAATTGAATTTACAAATTTCAATTGATTAATAAAAATTGAAATTTGATAATGAATGAATATATTAAATGTACATATATTGATAAAATAAATAAGATGAAACTAAATTTATTAATAATGGAAAATAAGATTATATGAAATGAAAAAATATATATATAAAGTGAGAGATTGAATTAACTAAAGTTACAAATTTTAATCGATTAATAAAAATTAAGATTTTATAATGAATGAATATATAAAATATCTATATATTGATAAAATGAATAAGATGAAATCAAATTAATTAATGAAAGAGGACGCGATTGTAGAAAATAAAAAAGATTTTATATAAAATGAGAAATTTAGTTAATTGAAGTTACAGATTTCAATTGATTAATAAAAATTGAGATTTTATAATGAATGTATATATATAACGTACATATATTAATAAAATGAATAAGATGAAATCAAATTCATTAACCAAGAAGTATATAATTATAGGAAATGAATATATATATATATATATAAAGTGAAAAATTCAATTAATTGAAGTTACAAATTTCAATTGATAAGGAGGACGTGATTATAAAAAATAAAAAAGATCATATATAAAATGAGAAATTTAGTTAATTGAAGTTTCAAATTTCAATTGATAAATAAATACTAAGATTTCATAATGAATGAATATATAACATACATATATTGAAAAAATGAATAAAACAAAACTAAATTCATTATGAAGGAGGATAGAATTATAGGAAATGGAAATTCATTTAATTGATAATAAAAAATTCTTTAATTCATAACATAATTTACAAAAATGATTATCCAAAATTTTTCACTGATACAATTTACAAAAATTCAAGATAAAATCATGAAATAATGTTCTAGATTGGGACTGTGAGAGTGTAGATTAGAGAGAGTAGTTAATCGTTCTAGTCAAGATCGTCAATAGTTTGCATAATTTTTTTGTATGTAGAAACATTATATTTAGCATTATAATATTAAAATTAAAAGAATATTAAGCATGTGGCAATAATTGGTAAATAATTAAATATATTTTCATCATCAAATATTTTATCAAAATAATGCTCATTTGATTAACAAGTATGATTATGTGTATGACTAGTCACCATCGCATTAGTATCTGTGGCTCTATTAATATACAAATAAAAAAAACATATAACATAAGATAATATAAAAAATAGAACAAATTGATATGTCAAAAAGAAAAAATTTTGCCCTTAATATCTTTATCTTCTAACCAACTTCGGGCATACATAAGGGCTTCTTCATTACAAGGATAAAGTCAAGCACGATAATAACCTAACCACCAGTGCTAAAAGCAGACTCTGAAGCAATAATAGATGATGAAATTGCTGATAGGTCTCGTGCAATTACTTACATGATCAAAAAATTATTTCCACAACTTTTTCACCATAATAATACATTGAATTGCACACCTTCAACTTCTATCACACAATCTTCTACAAAATATTTATCTAACTCCATCATACTGTATAAGGTTCTGGCCCTTTTTTCTTTCATGAATTTGCAAGTGAAAGAAACAAAGTACTCTTAGAAAAGTTGTTCACACTTGAAACTGAAGTCGAAGTTGAATGGTTTGAACTATTGATCTCGATCCCAAATTTTGTCCATTCTAAATTAAGAATTATTAAACAAATTATACTATAATTGTTTAATGACATCTACATATTCTTTAACCCAATCACCATACAAAACATTATACATAAAATTAACCTCCTCCATCTTGTATCTCGGGGTCTAACAAAGATATAACTGCAACAGAATGTCCAATCATAATTCAGTTTCTCCGTCATCTGCTCTACCATAACCTAAATAACTTCATTGGAACTAAACATCCAATCAGATAAAGCTTTCTTTATCTCATAAATAATGCTAAAGTGATTGTACAAAGTTGGATATTTTGTTCTCGAGAACAATTCAATGGCAGTATAAAGCAATTCTAACTTTACATGAAGTTCTCTAACCAACTCCCATTGGTCTTTCGTAGACATGAAGTATATTGAGAATCTCTTTGTCTCAATTTGGTAATATATCAACATATTGGATTGTTGACTTTAACATCTTAAACATTGAGTTCCATATAGTTGAATAATCCAAAGCCAAATTCTTCATACTCGGAATGCGTAGTCGTTGCTTTTTTTTATTAATTTCAACTCTTTTAGGTGTTGCACTTTAATATACTACATATTCTGAATCAAATCTATTACTTCCTTTATTATCTCTAACCTATCCTTCACAGTCAAATTCAGAATATGCACAAAACAATGCATATGGAATTACCTTCCACCAACTAAGCTCCTAACTCATATCTTATTCTTCAACTTTTAAATCATAGCATTTTTATGCTACAATTGTTGACTGTTATAATGGATAATTTGGTGTTGATATTACAATTTATTAAATAATCTACCCGTAAAATTACCATCTTTTTGCTTGTATGCAATGAAGGCACATAAAAGAACTTACAATGTATGAGAACTATCATGACATAATAAAAAAGTAAATGATAACAATATTAAAGAATATAAATTACCTCAAAAGTTTATTGCACAGAGTTCAGTCATTGTTAACATAATATGCGTCACCGCCATATAACCCTTCTTTTGGTTATCGACTACCCACATGTCTATTCTAATGGCAATTCGCCTTCAATACTCGACAATGTTTAATGCAAGACCCAATAGGAACTTGTCCTAAAGAACCTTTAACAAGATGGAACTATGCCCGAGAATGGCTAGAATCAAACACACACGGAAGCACAAGAAATAAAATTGAAAAAATAGAAATAGAACATAAAGAGAAAAGGAGTTAGAAGAATGTTGCTCAATGGCAAGAACATTAAGAGAACTTGTCTCTTAGAACTTTAACCTTGGGACGCCACAAAAGAAGACCACTCCTTCGATAAGTTAAGTATTCTCAAAGAATACAAAGAAAGCAAAAAAGCTCTCAATATTATTTTTGAATGAAAAATCCCCTTTCAAAGTACATAAAGGGTGCCTATTTATAGGAAAAACTTACTAAATTAATGTACTAAAGAAGAAACTAAATAAAAGAAAACAAATCAATCCCTAAAAGGAAACAAAATAAACTTAGAAAGGTGTTGACTAGATGACCTTATTTCAAGGAAAACAAAAAGGAAACTAATTAAAACATGATCTGAACATGTTGGACCTTATAGATCATGTCCTTATCCTTATTTTTAAGTGACACATGCTTGTCACATGGTATTTTAAGTGAGTTCTCCCAATTGGACTCCATGTGGGCCTTTGGATACTTTATGTTGGGCTTCAAGGAGTAAGACAATGCCTCTTGGACCTTTATGAGATGAAATCTGACTCAACAATATGGGCCCTATCTCTTGAAGGTCTTGGATTAAACAATTCAATGCTTGCTTCATTGCTTTGGCCCTATCTCTTGTCATTGGGCCTTCAACATCTTGTAATGGAACTTTAGGAACATTAGACTTGAGTGTTGGGCCTTTGATATGGGAATTTCGTTCATCCTTTTGCCTTCAACATCCAGACTTCAAATCTGATCCAATTTCAACTCCTAAGCCTCCTTTTGCAAGCTCATGTCCATACAAGTCATGTCCTAGGCTTCCTTGAGCCGAATCACACCATGGATGCTTCTCTTCTGGTCTTTCACATGCCCATGGTTCTCCATCAATAAAATAAGACTCAGAATAAGAAATATTCAATAACCAGATTTAGATCGTTGATCATCAATACAACCAGCTCAATTAGCATCATAATAGTCTTATAAAGAAAGGGAAGGGGATTTGGTGAAGTGAATGCCATAAAAGGGTGTAGAGCAAAGATGCTGTAGAATCTGTTTCATCATAGGCTAGTGAATGTCAGTATGACACTATAAAAACTAAGATACCTTATTGACAGCAAATAAAATGTCAGGCCAAATGAGATAAAGATATTGAAAAACATCAACAATGCTACAGTATTCAGTACGATCACAAAGGAACACCATGATTTTTAGACAAGGGAAGAGATGGAGTGATGGGTCTATAAACTGGTTTAAATATCAAAGCCAGTTTAAAGAACATCTTTCATATACTATTTTTGAGTCAAAAGAAGATTAAGAGAAGTGGTGTGAGCTTCGATACCAAGAGAGTGATGAATTGGACCTAAGTATTTTGTAGAAAAGGCATAGTTGAGATCATTGATACAGTTTGTGACAAAGGCTGGTGAAGAATTAATGACTAAAATTTCAACCACATATACTAAGAGAAAGGTTATGAGAGAGCTAGTTTTATGAACGAAGAGAGAAGAATCAGATTTTGAGGGTTTAAATTTTTTATCAAGCATTTTTTGAATTAGATGATGAAACTAGGCTCGAAGGGCTTGTTTAAGACCATATAAGGCTTTATGGAGTCCACAAACATAGTGAGTATAGTGTGGATCTATAAAGCCAGGAGGTTGAGACATGTAAACAAGTTCTTGTAAGTAATCATGAAAAAAGGCATTATTAACATCAAGTTAGTGAATAGGCCAATTATGAGACATTGCTAAGGTGATGATGATGCGAATAGTTGTGAGACTGAAGGTGGCAGTATAATCAACACCTAGGGTTTAATGATGAAATTTGGCTATAAGACAAGCGTTGTAACACTCAAGGGAATCATTAGGATTTTTTTAAATGTGAAAAACTCATTTATAGTTGACAATATTTGTGTTTGGTGTGGGAGGAACAAGAGTCCATTTGGCATTGTGATGGAAAGCACTAAACTCATCAAACATAGCTTGGCGCTAGTGAGGAAAATTGTTAGCTTGAGTAAAGGATGTGGGATCGAAAAGAGTATCTTAGGTGGTGAAAGTGTAAGTAATGTAATCAGAAAAGTTATGAGGGGTCCGCTCGTGATCTCAGGTACTTGTTATTATGGGATGAGGAGGGCAAAGTCAAGTTGTTGGGAATGGGGGGAGAAAGTGGAGGGTAAAGGGTGAAGAGGTAAAGGTAAAGAAATAGGAGAAGGTGAGGTGGAGGATGAGATAGGTAAATTCTTTTAAAAAGGGATGTTAAAGGAAGCGGACATGATAGGAAATGTAAAGCTTAGAGTTTATAGGATCAAAACATTGATAACCCTTATGTAGGGAGGCATAACCAAGGAAAACACATTGTATAGACTTTGGTGTAGGTTTGTCTATACGAGTGGAGGCCAAATAAGGAAACAAGCACAACCAAATACCTAAATATAAGTAAGGTTAGGTGGAGTATAGTGCAGGATTTCATGAGAATATTTGTGATGAAGAACAAGAGTGGTAAGAGATTGATAAGGTAAATAGCAGTGGTGAATGCTTCGTACAAAAAAAACTTGGAGAGGGAGGCATGAAGAAAAAGGGTGAGACCAATTTCAATAATGTGACGAAGTTTACGTTCAGCAAGAACATTTTCTTGGGGTGTATAGGGGCAAGAGATGTAAAGAGTGATACCATTGGAAAGAAGATAGTGAGTAAAGGCACCTTTGGTAAGTTTAGGAGCTCCATAACATTGAAAAGTTGAGATTTTTAGTGGTGGCTTTAAAAAATTGAAAACGAAGTAAGGCATGAGTTTTGTGAATTAGTGGAAAAATCCAAGCAAAATGTCTGAAGTGATCCATAAAGATTATGAAATATCAATAATTAGAGTGAGAAAACCCAAATATCATAATAAATTAGTTTTAAAGGTTTGACAGAAATTTGTGAAGATATAAGAAATGAAAACAAATACTTTTACCTGGAAGACAAGAAGTACATGGATTGATGACATTTTTTAAAAGGCAAAATATGACCTAATTTAGATTATGTGGAGTGACACAGATGACCAAGGTGTTGATTATACAAATTTATTAAGTTAAGGCAACTATGAGTGTAATTGGATATGTTAAATGCATTGGAATCTTTATTGTATAGATTTTGTTATAGATGGGGCCCGCAAGAAGAGGGATTATGGATTTGAGGTCCTTCACAACGTAACTAGATGGATAATTCAATGACAGAAGAATTATCAGTGACAAATTTTATAACAGATAAAAGATTAGTAGTGATGTAAGGAACAATCAATATATCACGAAAGTGAATAGTATGATAAAAAAGTTGGAAATGTTAAGGTACCACTAGATGAAATAGGAAGAGCATGTCTACGACCAATAACGACTTGATTGGATCTTTCATATGTTATGACATATTCTACGATAGGAGAATGTGGAGTCATATAAGCCTAGTATCTGATAACCATTCAATAACTTTATTGGTGTTTAAGGAAGTTGGCTTGATCGTGTTGGATATTTATGGCAAAGAAGGATGTGGTAATATTATTTGTCGTGTGGAAAAATCCATTAGAGTAATTTTGAGATTCTATGTACCGAAAACAATAGTGAGTAATAATATTTCCCCATTTTAAACAATTTTGACATTGTGTAGGTGGCCTAGTATTGAAATTAAGCTTAGGATAAGAGGAGTTATATTGGGTTTGGGTCTGGAATTAGGATTGGGATGGAGTATAAAAAAAGAGTTGAAATTGTTGGGTTTCATTGAATTGCATAAGCCTAGAGTGTTGTACATTTAGTGGGCCATTAAACTATCCATTTAATTGATCAACCCACATTCTTGGTGTCTAGACGCGTTCTGGGATTGGAATTAGCTAAGTGTAGGCTATGATATTTTTCTGTTTATGTTCTGAGTTTTGCTGGACTGATTTATATAGTATGGTTTGCCAAAATAATGGCTCAATGTTGAAAGAATTGAAAATAGGCTCTAATATCATGATAAAACAAGTAATACAAAGGAAGAATGTTGTATTTTGTATTTTATTATCAACCGAGGAATCTCCCTTAATATACAACTTGAGAATAACTAGATAACGATGAATTGAATAAATGATAAGAATAAATAAAATATACAATAAACTTGGTTTAGGCATGCGAAAATAGTAATAAACTATAAAACATATTATGGTTGAGATTATGAGATGTTATGAATGGTGACATCAACCGACTCATCATATTGCTTAAGGATCCTATTCGCTCAGGCAACTGGGGAAATTTCCACTGTATACCCAAGCCCTTGATCTAAGATTACGGTTCTGTCTAATCTCTAAAGTAGAACCTTACTCCTTCAATCTGATTGTTTCAATCTCTACCTTCACTTTGGCATTCGCAAGCCTTTACCTAGTTTGTATATTCGTGGTTGGGTTGTTGATATCTATCCCTTGTCTGATTGTAATTTCTTATTTTTGGTTCAAACGAAATTCTCAACCACCAAAAAAGAAATCAATAATTTGGTTAAGCAGCAGCTAATTTCAGCCCCTTTATTTGATTAAGTACCTTATACATGATGTCTTTAAGAGGGAAATCTAGAAGTGCCTGATATACATATTCAACTGAGTGGACCTGCCAAGTGCCAATGGGAACCATTTATTAACGTAGCACAATAAAAATGTAAGGTGTTTATGCAATACACTGAGTTAACAGGGATTAAGCCTCTGGTCCTGGTGGTGGCACTACTGCATCTTGGAGTAGCACAATTTTTGCTTCACCACCATACTCCTCTGGTACGGCTTCACCACCAATTTCTCTTAACATATCTTTTCTTTCTTCTTCACCAGTTACTATCACAATCTGCACAATCATCCAACGTAAAATGCAAATCAAATGAAAAGCTAACTGCACAACTAATATAAACGCTACTAAATGTGACACACAAACAGACTGATCATACTAAAAATATTGAGCGAAAATATAAAGGCACCTATCTTTGAAATCGTGATATTTACTATCTTTTTCTTTAGTTTTTCCTGCTAAAGTAGAATGTAATTGGATGTTTTCCAGCGCCAACTTTTTATTTCACATTTTTTTCATTTAAGTTCTAAACCCTTTTCTTTCCATGTTGAAGACAAAACCTTTTTTTATAGTTAATATAAGTCTAGAACTCACATGAAAACATGTAAAATGATTTAAAACCCAATTAAAAAATGAAAATAACTATATTTTCTCGCAAAACCCATATGCACAAAAATATATTGTACATCTATAATCTCCTAAAACATTTTTTTCCATAGTATTATTAAGAAGGGTAAAAGATACACACCGAGACTATAATTAAAAAACTTTAGAAAAAATCCATAATCTTTAAAATTTCTGAAACAACTCCTTTTAGTTTTGGTTACTTTGGTTAAAAAATAACGATAAACCACATGTAATATAAATACCAGACATAGACTAATAAAATATTGTTTATTAGTAAGTCATTTAATTAGTTTAAGTTAGATTCAAGAGCTTAATTGCATTACTATATGACATTTGATCAATTCATGTATGATATTCATACTACATGTGTTTTATTATTATTTTTTAACCGAAGTCTAAGATAAAGAGTTTTTATGAAAAACTGAAAACTAAAAAGAGTTTTTTTAATTTTAAAAAATAAAATATTTTTCTAAAAATTTTTCAACTACAGGAAAAGTATGTCTTTTAACCTATTAAGAATATTACCAAATAGTCAATAATTTTTCTAAAAATTTTACACTAATTTGGTAGGACATTATTTTTACTCATTCTTTAAAAGTTTGAACATATTATAAGATCGCTTACTTTTATTTTATTTTTCTATTCAAGTCCTCTTATTATTTGAAAATTAGTGATGAGTCTCATAATAATCCGAATAGATGACTCCAATACAATTGAAGTGGATAATCATTTCTTTGCTAATCTTGTATCTTTAAATTTCCTTTTTAACCTTAAATTCAATTCATCTATTATTTAACTTTCACCATCTTTTTGACAAATTTTAGAAAAGATATTCTTATTAGTCTACCAAGTAATCACACTTTTCTATTTTAAATTTAAAATAATGGCTTTATAGTTTCATAACTCCTTTACAATTCAATGAATTAATTGAGGTAGATGGTGAGAACTTCCTAAGGATTAAATAACAAATGTTCTTAAGTAGGACTTACTTCCAACCATTCTTATGATCTATTACAAGGAATTGGAAACCCAATAACAAAGATAATTTTGCAAGGATTAATCATGAAGATGCAAAAAAAAAGGAGGTTTTTCAAGATGAATAAGATGAATTGCCAAGATTAATCACATTCTACATATTGAAAATGGAATATACCTAATACATGAAGAACAAGATTTGGAGAATGTCTAACAATTGGTCCATTCGTTTTGCGTTAAATAAAGCTCAATTTGCATAATTAAGATGTATTTAAGGGCTTAATTTATTTTGCTTATTATTAAGCATGTTTTATTGTAATTCAGCTACAACTTACTTACTTATAAAGCCCAAACCATGTTAGTATTATTTTATAGTTGTTGTAAAGTTCCTATTTAGGTTAAGACATATTATGGGGTTAATTTTTAATCTAATTAGGATTCTTTATAACATTAAGGATATAAATTGAAATAAGATTTCTAGAGTCCTAGTTAAATTAGTATTAATAGTTAATTTTTGAATTGTTGTTACACTTGCTAAGGAATGTTCCTTTAAGGCTCCAGTTTTCTTTTCCTTTTAGAATTTTAGTTCTTTGGATCTTATACTTATTAAAGGCCAACTTGTTGATATTAATTGTGCATTATCAATATAAAAATCAAGTCGAGAGTTTTCTCCACTTTTTTCTCTATGTTTTTTAACAAGAACTTAATCTGATCTTATCAAGGCAACTTTTAGCGACCAATATCCTTACAGCTTTGGTTCTAATCAGTGGGTTTGGTTAGGGTCAAGTTTTCTTACTTGATTTGAAGACGATCATAGGATTCTGATTTCTTTTTATCTAGGTTTTAGATTGTTTCTAGCCTAAGGTTCGCATTATCTAGTATTAGAGCTTCAGCTCTTGAAATAATATGCTATATAGGACTTATTGTGTCCTTTTGAAAATTAAAAGACGTTTATACCGCCACTCGGACTCGAACCGAGATGCTCTAGCACTGCTTCCTAAGAGCAGCGTGTCTACCAATTTCAGCATAGCGGCTTGCTTGAAATTATAATAAGCTATTTTTATTCAATCGTCGAACTTGAAAGAGTCAATGCAATGGAATACTTTTTAGTAAATATACAAATTATTAAGAAATGTACAAATTAATTAAAAAATTCCTTTCCTTAAATTTAAATAAGTAAACTCTATCCTTTTAGAGTTTGTTTTCTTTCTTCTTATTTGTAATTGTGTCTTTCATAATTCGTCTATTTAATTCTTTCTATCCTCGATTTTTTTAGCATTCGTTGTATGCATTCTCCTTCAATCAAAGTTATTTCATTTTCTTCTCTCTTTTTTTTGAGTTAGTTCACATTGTATATACATAAAATAAAAAAGACAATAAAAAGAAAATAAAAAGAGAGATAAAAAGGAAAAGAGAAAAGAGAAAAGGAGAGAAACAAAATAAAAAATCAAATCGAAATCAAAAAGTGTAGATCAAAACCTAACTTCTCATCCTTTTCTAGTTTAAAAAAGATTATTATTTTTATTTCATCATTGTCATCTTCTTGTTGATTTTGTTAACATATTCTTAGTGTCAAATTCATCTTAGTTAGCCCTTTGTTGATTTTGCTTCCATTGTTCTTTCGTGTTAATCGTAATTTTCATCAACCGAAGTTATAAACCCTATTGTTGCTTGTTGTTTTGGCAAGACCATTGATAGAGTTCTTCTTAAAGGACTCGTAAAGGAAAATTGAGTGGTGAAAAGGCAAGAATAGTGAGAACATCACCAAGAAAGCCAAAATTGAGTGGAACACAAGTGATTAAATGATATAATCTCTAGTGTAAACGCATAAAGAAGTTGTAAAGAAAATCGATCTTTATTACCAATGTATCTTTGCGGATTTAATCATGAGCAGTGGTTGAGATAATGTAGAATTCAATCTTAAGTTGTTTATAAAAATAATATAAGACCAATTCAAAGTTCTAAACATGAGGTTAGATAGTTTAGATTCCCCGTTAAGACCTAAAGTCTCTAAAAAAACATGTTTGAGGAGGAAGAGGAGGATTCTAATTATGATGAGACTAGTTCTAGGAAGGGAAAAAGGGCTATTTCAAAATGAGATAACAATTTGGGAAGTAAGATGATAAAAATCCCAACCTTTAAAAGAAAGAATGATCCTGAACAATATTTTGAGTGGAAAAGGAAGGTAAAACATGTGTTTAGATTGTCATAATTACTCCAAAGAAATGAAGCTTAAACTAGGAATAGTTAAGTTTACAAATTATGCTAGTATTTGGTGGGATCAATTTGTGATTAATAAGTGTAGAAAGAGAGAACAAAGCAAATGGATTCAAATAACAAAAGAATGTATAGAGATTGTAAGTATAAGAATTTTTAATAAATTATTATTAATGTTAAAATATTTTTATTTAATATTTTAAATTAATTATAAAAATTAAAATAATTATAATATATTACATAATTTGTATTAGCAATTAATATTAAATAGTATATTTTAGCTAATAATAAAATTAGAATAATTACTAATTTGTTTAGTTTTTATAAGTTGTTCAAAGAGCTAGAAATCAAAACAAAAAACTAAAACTAAAAATTTAACAAAATAATTTTGTATTAAATTTGAAATGAATTATTACTATATTTTTAACTTTAGGAAGATTTCAATAGTAAAACATAAGTTCTGTTTAAAGAATTATGATAAATATGAAGCTTGATTAATAAAAGATTTGATTATTCTCTTTCAAAAACTTATGACCAAAATTTTGAAAAATGAATTAAATTAGATAAATTTTGAAAAATGAATTAAATTAGATAAAGTTTGAAAAGAGGGTAATTGAAAACCTAGTTATCCTTTTAAGCATCCATGTTGTACGACTGGTAAAATATCGTAAAGATGCATAAAAGTAATCCATCTAAAAGTACACAAGTGACTTCTGTGTTCTTAGCTCAATTGGATTTTAAAGAAGCAAGACATACCTTTTCCAGTGTTGCCTTTTCCAGGAAGCGAGAAACCATTTTCCAAACACTCACAAAGAATCGTGGCATGTTTAAAACAAATAACTTCCCTAGACGCTCAGGATAGTATGCCTGAATGACCACAACCATGAAAGTACATCAATAACTAGCTTGAAGCTAGGAGGTTATAACACAAAGCTATCATAAATACATCGTTCTGATTCTATCCAATGTCAAAACATTTTGAAAGAAGAAACAGATACTCGCTAACGCCTTTTCTTCTTAACAATTCGCCTCAACATAATTTTAGACAATAAATCATCATAATTGGGAAAGGAAGAATGTTTTCATTTTAAGATGCCCTATTCCCTTTTATTTTTCTTTCACCAACTACAAAGTTGCAACATTTTGTAACTATTTTATTGTGCAAAATTTAATTTTCTTGCAGTTGAAAGAATACCTGCAAAAATTGGAAACCGGTGATTAAGCCACGAACATCAACGTTTTTGTATGTAATTTGATGAAGATCAAGAATGGCAATTAACTTCTCATTGCCTATTTCTCTTCCTTTAATTGCACTGAAACATGGAAATTGAATATGTTACAATGGTGGTTTCTAGTATTAACTGATCAAAGATCAAGAAAATAACCACACCAAAGGAAATCAAGCAAATAACCACAGAAAAGGAAAAGGTTTACGTGAAGAATTTACATGTTGAGTGTTCCAATTCAACTCTCAACTATCAACCAGTTGGGATTAAATACATTTTAAAAAGCCAAAAGAAAATTAGAAGTATTGCCAAGTGCTACTATGAATAAATGTATTCTCCTTCTGAACCATTAAGCAACTGAAAAACTAGATGCTCTCTAGGTTCCTCTAGTCTTGACTCTGTCCACAATGGTAAGGATACAAGTATATTTTAGATTTTTTTAAAACTCCAAGGCGATTAGAATAAAATCTAAACAAAGATCTCAGTTTCATCACTTAGAATAATTACAAGATCTGCTTCAATGTCTAGAGTTAACAGATTCACATATGATGTGATTTGAGCTGGCAGTTTAATGCTACAACTATAGATATCATTTTAGCATTTTATAAGTCAAAATATCAGACCTCGTTCCTCAATTGTTAACAAAAACTATACCTTGCAATGGTCTTGTCAAGCAGATGAACCACAAACTCTGCAAAGAAAACAAAAACAAAACAAACCAAATGCTTACTTCTTGGTAATGACTGTGATAATGAAACAAGGGAAGGATCCTGGTAATAGCATTTCATTAGTTTGCACCCAGTCCTTGCACAACCACAAAGTAGAGAATGCTGAAGCCCTTAATATCCTAATAATTGCTAGATCATTATCACTGCCCTCAAATTCATCAAATCCATAATATACTGATGGAGTAGGAATAAAATTGAACTACCCTAGAACAACTCAGCCTGGTTTATAAGAAATGCGGTAGATATCCCAAAAAGGAAACATGTACAACTACTAACCAAACAAAGTATTCCAAGAAACACGGGCCTCTCGTAAAAATGTGCAGATAGAGCTGCCGACACCATACCATGTAATTACAAATAGTAGAAGGAAACACAATCATGGTTTAGTAGTCCAAGTCAGTTTATCTGAAAAAGGAACAAGAATTTTCCTGTTGGAAACAAAATTTTAATACAAGTAAATTATCATGTATGCCTCAACATACCCTTGGTTATGACCAATTCCTTCTGATGAAACAAGAAGAATAGTACAGGGTAAACCACCATAATCTTCTACCAGGCAAGAAAAAAGTCGATGCAATTAACGTATCGTTGATGTAGACAAGTGCAACTAGGATTAGCACAAACTATTGGATTCTTTTTTCTTTTCTTGGGCCCCCGGCCCAACCCCATCGACTTCTATAGTAAAATCAAGAAAACGCTTTTAAATAAAGGGAACTTTGACTATTTTCATAGCGAACAATAGAACATCGTTTCCATCGGCCTACATCCGAAAAATATTTCTGAAGCCTACACAATGTCAGCCCACCAAAAGAAGTGTATCGGTCCAAATATTCCAATTCGACCACCCACCTCAATGTCATGTGCACAACAAATGCGACAAATCTAGATCGGATGGTATCGTTGCACCCACCAAATCAGAGACCAACTTCGTTGAAACGAAGACCAAACAACATGGACGAACATTAACAGACCAGTTTGGGACAGAAACAATATAATTGACTGAATTCTGGTACTTACTCTTGAATTGGAGTTGATCCTTGGAGGGAGTATGGTTTCTTACTTTGACGATTAGTAATGGATGTCCATCCTTTGATAAACCTTGCAAAAACATCTTTCTGGAGTCCAGTTCATCCTGGACTTCACCGTCTGGGAAAAACCCATTTGGAACAAAAGTAGACCTCCAGTTATGCCATTGTACGAACATTTTTGCAGCCTTCTCTGGGTCCATTGATCTTGCAAACAAGAACCTCAACAATGTTGGGTCTCCATATTTCTACGTTAAGAAAAAGTCCAAACCAATAACTTACGTGAACCCAACAGAACTCACACACAACAAACATACAACCGGGTATAGGAAACCAAAAGTAAATCACAAACGAATTGATTGTGTAAATGAGTAATCTTAATTACAAATTGAAAACAGAAAAGAACGGTTTAAGAAAAAGTGCATACCTCAGTAGAACAACCAACTGTCTCAACTGATTTCCTCATCTGTGTAATTGCACTTTCATTGGTTCTATCCATCTGGGGGTGCGAGGATGAGGAAATGCCTTACATTTAGTTTAAACTGACTACAAAAAGAGAGGTTTCAGCCCCCGTAGTCTGTTGAAGACTTTTCCTAGCTCAATTCTTCAAACTTTTAGAACTTACGTCACCCACGCACTGTCCACAAGAAACGAATGTGACAGTTTGTCTCGAGTCGTTGGTCTAAACAAGCTAATTAATGCTGGAAGGATTTTAAAAAACGAAAACAGTTTTCAATTTGACTTTTATTAAAATTTTCTTAATCTACTGACTTTTAAATTAATTTGTGATGATCAATTTTTAAAAAAAAATAAGATTGATTTTGAATTTACATGAGATATTTATTTTTAAGAAGTTGTTTTCTGACTTTAAAGAAGTAACTAGAATTCAAGTTCCATTGGTCAAATGGACTTTGCAAATCCTTAAAATACTGACTTAGTTATAGTTATGTTACGTCATCCTACAACTAGAAAAACTTAAAATGAGTTCATCTTTCAATAAGAGTTTATGAACGAACAATCTTTCACCGTCAATTATTGCAAAATTAAACGACTTTTCATTAAGTAAAATATAATTTTAGCTTCTAAACATATTTAAAACTATTATATGATAACTTCACAATCTCATCTTCCTTGATAATTTTGTATCCTCATCCAAAAGTTTTATTTAGAAATTAATTAAGAATGTCGTTGAGAGCTCAGGAGCAACAAGTTTCACAATTCAATGTTTATGTAATAAAGAAAAGAAAAGAATTGAGATAATCTATAGGAATGACAACTTTTGTTCGGCCCACCTCGCCTTAGCCAAAAGTCAGGGAACACTTGGTTCACAGAGAGTAATGAGAATGAAAATGGGAATGAATATAATGAGAAATGAAAATGAGAATGAATATAATGAGAAATGAAAATGGATATAATCATTATAATTATGAAGGTTGGTTAAGATGAAGGAATAATTATCATTACCATTGGTGATGGTTGGTTTGTTAAAAATATTGATAAATAAAAATTTGTTAAATTTTTGTTTTATATCAAATTTTAAATATATTTTAATTGATTTTTTTTAATTTATGCATCCTAATTATAATGAAAAAATGTTTAAAATCAAGTATATTGCGGTTTTTCCTTTTCAATAGCTCTTGAAGGAAAAAAATACTCTAGTATTTTCTTGCATCAACATATCATTAGTTACATAATATCCTCAAAATATAGTTTAATCATTCAAAATATTGTGCAATTCATCGACACAACCATAATATCCACCATTCCATTGCTATAATAAAATCAAATAACATAATTTAATCCAATTTATATTCCTTTAATAATACAAATGATGTTATATTTTAAGTAATTAATGAATAATATTTTAATTAGTTAATTATATTGTAATTAATTAATTAAATTTTATCTTGATTAATTTTTTTAATTAATTAATTATATTTTAATTAAGTAAGTAGAAATTAATTAATTAAATTTTATATTTTAATTAATTATATTTTAATTATATTTAATTAAAAATAAAAAATATTAATATTAGTAGGAATCAAAACGATTCCTCCCATATATAAAAGGTATAAACTCTTACCTATTTAGATATGAAAAAACTATTTAATCAATTATAATAAATAATCAATTATTACCCTTCATTTTCTTTTTTGCATCGATTTAATTTCGTACCCTTAATCGATTACCCCTAACTTCTTTTCCTCGAAACCGATGAACTTTATGATGTGGCAGATGGATTTCGAGGAAAAGAAACAATGCAACTTCTTTGCACCAATACGTGTTTTAACTGTTCTCTCGACTTCACTACTGTTCATCTTCGTCTTCCCGAGTTTACTGGTTTTAACGTCTTTTTCGTGGGTTTAATGGCTTTCCCCTTGCCTGAAGGCCATCTCCCTAAGAAGGTTCGGGTTCGTGAGCATGAAGAGGATCCCCCACCGGATCCCAAACCTACTTACAGTGCGGTTCTAGGTACCTCCACGGTGGACGTGGCACCTATGTCCCCTGCTTGGGCGGAGGAAGAGCTGATCGAGCCAGTGGACGGAGACATTATCTAGCTAACGGGTGATGCAGGGAAGGGTGTTGGGCCCTGATTCGTAATAAGTATATAAATTATTTTGAGGATTTTAGTTGATAATTTTAATTTGATTGGACTAAATTGAGGATATGTGATTTATTGATAAATTATTATTTGTGATACATTGTTAGTATGAAAATTTTATGAATTGATGGTCTTATGAATTTAGGTTATTGAGATTGCATGAGGGACTAGATTTAATTAGAGCTTGCATGGTTTTTAGAAATTAAATGAATAAGAAGGTTTGAGGATACTTGGTTTAATTGATGGAATATAGAAGTCTAAAGTGGAAGTTTTGCTAAATTGGTAGAATTAAATGTTAGAATTAAATGCCTAAGATGGTGTTAGAATAATTTGGGATTTTTGTGTTTAAGTAATGTTTATTAATTGAAGGAATTTTATTAAATTAGAGTTTGTTTTATTAGAGCCCATTTGAAGTTGGTATATGTTTTAAGACTTAAGGTATATTAGGTGGGTTTTGAGCCCTTTGGCATATTTTGTAAATGAAGAGTAAATGAAGCGCTTGGGCTAAGGTCCATGTTAATTGAAATTAAATGAGAAGGAAACAAAATGAAAGATGGCATTGGGCTAGGATCCATAAGGTTGCATTTTAAATGATAAGGGAAGCAATTAAATGGGCTAAGGCTTTTAAGGTGAGTTAAATAAAAAGAAAGGAGGCAAGTGGGCTTTTAAGTGGGAGCCCACGAAATTGTGAATTGAAAGGAGGGAAAATGAAATTTTTGGAAAGGTTTTAAGGAGGGAAATGACTTGGGCTTGAAAGTTGGGCTTAGGGTTTAAGTTAAAGGAATTAGGTTTAAGTTAAAGGAATTAAGTTAAAGAAGCATGTGAAGTGTGTGAAGTGATGAGGTGGACGAAATTAAAGGGAGGGAGGCAAGTGGTGTCGTTTTTGAGTTTAGAAATAAGAGAGAAAGAAGCAAAACCTAGGTCATTTTCTTAAGCCATCCGAAACTTACACAAAAGAAAAGAAGAGAGATCGAAAATTTTAAAGAGAATCAAAGAAGAAGGTGTCGGCCATCCAAGGAAAGGAAGAAGAAGAAGAAAAACGTGTAGGCTTTGGGAGGATTCTAGGGATTTCGTGGAAGCTAGGGGGAAAAAGGAAGAGTTATCTTCCATTTGAGCAAAAGGAAGAAGAGGTCGTGAGTGGTTTAACAAGGTAAGATGTTGAAAATTTCTTGACTTCTTGATATGGTTCTTGCTTTCCTTACTTAAGCATGGTGTTGGAGGTTGCTAGATGAAGAAAGAAGAAGGTTTACATGGATGTTCAAAATTTCAGATTTGGGGATAGGATTAGGGTTACGAAATTGTCTCAACATGTTGTTAGATTTTGCCTTTTTCTTGGTTAATATGATGATTGATGATGATTGGGTTAGGAAAGAATGGGAAAAGAGAAGAGACTTGATGTTTGGAAATTTTCAGCTTTGTGTATGGCTTAGGTTTTGGAAATTTCGAAATTTTGGAATAGTTTTGAAGGGGGTTTTTAGTTGTAATAGCTAAGAAAAGGTATAAGTGAGATTATAAGTGAGATTTTGTAAGGTTTAAGCCAAGTTTTTCATTCCTTTAAAAATTCCAGCAATGGGTAATTGTGTTAAAATGTGTTTATGAAAGTGGTTTGAATGAGTTTTGATGTTGTTAACGATTTAGATAGAATATAAGTGAGGTATATGAGGTTATGTAGATTGAAAGTCAAGTCATTCTTGAAAAATTGCAGCATGTTGATCTTATGTTAAGTAAGAGTTTTAAGCCTTGATTCAAGTCAAATAAAGTAATTGAAGGTATAAGGAAGTTAGGAAAGTTGAAATGGAAGTTTTTCCATGCATTGTTAAAATTCCAGCAATGTTTCCATTTGTTAATTCATAGATGTTTTTGGTGTTAAAGATGAGTTTTGATGTAAATTGTTGAGCTAAGTCATGGGTAAGATGATGTTGAAGAAATTTCATGTTTTCCTTGAATTAAAATTTCAGCATTGGTATTAGTTGGTTAATTCATGGTTTTGTTGTTAGTTGTTTAATAATGGTGGTTTGAAATATATTGATGAAGGATTGATGAGGAAAGAAAGAAAAAGAATTTAGTTTTCAAGGAAGAAGCAAAATCTGAAATTTTTGGGTTTTCATATAGGTAAGGGATTTTTTCAAAAGTTGATGGCTATTGAGCTTTGTTTTGATGTTAAAGGTTAGGTTAAAGTATAGGTAATATGATGTTGTATGAATTTTAAGTTTTCCCATTCTTGGAAATTTCCAGCACTTGATTTTGTTGTTAAATTGTGCATCTAAGATGGGATTTTGCTTAGTTAGAGATATGTTTTGATGGTAATGACTTAGATAAAGGATGGCTAAGATGATGGCAAAGAAATTGCATGTTTTCCTTGTCTTTGGAAAATTCCAGCATGGTTATGTAGAAATTTCCGACAAATTTGGATTAAATTGAGAGAGCTATGATTGGTATTTGATGTTAAATTGGAGATTTTTATGTTAAGATGAAGTAAGACATTGAAGGAAAATGAGAAAGAAGAGGGTTTATAAAGGATGAAGAAAATCAGCATTTGTTGGGGTCTTTAAGGCTTGAGAATTTTGAAACTTGTGATGAAATTGAGATAGGTTTTTATGGTTATAGTTTAGGAAAAGAGTAGGTGAAGTTTTGAGGTTGAAAGTCAAGTTGAGTACCACTTTGTAAAATTTCAGCATTGATTTTCTCTTGGAAATGAGGGATTATTATGCTTGATGAAGGTCTA
>JAOTBA010000003.1:14507414-14522535 GCA_025629845.1 Erythroxylum squamatum | reverse complement strand
GTGTATCAATCCTATTATGCATGAACAGTCCTAAGTCATTCCAATCTATCTCATCCTATGCCAAATTTACTATTTTACCCTTCCAGTAGGGGGTGGGATGTTACACAAGGTCATGGATCCAAACAACAACATCCAGCCTCAGCAGCCTCAGCAAGATCAGGCTGAACCAGAGTGGATGCTGAAACAACCCATAAAATTCGTTGTTTGGCAGAGGCGTGAATATCATATGCACTAGCTAACTTCCAAGCCAACTCAGTGATGTTTCAGGATTTCGCTAGAGAATTTAGGACTTCCGTGTTTCAACCAAGGATAGAAGCACATATACAACTTCAAGTTGTAATCATCAGTTGGCTGCATTGTTCTAACAAGTGAGGCATTTGTTATTAAGATTGAAATGGTTACTCTCATTTTTCAATTATGAAAACCAAATAAGTGTTAGAACTTAAAACTAAGGAATCATAGAGAAAAAATAAAAAATAAAAAGGAGAGGAAAAAAAACATAGTAAACTTTTACTCACACATGAAGGAGCCTGAAGAAAACTAACTTGATCAACCAAACACTCTCTCTTGTTCCCCAAGCCTTTGCCTTGCCTTCAATCAAATGGATAAATCGCTCATTTCTTCTGCCGTTTTTTTACTCCAACTTATGATTTGACTCAATAATTTTGTCATTATTGAAATTCAAGTACATTGCTTAAGAATACAAATGCTTGCAAGCTTGTTCCATTCTTTTGAATAGTTGTTATTAATTATGATTAATATGCTTTCATTTGCATATACTTTATTTTGATATAAAGTTATTGCTTTATTTTTTATATATGTTTTATTTATTTTTATAGAAAAATGAAGCAAAGTTTAAGTACTATTAATAACTAAACCTCTTCACGAAGATTCGATTATCCAGTTTGGGCTCATGCAATATTGGTTCTTAGTATGAAAAATCATACTATACATTGGCATTGTGGAAACATTTAAAAGGTGGTAAAATTAGCATATTAAAGAAATATTTGGCTATGATCAAAGGTGATGTGGAACCTTGCAAAAAATTTAGCCATAATATAAACCGAGAGATGAAAACTTTGCTTAAAAAGTATTATAATGAGAAAAAAAAGGTAAGGAATGAACTATGATATTGGAAGTGGAAGTTCATTTTGCATTGATAATGATGATACTAACAATACAAAAGCTAGTATTCCTACTCATGAACAAGGGATTTTTGCAATTGATTTAAGGAAAAATAGAAGATAAATATCTAATTTTTTTCTTTATAAATAACTCTTAGAGCTCAACCTTCAATTTGAGTGCATTATAATCAAAAGAAGTATTTCATAATATGAATATGGTAATAACTAGACGGTGGTATGATACAAGTGTGTCATTTAATGCTGCCTAATCTTACTAATACTAGCCTATGCTAGATGTTATTGCCTCTTAAGGTCCATGATTTGTAGCTCTTTCAATTGATGACTATGGAGATAGTCTTCTGAGCAAGCCAATTAGTTAAATAAAAAGTTACTTTAGTGATAGAAGGTGATATACGTAGATTATCATACGTTTTTTTTAGGTGTTTAAGTGTGTTTTAAAGTGTTTTTTAGATGACTATCAAGTGTATAGGCTTAGAATTGTGCTCTTGTTAATTTTTGTATTTTTTCTAAGTGTTGATTGGTTAAGAGTAATAATTTGATCTTAATTCTATATTTCAAGAGGTGCTTGATGTGTTTGTGAGTGAAGGAAATAGGAAATTAAAGAAAAGATGAAGAATTTGAAGCATAAAAAAAGTCATTGCACAATCATGCATGATCATGATAGGTGTGACAGACAACAAGTTCCAGCAAATTTCAGCTTTTACAACTTGTGAGTTTTCTTTTTGTACTTTTAACGTTTCAAGGCTATTTTTTGGATCCAAATTAAGTGATGAAACCCTAGAAAGAACCTTAAAAGCCTCAACAACTATTTAAGAACAAGAAAAACATAAAAAGAACCAAGCAGCCCCCAATTCAAAAGAAGATCAAGAAGAGACATCAAGATAGATTAAGAGAATTCCACATTTATAGATCAAGACTCTAACTAGTTTTTTTCCCATTATTTCTTTCATTGTCTTAGATGTTTATTTGGATTGTTCTGATGTTTACCCTAATTATAGGTTTCTAAATCCGTATTAGGGATCGTTCTTGAATTGTTTTGTTGAACTTTATTTTTGTTAAATTCAATACATCTATCAACGCTTTGTGATAATTATTATGTTTATACTGTTGTGCTCAAATAAGTTTTAAAAATACCTACGCTATCTTACTCGCAAGTATATGAGATAGTTGCAGATGATTACCCAGGGTCGTCTCCCATGAATGTGAAATTAGTTCACTTAAATTAATCTTAAACAAAAATAAAAATAGATACAATCCTAAACATTCTATCTCGATTTGTTAAGTGAAGACTTTAAAGAAAATCACAAAATTAAACTGAAAAGTAAACTAATTTAACTAGAAAAAAAAGAATAGATTATTCGAAACAGGAAATTCTTGAGAATTAATTTCACTAATTTAATCTCCTATGCATGATTAAGGGGAAATGATTGGATAATTGTCTTACTAAAATTAACAGTTGGGTTCTAAGATCAACTCGAATAATAAACTAATTCTAACTTTTATATTCGATATGTTATCATCCAAATTAATTATGGAAATCCGACTGATAATTAGCACTTAAGTTAATATATTTCTAATTCTTAACCTAAGCGTTTATAGTTTCTCGTTCCATATTAAACTTTTCATCTCAATCATTCATTTAATACCAAAATGATGCAAAGTTTGGTCATGCTTCTATATCCATTCAGTTTAGAAACTATAGCAAACATAAGATAATAACACAGTAACTCAATCATGTATATTTGACTAAACTAGCTACATTAATTCTCAAGAAAAAGAGATCAACCCATCATGGAATAAACAAGATTCATCATCTCCATATACTTCAATTCTATCTTTATCAGTATAAGAGAAGTATTAAAGCAATAAACCAAGTTGATAACCAAAATGAACTACCAAAAGTTAACAGAGTATGAGTATATCAACTAACAGAGGAGTAAATCTAGTAAAACAATAGATAAATAATTCAAGAGATATAACAGAATGAACAAACAAGTGTTCTGATGAGGGAGTTGCGGTGATCTCCCGCCACTCTCAAGCTCTCTACATTGGCTCTCACCTTCTGCTTTTGTTTGGTTCTTATCAAGATGATTGAAGACTCACACTGCTTTCACCTCTCTGTTGTTCTTCTTCTTTTGCTTGCCTGAATACTCTTTTTTCTCTCCTCTCTTCTCCCCTTCTTTCTCTCTATCTGTTTTGCGTCCTAGAATGTCCCGAATGAGTCCCAAATTGCTACCAGCCTCTTTTCTTTCTATTTGTAGTCTTATTTTAGGTTTAAGTTTTCGAGCCCTCATACCTGCAGTTGCCGTGTAATAAGTTGGACAATTACAGAAAATGTTGTCACGGGTGTGCATGAGGTGGTCACAGGTGTGACCACCATTGTCATACCCATGACATGGGAGTCATAGATGTAACACCATTTATGCTTGAATTAATTAATTGCATGCATTGTTCACATCCCATTTCATCCTTTTTTGCATAATTCTTCTATTTTTTCATGCAACATTCACAAGATAATCCAATTAACATGCGTGCAATATTCATACCATTTTCACTTAATTCATCTCACATTTGGATCAAAACACAAGAATTTGTAACCAAAATCAAGATATGAAAGCTAGCAAAGTCAAAAGAAATTAGACACAATGATTCTCCCACACTTAAACTATGTTTGTCCTAAAGTAAAAAGAATACTAAACTATACATGAACAAACAATGAAAACAACAATGTTCCCAAATAATGGTCATTTCAATAAATACAACCTAAGAACTTGAAACTCATAATACTTCGTAAACATATTAGTCTTCGCATTCTTGGCCAAAATTAACAAGTATTTCAATTCAAAGAGTCATCAATAAGTGTGATAGACACTCACTCCACTCTCCATCCTCTCAAGCATTCAAAGGTAGTATATATTCACTCATCATTCATTTCGTGTATAACATCTACCATAGGCTCGCTTACTAATCCAATCTCCACCACTCATATCAAACACAAACATCAATCAGAAGGTCTTTATTTTGGTTGTAATGAGGTTAGGCTAAGGGTAGGAAAAAGGAAAATCACAGCTTAAAACCATAGAACAAATTGAGCATTTAAAATAATACAAAACAATAAAGTATAAAACACTCAATTCTTTCCTCTCAATAAACAAGATTAGCATTCCCCATCCCCCTCTCTCTCTCCTTTTTTTTATGTCACTCCTTTTTTTAGTTTTCTTGTTATCTTCTATTCCCTCCTTTTTTTATTTTTTAAATTTATTTATAACAATGAGATCAATTTTAGAAGAGGTAAAATGTAGAGGAGATATACAAATTATTAAAACCACACCCTTTCCTAACTCAAAAACCAACTATATCCTATGATTCCCACACACTTATTCAAGCAATTATTCCCTAAACCCAATCATACCCATTCAAATGCTCAATTCTTCCTTATGGTAAGTATGATGAAAAAGTTAAATAATCAAGGTTAAGGCTCATATTTTGGGTTTAAAGAAAAAACGGTCTACGTTAAGCTCAAAGGGGGCTCATTAAGGGTAAAATTATGGTGGCTTTTTAAGCAAAAAGGGTAAATCCTAATTGCCTTCATCATTTCAATGTTTGCGTTAGATTATGTGATCTTGACTAGTATTTGCAAGCAAGTTCTAGAGTTCCTTAATCATGAAAGAACACTATTAGCAAAGAATACTTGAATTTTGTGTTAAATATTTCAAAAGCATGATATATGTAAATGTGTTTTATATGATATAGAGGAGCACTTTGGACGCTAGACAGACATTGCCGAACCATCCAGGCAATAGCATATTGGAGCATATTGTGAGTCAACCTAGATGATTTTTCCTAGGATTGATTTGATTTGTTTGACTTCTAATTATTGTACTAATTGTGATTTGTTTGTGAATTCTGGACTTAAATTGCCTAAGGAGATTGATATTCGGGTATGTATTAGAAGTATTCTAGTTGCTGTGAAATTTTGAATGATATTTGCGTTCTCAACAAAAGTTGAATGCCGGACTTAGGTCCGATGACTATAAGATTATGACTATGCTTCATCTATGGCATATTAAGTATTTGATGCATTTCATTAAATGCATGATTAGATAAAGGCGCTGTGATCAGAGTAACCAGTTTATAGAGCTTTAAGCTCAATATTCTGCACGTAGAGCTTTGCTTCGTGAATTTTGTTCTGACTGAGCCTAATAGGCTAGTATTTGTATCAGTATGTGAAAGGCACTCTGTTATAACAATAATAACATATTTGGAGTCTCATATGCATCTGTATTTGTATATATCTGTTCTGATTTGCAATGATTACATAATGTGCCATGATAATGTGAGTATTTGAAATATACATGTTCTGAATGAATATTTGTGAAATATGTGATTTGTGTACGTGATTTGGGTGAAATCATCAATGATGGTTCGCTCATTGAGTTCGCAAAACTCATAAAAATTGCAACGTGACTTTTCAGGTACGAGATAAGAGACCTAATTTCTTTAACTGGACAAGAGGAACATTTTATACCTAGTTATAGCTCAGAGGTCTGTCAGATGACGTCAGAAGTGTTATAACTTGTATTTTTTTGTAGTTCCTTATCTAGAACTTGTATAAGGATTGTAAAATACAGTGTAAGCTTTTGTTAATGAATGCAAGGAATGGTTTTAAAATTTGGTGATTTTAATTATGTATTGATGCCATGTGTAAGTTGGATTTGTTTTTGCTCTAACATACCATTATCATAGGATATGTACTTGAATGTACTTGGATGTTCGGGAATATACCTTATGGTAGTGGGATGTTGCATTTTTGGTATCAGAGTATGATTTGGCATCTTAGGGACACATAAGAGTAAAGAGATATGATAAATAGTGAGAGATTTAGATAGTGATCACAACTTTTGTTTGATATAGGTCACCTTCCATAGGCGATCTAATTGGAGAGTCAGATGACATGGAGTCTATAGGAGCCAATGTAGAGTCTCCTATACCTGAGTTTTCTTAAATGCCTCCGACAGTTCTGGAAAGGTGAGAAAGAAGATACGATAAACTAAGAAAGCAAGGGCTATAGACTTCTACGGAAGTACAAACCCTGCTGAGGCAGAAGGGTGGTTAAAGAGAACTTGATCGGCTCTTCGTCTCGATCTAAAGATCAATCCCTTGGAAACCGAATCAAAAAATAATTAATTCCAAGGATTGCAATATAGTGTGCAACCTTGAGTCGTCTCACTTAATTGGAACCGAACGAAAAAGGTTTAAGCTAGCCTAATTGTCAAAAATGCAATTCAAGTTGATAAAAGGGGTTTTGGATCATTGATCAAAATTGAGGAACTTAAATTAAATTTAAAGAAGACTGTGTAAAAAGTATATTTTTGGATTTTTGGGAAAAATGGAATTGAAAATTTGAATAATAACCGAATGGGATGAAGTCCTCTTGAAAACAAGCTTGGGCTATCATGGTTCAAAACAAATTTTTCGGGGGTTAAATCCACTAAGTTTTCAAATAATCAACCTTAAAGGACTCTTTAAGTCCAAGGTTTTAATCAATGAACTCCATTTCTTAAAACCTTGTTAAAAGCATCTTAGTGTGTGAAATGGACAAGTCAATGCAAGTGGTCATTTGGATCAAGCACAATCTCAATATCGAACACAACTAGGTAGATAAAGAAGATCAACACAATCACCAAAAGACACATATGAGACTTCATATATTAAGCATCATAATTCTACATATAACCATATCCATAACACAAACATTGTTCAACACTTGATTAAACTATAACCAAGCTAATTTAAATACACTACCGTAAACCCTAACTCAGAGATTTACAATAATATAATTAAACTTTTGACAATGTCAGATTACTCCCCTTTGAAGCCCATGAACTCAAGCCGCTGCTACATTTCCAAGAGGAGTGAGGACCCTAGCCATGCATAACTCCGGAACTCTCCATCACGGTTGAAGCTTCGATGTTACCCATGGATATAGAGACTGACAATGGGGGTGACGATGAAATGATCGGCGGTGGTGGATGATGATCGCAGATGGAAATGATGGTGGTAAAGTGTCGAAATGTTTCTGTCGTCTCCCTTCGGCCGAATGGTTTATTGTGTGTTGAATGTCTATTGAATCCCCCCTCTTCTAACCTAATTTGGCAAGTTTTTAAAGGATGGGTAACGGGTCGGGTCGGTATAGTGAGTGAACTTTTCAATTAGAGTCCGGATATCCGTCTGCTCGCCGTGACAAGATGATTAGTTGACGTCGCGGTGTGCTCTTCTTGGCTCGCTTGTCACGGCAGGATAATTAACAGACGCTGCGGCGTGCTGTCGTGTGATGATGCGGCGCGGCGAGAAGATTGGTATACGCCGCGACGTGTCTTCTTCTGGATGCGCCGCGACGTGCGTGAAGGAGCTCTCGTCCTGTTGACTTTCTGATCTTTTTGACTCCCTTTCCTCCTACAATATAAAATAACAATTTGCAGTATCAATTGTCTTTATAAAAATTATAATGTAATTAATGTCAATTTGCAACAATTTTACTAATAAATTGCATATAATATGAGCTCACTATAAGGAACTAATTTAAGCACAAAATCACGAATTAAGAGTCAAAAAGTATATTAACAGCCATGAAAGTGCAGCCAATTTATAAGATAAACTTGGGCTCAATCAGAACTGAAAGAGTGTTCGACTAGATGGACTGTGAGGTTGATGAAATATTTGATTTTGCGGTCTCGTTACTGCAAGGTCCAGTATATCAGTGGTGGAAGACTGTTCTGGGCAGTACCACTAGACCTTGTAGTTTGACCTGGGGAATTTTCTGAGGGTGTTATGAGAGAACTATATGTCTAAGATTTACATGGATTGGAAGATGAAAGAATTTTTAGATCTGAAGCAAGGTAGGGTAACAGTGGCAGAGTATGAATTAAGATTCATTGAGTTAATGGGGTATGCAATTGAGGAAGAAAAATGTAGACGGTTTGAGGATGATTTGAATATGGAGATCAGAACGAGGCTAGCCATTTCTAATTTGGGTAGTTTTACGAAACTCTGAGTGGCCTCAATCATAATTGAACAATTGTTGAAGGATGGTAAGGGAAAGTATAGACAGAAGGTTAGAGGAAAGAGGTAGGATGAATCTCAGGTTAATTCTGGCAGAAGCTTCAGAAAGCGCCAGAACAGATCGTCTCGATTCCAGTCTAGATCGAGACAATCTGGATCCCGATCAAGAGGTGGTTTTGTTCAGTTTGGGAGAGGAAGAGGATAAATGGCCTCCATTCAGTCTCAACAGTTGCCTAATTGTGAGCACTGTGATAAGAAGCATGGTGGTGAATGTTGGAGATTATCGGGAGCTTGTTTTCGTTGTGGCTCTGTAGACCATCTGACCAAAGATTGTCATGAGATGTTAAAACCACAATCTGGAGTTAGAGGAGGAACAATTACTGAGACAATGGTTCAGCAGAATAGAGCTCGCAGATCTACACAGAGTGGTAGAGGTAGAGGTAGAACTCAGTCAGTAGGTCCTAGTGTCAGGACTGAGGTGCGGAGTAATCAGCCACAATCTCAAGCCAGGGTCTATGCCATCACTAGACAGGAAGCGCAAAACTCCCCAGATGTGATAGCATGTGTGTTAAATGTTTTTCATTTTGAAGCATATGCATTGGTAGATCCAGGATCTACACATTCATTCATCACATCACATCTGGCATCTATAATGCGTTATGAGTGAGAGATACTGAAATCTGGGTCAGAAGTGAGTACGCCAGTGCGTAGCACAATAGTGATTGGTGTTTCAACATTGACAAAAATCCCCAAATCAATAGGTGTTTCAATTGAGAAACCCATAAGACATATTCACTAAAATTGATCCTAGAATTCTTAAACCCATACATTTCTTAAGCTATATGAACCAAAACCCTTTCAAAAATCCAAAATATTAAAAATGCTCTTACCTTGATTCTTTACCAAATGAAGAGTTTCTTGGCTTGAATGAGAGCTCTAATCTTCCTCTCCCTTTTTCCCTCTTGAATAAACTTCAAAATCCCTCTTGAAAACCAAGAAATGAAGAAACCTAGCTTTTTCTTCTTTTTCTCTCCTTTCTCTCTTCTCTACGACTCTCTCTCTTCTTTTCTATCCCCAAATCATGTTTTTGTCGCTTCCAAATGTAAGACACTCCTTTCTTCTTCGTTTTATACCATTAATGATTGAACAATATCCATTTTACCCTTACTTATATGCCTTGTAACTTAAATGCTTAAGTGACTTGCCAATTTTGCCTCTCATACAATCTTATCACCTTAACATAATAATTCAATCAACCTATGTCATATAATCTTACTCACATTAACATGCTAATTAACTCCACAATAATACTCTATTAAGACGTCAAAATTCATTTAAGTCATTGCCTAACTCCTTCGAAAAATTAAGACCTTTTTTTGATCATGTAATTGAAGAAATTTGATAGCACTTCCTTCTAGAAAAATGTTCCTCATTGTCTTAAGTTTCTAATAACACAAAAATTATTCAATTTGGTTTGGTAATCTAAAAGTTATACCCCAAATATTTCCGAACTGTTCTTATGCTGAAACAACATTATGTGCTCAACTTCCATCCCAAAATTGAAATTCTTAGAGACTGAATTAAAACTCGATTTTATCAGACAATTTGTAAGCCTATTTCTCTAGTTTAATCCAAATCAAGAGTTATCTCATTTGGATAACTAGAGCAAAAGTTATCGCTAAAACACCAAAGCATACTCAATGAACATGTTTCAATTACATTTTCCAACTTTTAACTTCCAACATTTCACATATAAACCATCTTGTACCTAAACCATCTTTTCTATTTTATTTCAAATTCAAGAATTCTCCTTTTATATACACATGAATAATCGCCAACAATTTCTCATTTAACAGTTCTAGCTTCCACGAAAGGTTCGGGGCCCAACACTAAATCATAGAAGTTCTTAATATTAACCCTAATTCCTTACCAAAGTTTCATGTTTGTAACCTAAAGTAGGAAGTCATGTATTGTTATAATTTGGTTGTCTTGTCAACCTTCTAACAATAAAAAGTTCACAGGGAACGCAATTCACCAAGAAAATGTGCACCTCATTTTTATTTCCTAATACACTAGATTTTCTATTTTACCTAGGTGATGTATCTACAAAACAAATGAAGCCTAATAAGACTTATTCACCATATTAGTTTTAACAGTTATCATGGTGCATATGTTAGCTTATGTCGTTGCAGCTAATCAACTGGTTACAATTTTATATATGATATTATCATTTTAATTAATAAAAGTATTCTTTATCCTTATATATTTTGTTAATTACATTTAATACTAAAAGTGAAATCCATGGAATAATTACTGTGCAATTGAAGTTATGATGAGAATATAATTATGAGTATCAATTTGTATTTATATATTATTCCTAGTTTTAGTAACATAAAGACATGTTATTTATGAAACGACAAAACTATCATATATTATGTTTCTTTCTTATGAATGAAGTAACTGATCTCATAAATTTAAAGTATGGAGATACTTAAACAAATGTACGGATGTTTATTAAAGAATAAGTTCACTGAAGTGACTCGATTACGAGGATCTCAAATAGAATATCATTTATGTGTCCATGTATTTTATGGTTGTATAATTGATCCTTAGACTTGAGATTACAAAGGCATCTTATGTGAGAATTATTATGTTTTGATGTTACTTATAACCTATTCTATCTAAGGTAGTTCAGTCATCAATACTTGAATATGATATGAACCATATAGAGATAACTGAGTAAGTCAATAAAGGATTCCTCACTCTATTGTAAATAGAGATAATGTTATACTATTCTTGATTAGTAATGAGTTAAGGAATTCTCTAACCAGAGTGAATTGATATTTGAAAAGGTATTTTCAAATACTAATTATAAATCAATTACTAATTAACAAGAACAAGCATGATTAGATTTAATAAGAGTAGACACTCTACTCATACTCTATATCAAATTGGAACATCGAATTACAAAATGATAAAATTCTATATCATAATTATATATGGACAGGATGAGTCAAATCACTTTAACATTCCTAATGTTTGAGTAGTCGTAACATGTTGTTATACGTTAATCTTGATCTATGATTATAAATTGTTTAATTGGAGAATTAAAAATAAATTAAGTGGAGTTTTAATTTTTATTTAATTCTAATTATAAATTAGAATTATAATTTATAATCATTGCCAATATATTAGGAACCTAAAGGGTCAGAGTCTAGTTTAGCAAGAAGTCCACGATGTTGCTCCACCTACTCTCCAAACAATGCTTTCTCCTCTCCAGCTCTAGTTTACCTATATATTAGCTCTTCTCCAATCTTTTTTTGTCCCATACACTAATTCTTGACACCTTCCGCTGCACATCATCTTCTTCTCACATTTCATTTTTCTTTTACTTCTTCTCCTTTCCAGCTTCTAACCATCTCCTAATATCTACCAGAAGGTTACTTCTGACTTTTTTCCTCTTTCTAGTCAACCATTGTTCCCTTTTTAGCAATTTCCCCTGTTACTTTTTATTTGAAAAACTATAATATAGTTAGTTTTCTTTTAAACCTGAAACTATGCAGTCTGTCTCTTTTGATGCTTTGCACCATTACCCCTTAAAAACCTTTAACCAAATGCCCTTCCCTCTTTCCACATTTCGAGCAGCTTCCTCCATAATAAAAAAATCATTCACCAAACCAACTTCCCACTTAAACAGATCAATATCCTTCCCTCCCATAACACACAAATTCTAACCACCATCTTCTTCAAATAGAAAATCCACTTCAGCAGCTCACTCAAAAAAATCAGTAACCATCTTGCACCAACCCACAATCTTCTGCAACAAACCATCTATGGAATAAGAGCTAGAAGCAAGTAATAAGGGAGCCCTCGGGTATCATACTGCAATACAATCCACCTAAAAAAATAGAAGGTAGAGCAGTAGTTACTCTTGACATTAGAACTTTGAGGGCGAGTGCCAAAATTTAGGAATCCTCTTTGGTAGGTTTCTTTATGGAGTATAGACCTCCTTTCCCTGTCATATAAAAATGGGCAGTTAATCAATGGACGAGTAGAGGGCTTACAAATATGCTACTTATAGAGGACAACCTAATTTTGTTCTCTTTTTCCACCCAATCTGAAGCAAACAAAATTGTGGAAGAGGGTCCTTAGTATATTGCTCAACTTTCATTATTCTTGCAAGCATGGAAACCTAACATTAAGTTGGAAAATGTCAAGATACATAATTTTTTGGTTTGGATCAATTTACATAGCATACTATTGGAGTATTGGACTACGCAGGGTCTTAGCCCACTGGCTAGCTATATAGGCAAACCTTTTTTCAATGATAAACATACTACAAGAAGAAATAGGATTGGATATGCTCAGATATGTGCCAGTGTGGACAGATCTAAAGAGCTCCCTGACTGTATTCCAGTTTTAAGACTTGACATTGATAATACTCTATAAGAAGATATTGTTTATGTTTCTTACAATTGGAAACTTACTACCATCTCACCATGGAAGGTCTGGAAACTAACAGGGAAGGTGTTTATTAAAGGTGATTTTATTGAACTAATGGGCTTAGAGCTTGACACAACTATTCATACAGATTCCCAGCTAAGTCATGAGGATATTGACGTAGCAAGTGCTGAAAAAATCATTTCTTTAAACAAATCGATTGCAAGAGAGAAGGAAATCCTAGAACTAGCCGAAACTTTAGCTCTTATTCAACCTCCAAACCTAGAACCAGTTGAAACTACAAATCTTATGCAACCCCCGGTATGCAGATTAGAATCTTTTGATAAAAAGGAAGTGAATTCCTCATCTACTAATTCCTTAATCCATCTTAAAGAATTGGAAATGAAGAAATGGAGCTGGATGATTTTCAAAATGTGACTAGCTAGAGGACTCAGAGAAGTGGAAGGAGGAAAGGTGCTAAAGGTAAAAACATATTGATATGACAGTGTTAGTATGGAATGTTCGATGTATTGATAGCCTAAAAAAGCTCTGCTTTAAGGGATTTTATAATGAAGATTAAGCCTCGTATCATAGTCGTGCTTGAAACAAAAATAAGATCCAAGAGTATGAATAAAGTGAACTTTTTTTCCTTGTTGGACTTTTATCTCCAACCATTAGCACCATCATTATGGCAGAATTATTATTGGTTACAATGAGAATTTTGTCAAAGTGGAAGAGAAGTTTTCAAATGAATAGATGATGCATCTAAAAGTTCATTTCCTTTTGGTCCTCCTTAAGAAACATCCAAAATACTTTTATAGGTCCTTAGATTATCTCTGGTGATTTCAATTATACCAACTATAGATCTGAAGCCCAGGGAAACAACCGTTTGAGGAATTACAATTAAGATCTTAAGCTCTGTGTGGATCATTTAGGTGTAACAGATCTTAAACAAGAGGGCTACTCTTTCACTTGGAGTAGTAAACAGATGAATACATGGGCTATTAGGAAAAAATTAGACAGAGCTCTAGTAAATGGGGAATGACTTTTCCAATTCGCCAACAGTAAAGCATCCTTTTTGGATCCTCTTTTTTTAGGTCATACTCTAATTCTGATTGATGGACTTTTCTAGAGAACCTCTACTTATCATCCTTTTAGATTTAATAACTATCTTGTCAAAGTATATGGTTTTAATGATGTAATTTTGAGGGGTTTATCAACTCAAGTATTTGGATCTCGTCAATTCATTTGCTACCAAAAACTCAAAGCTATTAAAACATAATTGAAGAAGCTGAAAGCATCTCACTCCCCTAGCACTTTAGCAGCTATTAATGACGCCAATGGTAGATTAGCTGCAACTTAATTTTTACTTTTCTCTCAATCATAGGGATACTATTCTTATTCAAAAGGAGAAGTTAGAGTTCGAAACCTATCTAAAAGCCACCTTAGATCATTCTTCACTCATTCAACAGAGGGCTCATATCAATTGGCTTAAGGAGGGGGATATTTCAATTCCTTATCAGACAAGAGTAATGTCAACAAAATTTGCTTTATTATAAGTTTGGATGGGAGAATTCTTTATGATCAGCATAGTATAATGGAGGAGGTAATCATATTCTATAAGGGGCTTTTGGATTCAGATATTGAGTCTCCTACATCTATGGAATCTCTCCAATCATTTATTTCGAACAGAATTTCTCCTAAAGCCTTTTTAGGAGCTGGTGAAACCTATCTCTGATGATGATATCAATGCTACTATTTTTGCTATGAATGGGATGAAGGCCCCTGGTTCTAATGGGCTAAATGGTTCATTCTTTCAAAAGACCTGGTCTTTAATTAGACCTATGGTTAGAGAGACAATTCACGAGTTTTTTAAAAAGGTGTTCATCCTAAAGGAGTTTAATAAAACCTTTCTTTGTTTAATTACTAAGATCTCTAACCCCTCTACTTTTGGTGATTATAGGACAATGGTTGTACAAACTTCATTTACAAAATTATTGCTAAAATCTTGGCAAATCGTCTAAAAAAGGTTCTCAGTCCCATCATCTGTGAGAATCAAAATGCCTTTATGAAGGATAGAAGCATTGGTGATAATATTATTACTGTTCAAGAACTTCTTAAGGGATATACAAGAAGGAACTCTCCCCCAAATTGTGCGATTAAGATTGATTTCAATAAAGCTTTTGATTCCATCAGCTAGTATTTCCTATTCCAGGTTCTAAAGGCTTTTAGCTTCCTTAATATCTTTATCAACTAGATTAAGGTTTGTGTCTCTACTCGTACTTATTGTGTTATGATTAATGGGACCCCTTTAGGTATTATTAAAGGGAAGAAAGGAATTAGATAGGGTGATCCTTTGTCGCCTATCTCTTTATTTTATGTATGGAAGTGGTGTTGTGTAACATCCCACCCCCTACTGGAAGGGTAAAATAGTAAATTTGGCATAGGAGGAGATGGATTGGAATGACTTAGGA
>JAOTBA010000003.1:14465788-14481542 GCA_025629845.1 Erythroxylum squamatum | reverse complement strand
GCTTTATATATTTTTATTTTTTCTATTCTAATTTATACATTAAAATTATAAAATAATATAATCAATTAAATTCACAGAGCATTATTACTGCGCATTTGCGCAGTATTATTCTGCTAGTAGTTCATATGGCCCACATTGGAAGATAAAACGGTGGATATTATTTTTCGATAAAACTAATCCAAGTTAATTGGGTTTCTACTTATGATGACTTGTCGCTTCTGGTTTGTCCTCACGCACGCTTTAAATTCATTCACTACAATGTTTTCCACAAAATTTGAAGCTCATATACATGTATATGCCCGCATATTATTTATTAAGAATAAAATATAAACACAATTTCGTAAGGTTGGGATGAATTAATCAAATGTACTGAAGATTCTTAACTTTGATAAGGCATATATGGAGAAATTGGATTAGGTCTAAGTTAGTTCATATATAATCATGAGCATTATATATCAAATTAAAATCTTATTACAATAAATTAGTATACCACTCACATCATTGTAATATTCCTTTTTAATGTGGGACAACTTCATTTTTAAATTTCTAACGTGCGAATCTATCCACTTTTTATTCATCAAAATTTGTCAACTTAATCAGATATTAATAGTGGGTTTTAAGGGAGCTTGAGGAGAAATTGAACCAAGTTTAAGTGAGTCCATATATAATGGAGGATGAGGCTTTGAATAACTGGTAAAGTTATTTCTTTGTGAACAGAAGGTTACATGTTCGAGTAATAGAAACAACCTTTTTGTAATAAATGAAAAGGAAAGGTTGCGTACAATGATGACTCTTCCTCAACGCTCGAAAAGCAGGAAGCCTTGAAAATGAAAGGTTGCGTACAATGATGAGCCTCCCTTAACGCTCGCAAAGCGGAAAGCCTTATACACTGGGATACAACTAAAAATCTTAATAAATAAATTATGGGTTTTATATTTATATATAACTCATTGGATCATCATATCTTTATTTGTGAGTTTTTAACATATACTTACTAGAGTTATACCTAACAAAATGCACTGATTTTGAATAACATTTTAAAGATTAAATAATCTTAAAATGTCTTTTTCATCATTGTAATTTTATTTTTTAATAATAAAAGTGGTTGATAGGTTGGTAATAATATAATAAGAAATTATTAAAAATTTTGGTAAGAAATTCACAAAAAAAATATTGTTCAAGTATTAAAATAAATAGATTACGGGAGGCTCCAAAAGAAAATAAATTGAATTAAAATAGTAAAAAAGACAAATCAAGAGGTTTAATGCCAAAATATAATATTATAAACCTAATAACTTTGCATTTTTAGAGTAAAAAGGTGCTAAAATAGAAAAAAACTAATAGTAATTGCACGTCTTACACATCTTTCCTATATATAATGGTAATAATGAAGTTAAAAATCATTAAACATTAAGAAAAATATATCCTTTATTGGTTTTCAATAAGATTTAACATACATGAATGTTGATTTAAGTGTCACATTATTACATATACTATATGTTTAGTTAAGTATGTGATAATATTAAAAATCAAAATATTTAAAGGAACTGTGACTTTTTAAGCTCTTATCTATACGACGATTTATGTGTCTACAATGTTATTATCCCTTGAGTTTTGACTTATTTAGCGTTGTAATTATTTATTTATCATTATAATGTTGTGATTAAAATTCACTACATACCAAATTTTAGAGCCAGATATATTCACCTTGTATGTATGTAACAATCATAAAATTAAATAGTCATTAAATGTTAAGTAAAATATATCATTTATTAATTTTTAATAAGAATTAAGATATATAACTATGATTTAAGTTTTACATTGTTGTAATTGAAACTTGAAGTTTAGTTAAGTATATGATAAAATTAAAAGTTCATAAAATTAGTTTGGAAGTTGGGAAGTTTAAAGAGAACTATTGAGGAAGTTACATCTGAGAAGAAGTTTAAACACATTAGAAACACAGACAATCGGGACAGATAATCATATAAAAAAAGTCGTAAAAATAACCAGGCCTTATCACTATCTTAAATTTTCTTTGTATTTGATACTTTCCTTTTGCCTAAATCAAATCATTTTTAATTCTAATCTTATTCCAACACTCTTTAGCATTTTATTAGTGTAGGATTCTATTCACTAAGTTTTCTAAAGCCCACCAACATTGTCAATGGTTCAGCCAGATTTTGTTGAGGCTGGACGTCGCTGTTTGGATCCATGTTTCTGTGTAACTACGGCTGTTGAATACCTGCAAAACAATAAAGGCGCACCGGAGATCGGTTCCCGGCAAGCCCCTCCGACGCTCAAGTCAGTCTTTTTGTAAGGGGTGTGGTGATTGTAAACAAAGTGAGGCAGGGTCTCTTGTGTCGTACCTGAATTATGGAGAAATAGTACCTTATGTACCTGGAATTACTAGGTTTAGGTCTTTACGTGAGTCTTTACGCTTGCATGGGAGATTATCTCCTACAATTGGGCCGTCGATATCTGGGCCTGGGATTGGGCCTTGTATGGCCGGCCCAGCCGACCCAACCACTATGCATAGAGAAATCAATAAGATTCATGGGTTAAATACAAAGTTGTGTCTCATATCATGTGTTAGTGTATAAAGTAGTAGGAGAATCCATAGTCAGAGTACACGAGCGTACCAGAGTCTAATGACACGTTTTGGAATTAGATAGTATTGCATGCCAAACTATGTTAGTATAATAAATCTTATTTGAAAATGTAATTTTTGGCAAATCTTAAACTCTAAAATGATTTCAGCAACTACTAGAGTCATGGTTAAATTAAGTTATATATAATAGAAACCCTATTTGATACATATAGGGTTATATATATATTCTTGATTACGAGGATGTAGGTACACTCAATTGATCAAATATCCCTAAATTTTTCTTATATCTTGTATTCTTTCTTTTACTATTCTCGTTGTCTATTTTTTCAAATATAGCAATATATAATAGAAACAAACTAAATTCAATTTTCTTTAATAGTTATTTTGGTTGGCAGGTCTTGCCCAAAATGGAATGGTCAGCCCAACTAACCCTATAAATCAATCAAAACAGATTCCTTCTTTTACACACTAAAAATCGTGTTTCTAATTAACCATGTACCATTGCTTCAGTAGGAGGGAAATGAAGATTAAAGATTCAGCCAACCATATGCACATTGCAATATTAGAGTCGATAGAAGTAGAACCTAGTATTAATTAATTCACAAACACGTGCTTTTCAAGGTTTAAGTCAGTAAATCAGCTAAATGAAAATTAAACATTTTCTTTAATACTTTCTCAGTCATTCGGGAGTAAGAAAATGGGCGTCTCATCTCCCCACCAACCGATTGATTAATTTATAAGCAGAAATGATCAGAAATGAACAACAATTTTATGTTTTTTAGTCAAGAAACTATAGTTCAGTTGAATATAATTAGCAAAATCAAAGATATATGGAGACTTATATTGAGTTCTAAGGCAGAGTAGTTAAAGTTTCAAGCTTATTAAATCCTAGGGAACAAACGTCCCTACAATAGTCAATTTACTTAAATAAAGTGTAAGCAAATGTAAATGCGAGGAGCACTTTGGGCTGTCTATTTATTTCGTTGGCATGGTGGAGTAGAGCGTCGTTTCTGGCGAGTTTTCATGTGGTTTTTTAGTTGCCATGTAATATGCGCAACCCCCAAGATGTTGATAGATCATAACATAAATGGTATGGTTAAACTATATATGTCCCTCTGCACTGCACCTGTCCCTTTCTTTCCTATATATATAGCATTAGCACCCACACATAATCCCTTTCTTTCACTGCACGAATGATTGGGTTCTAGTTGAAACCGATTCTTAAAATACTTATACGGCACAGGTGACGGATCTATTTTTGATAATTAAACTCGAACCTTTCTTTCTTTCATTTTCAGATCAAGATAATTATTCATACTGTGGGAAGTACCGCCAAGTGAAAACCTAGCACCGCCTAATGCATGTGTAAGTGAATTGATACGGTTAGATTACAGGAACTGGGGAACTGAACCTCTTTCTACACTCCTAGTTATTTACAGGAAAAATTCTCATCGTAAATTGTATGATTCTTTCCAGGCACTGAGATCCCAGAGCATTAGACACGACAATTAGAAACATTGTAGAAGTAGAGAAGACTATTTTCCACTCACCTTATTTCATCAATGTACCGAGAAAAAACTGAACCTAGTCTTTCATTGTGTCCCAATAAAGTTATCTGCTTGATCATAAGATCTGAATATGGTATTCTTTTTGACATTTACTGTGTATTAATGGTGAATTGTGGCTTTCCATGGCCTATAAGAGAATGAAAGTTAAACTTTATTTTAACTTTATAAGGCAGCAAAAGGTAGCCATATGTTCAAATTTTGATCTGACAATATAACAACTCGATCAATTGAATCAATGACCGCCCAATCCCTTTCTTATTCCACTACTTCAAGGCCCTAACCGCATATTGTTCCCTTTCCCTTTTTTTTCCCCCCCCCCCAGTCACGATAGGTAACAACAAAACATAAAGTTAAACAGAGAAATGGCGCAAATCCCTGTATGCTCCAATTTTACAGTTGTGATCAACAAATAAAGAAGATGGTTTTGTTTTGTGTAGGAGACGATGGCAAACATTGCATACATTGAGAATGACTCCTTTATTTTTTTTTTTAATACTCTGGCGCAACTCTTTTCACTGCATAAAATAAGAGAAAGGGCATTATATCTATTCATGCATACAAGTTGTTTATCAAACGCTTCTTTCAAGAAAGAGAGAGGCTTAAATTTGGTTTTATTGTGCATGTTGTGGTGCAAATAGAAAGGATTCGGATTATCATGCTTCCTGCTATATAATTGACCTGACCAGACATTCTCACAGTCCCGTCAGCTGTTGCTCTTCCTCTTCTCTTTTATTTTTTCTTCTTAAAACAATCGAAAATGTCCTTTACTAAATGGAACAAAATAAACATAAAAGCAGAAGAAATTAATATTTATAATTTTCTAACGTGGAACATCTCAATTTCTTTCTCTTAAATCCTTCATTTCATTTACTAAATAGTTGATACTCCAAAATTGTCGGTACTGCCGCAAGCTGAGGTTTCGAGACTATTGATGTAAAGAAGTTAATAGAAGTCGATTACCATCCAAAAATTCTGTATTAAAAACATCTATTGATCAATTTGAGATTTCTTTTGTGGTATACCACAACTCGAATTTGAAGCACTATAAATTGAGAGGAAAGCACCATGGTAACTTTAATTTATCAACAATATGCTAACTAGTTAAATTACGCATAAAGTGAAATAAAAATGATTTCATTGCAAGAAAAATAGAGATCTTACCATATAATATAAGGAATAAATATTAACTTCTGAAGTAAAGAATGTGATCTATCAACCAGTCAAGTACATTATTATTATTTGGGTGTTTGAGTTTGTTTAGATGGTAATTAAAGGAAACTGGGTAGTTGAGAGGTAAAACGAACCTTGTTATCGTTCTGAGATCCTTTCATATATTTTAGTTCCAATTCATGCATGATTCGGTGGTTACAAGAAAATAATCATGAAAAGAGAATTTGTAATGTTCTTTAAAGTGTTTATAGAGTTGTTTTAATTCTAATCATTCTTAATTATACTTTTCTGTATCTCTATTTAGTTTTTTTTTTTAAACTTATGAAGAGTAGTTTCAGAAACATTTATTTGTTCTAAATAATTATAAGTGCCGCTAAAAGTTTTAGTAAGTTTTCTACTAAGTGAAATCTTTCTTTCAATATGTATCATTGCTAGATGAATATTTCTATAAGTAGTACATATGGGCATTTAACAGGAATAAGATAGACTAATAAATTGAACTAAAATATATAATAATGATGAAAAACTAAAAACACAATTAAACATACCTGTTTTATTCTTTTTCTCTTGAACGCCAATCCTTAGACTTAGAATGAGATTGGAAGAGTATGGATGGAGATATGATAACTGATTGTTTATTTTCTTATATCGAGCTCGGAGCTTACATTATATAAAAAAGGGCACTTGCTAGCGTCCAAAATCCATAAAGCAAAAATTAAAGAAAACAAAAGTAAAAGTAGGAAAAGCGTATTTGAAGAATCCACTTTTATTGGTGGCCGTCAGATGGCCCATATAGTTGAAGGTAATGGCCGATCAGTGGCTTACATTATTGAAGATTTTATTCTTCGATGATAATATCTTCGGACGACCTATCTTCTTTATCCTTTTCTTTTTGTGATGTCGAGGGATATTTTTGACATTGATGCTGTAAATATTGATGCAATTGTTGACAGAGAGCTTGTTTCCACTGTTCTGATAGTTCACTGAATACTCCAAATAAAGTTGAAAAAGATGCTTCAAATTTCTTTATTAGCTGGAATGATTAAGTAGAGATAGGTGTTTTATAAGCTAAGGTCATCAACATATTTGCTCCTCTGTAGTTTAATTTGATTAAAATTTCTGGGGTAATCTTTAGGCACTATTGATAAACTTCCTCGATGTATTGTAGATTAAACTGATTAATCATATCCCAATCAAAATCATATTTAGGAGGGTCATTTATTGGTAGATACATGTCATTGCTGATTCCAATTTGTACATATGCTATTCGTGATAGCTGAACTTCAGTTTCTTTGAGACTGTCTGCTTTTTTGAAGATAGGATAGCTGTTAAAAACCTTGATAAAAAATTCTCTTTCCTTAGCAAACCGTTCCTTGTAATTTTTTACTATAAGGACAAATCCTGCTGGGAATTCTGAAAGAGTGTTTAAATTGGTTAAATAGATAGTGTCTAACTCACTTTGGAAAAAGAGGTAAGTAGTGAGTGCATCAGTGCCTGGAAATATAATAACTTTTGGTCCATATTGTCCTCAGTTTTGAGGATAGTATTAGAATATTTTTTGATCTTATTTCCGGTCATTGAGTGCTTGAAAGCAGTCACAGAAGATTTCAGAAGTAATCTTTTTCATTTCTTCCTTGAGAGCTTTGGTAGGGACGACATTTATTTTCTCCATGTTGATAGGTTTTCCCAAGGTTTTCATTTTAGAGGTTGATGGTTGTTTTTCCAAAGCTTGTTTATAATGGGGCCTTAATAATGGTTGTTTGAATTAAGCCAATGCTACATTTTTTTATTAATAATAATGGTTTAATTCCTATCAAAGAAAGATTAGACATTGCAATTAACCTTTATAATTTACATAATCAAAATTTAATCCATAAATATAACCAACTTTCAGAGCATTAAAGAATCTCTCATCAATCTAATTGACTTCAACATGACTGAATAATCAACAAAAAGACAAGGTATGAAATGAAGCATAAGATTAAATAATCTAACAAGCAGATGTATAAGCCACGCGCTGTACGATGAATTCCCTTAAAAAGGTAATTTCTCACCCAATGGTTGAACACGAGCACCACATATCAATGTTATAAATACCATGTTGTTATTGGTACCAAAGCTAATTTTAGTAGGATATTATATTGGCATTGGTTAGTACTCAATACTATTTAGGATAATTTTAAAATTTATAAAATAGTTCTTAATTTTTTTAAAAAAATATAAAAAGGTCCCTCGTTATATTGTGATATATAATTTTTTTATTTTACATCAATCACGACTTCAAAAATCATAATAATAAAAATTTGACATATTAACAACCTATTTATTTCTATTGATATTAATTTTTATATATGTCACTTATAAATAATAATCACAATTAATATAAAAATATCATTTAATGATCATACAAATATAAAACTAAAGATAAAGCAAAGTACTTAAAATGTTACAATTTCATCATATAGTAAAGTAATTATCTCAAAACATCAAATAAAAAGAATAATAAAGTTTCATGACTCCATAAGTATTATAACAAGAATTTGTATCGAAGTACATAACCAACCAAAAGCGAAAGCTGAACAAAAAATGTTTATAATTTAAATTTTTATATTTGTATTGCATTTATAGAATTTAATATATACATTAAATATATGTGAAATTTAAAGAAGAGAAAATATGAAACTTCATTAAATTGAGCCTTATCATCTCCATCACTCAAACTCATTGTACCAAATGACATATTAATACTTTCTTATCCAACATTATCTTTTAAGTCACTCTCATTTATCAAATTCAGTTCTTCAGACCCAATTCACCAAAATTACAAGAAATTATATTCAACTCAATAACAATAAATGCTAATAACATACCCTTCTTAAAACATTCGATCAAAGATTAAGTCGTTCAATTTTTTATGTTCTAATATATTCCTTTTCTTGCAAATATGTTTCAATTCCTTTCACACCCTATTGTACTTACACATTAACTCAGAATTTGAATTGTAAATCTTTGAAATTCTAAAACATCACTTTCTAATTGGTCTCATCGAGCAACTGTAGGACGACAAAAGTAACAATATAAATAAAATAAAGTGATAACTAATTTCCAATAAGTAATAAAAGTGAAAATTATATGCCTAGATTAAGTTTGTCTCATAGGCAATAGTTTTTGTAGTAGTTAATAATATTCTCCTATTAATTTTAACTTTCTTTGTAAAACTTTGTCGAAATTAGAGATTCAAAAATGTTCCTTTAAATTCCTACCATTGGTGAAATCTTTTTTTATTAAATTCAAAACTCATGCACGATTAAATATTAACTTAACCACTTTTCTAAACTATTTCATCAATGATAGAAAAGTATCTAACTTCTCCTATATTTTATAACATTAAGTAAATGCAATATAATGCACAAGGAGTCTAACAAAAAGAATTATACCTTCTTTAAAATCTTCTTTTAGTTACTTTATAAGAATAATTATTTTCAGTAATAAACTGAATAATATTTCCTAGCTCAACTTCTTTCACAACTTCATCAAATATCTGAAATAGAGTATTAGTATTTCTAATAAGACTAGAAGTATCAACAGACCTTAGAAACATTATCTCCATTGAGCTACCTTAATTCTGTTGCAGATCAATTTCACCATATCAACATTATCTTGAATCAGACCTTATCATCATCTTTTTAATTGTTTAATTATTATCATCATCATCATCATCATCATTATTTATTATTATTATTATTATTACTACTACTACTACTACCACCACTATTATTATTATTATTATTTTATGTTTATTTATTTATTCTTATTTTTTGTAATTTATTCGAAAATAACCTTTCGATTAATTAGGAGTAAGATTGTATATACTGAACTTATCTTAATCTCGCATTTAGCTTTATTTTAGTTAGTTATTGTTGTTGTTTATGTGGATCCGTTTAAGCGAAAATTGTCAATCAAGATTTTTTCCTCAGATTTTCATTTTATTAACTGGTAGTGTTAACAAAAATTCCTTTTTATACCAGAAATTCATAAAAGGCTTATATTTAAGTTGTTGTATAACGATTAAAGTTTTTGAACCTCGTCTGTATAGTCTCACTAGTGTGGAAACATGTAATGAAAAATGGAATAAGTTTGCGCATCTCCTCTATAACAATAATAAGCGGTACGTTTCCTTGCCGATTGTCAAAGTCAACCATGATCAGGCATTGTTTTTTTTTTTTTTTTTTTTTTGGGTGTAAATCATCCAGTTTCCGGCATCATGTAGGTGTTCGATTAATCCGAACTCGTCACGGGAGCTCGCACTAAGCGATAAATGGCTGGCCACGAGGAACGTTCCATTCCCATAGAAAGAGTCAAACTTCCTATCACATGATTAAGGGGTAGAGGCGAGCTACCACCACGCCACCCCTCGCGGTGGTGTTAATGCATCTTAGTAGGTATGTTCGACTAATCAGGCATTGTTAATGCAGCTTAGTAGGTATAGGTATAGGTATAGGGAGCAATGTATACTTGAAGGTGAAGATATATCGAGGGCAAAAATGGAAAGAATGGAAACTTCCAAACAGAATAAGAATTCCTAGCTCTATGAAGAACTTTGAAGAATCCATTGCAAGTTTTCTCTGCAAGTGCAATCATATGAACAGCTCCCTTACGTGAATTCTCTCCCAAGCAAACAAATCCACGTTCCTCACTTCTCTTTCTCCCTCTCTCCATACACACCACAGTTACGCACACAAAAAAACTAAACACCTATCATGCTCTCTCAGCAGCACAAGAACTAATCATGTCTCCAACGATGACAAGGGTTGTTGTTTCTCTTGTTCTCACAATATACTCGCTCCTCATAACCTCAACATTCTCCGCCGTAGACTCCTTCGTGTACGGCGGCTGTTCACAGTTGAAATACACCCCAGGCACTCCGTACGAGTCCAACGTCAACTCGCTCCTAACCTCGCTCGTCAACTCAGCAACATCCGCAACCTACAACAACTTCACCATCAAGACTTCTTCGTCACCGACGGACACCCTCTACGGCCTTTTCCAATGCCGAGGCGATCTCATGGCCGGCAACTGCGCCTCCTGCGTGGCCCGAGCAGTAAGCCAGCTGGGTACCATCTGCCTGGACTCCACCGGCGGCGTGTTGCAGCTCGACGGCTGCTTCGTCAAGTACGACAACGTCATGTTCTTGGGTGTGGAGGACAAAACCGAGGTGTTGAAGAAATGTGGGCCGTTGATCGGGTACGGTTCTGTTGCGTTGACCACGCGTGATGGGGTGTTGGATTATTTGGGTGCAAGTGATGGGTCCTACAAGCCTTATAGGGTTGGAGGGTCTGGGGATTTCTACGCTAGAGCTCAGTGTGTCCAGGATTTGAGTGCGAGTGAGTGCCAAGATTGCTTGTCGGAGGCAATCCGACGGCTTAAAACGGAGTGCGCCACCGCTGCATGGGGCGACATGTACTTGGCCAAATGCTACTTGCGCATCTCCGGAAGTGGGTCTCACTCGCACGGTGGAAATGGTAAGCACTTTCACCAACATCTGTGCCGGCGGGTCCTGGTTTCCGGGTTTTTATTAAATATTCTTTTTCTGGGGTCCAAATTGGTTCAAGAAAGGAAGAATTTTGGTATTTTTTAAAATTTTAAATTACTTTCAAGTTGATTGTGATGTGATTTCTAATTTGAATGCGTAGGATACAGGTGGGATTTATGTTTGATTCTATATTTTAAGAATTGATAAGGAAGGGCACTGACTCGTCCTTTGTCTGGTTTGTTAGTTACTGTTGGTTGTATTGAAGTAATGATTCTAATGAAAGTTAACTAGAAGGAGAATTTGGATCAAGCTTTATTGGAATTCCTTGCTTCTTTAACCCATACAGAGTTGGTGGATTTGGGTAAAATGCTTTACACTTTCTTAGAGGTTTGGATTATGATAACGTTCTTTAATAAAAATTGATGATGGATATGACGTTAAATGATACTGGAAATTGCAGGTTCGTTGCGTAGAATATTCTTGTGCTGGATGTAAGAAAAAGTTTTTAGGAATAGATTATAAGGATTGCATTTCCAGGGTATGTGGTACTGAAATTGATTGTCCCGAAGCATAAAACCCTTTGACAAATTGGCTTTCCGCAACTTTCTCGCATTTGCAACAAAAGGTTACTCTAAACTCAGAAGTACTTGTTCCCCTGACATGATGTACATGGTAGAATGGTATCTGTTGTCTTTTATGGGATGATGTCAAACGATCGATGTTCATAATTTGGATAAGATTTCTGTCTTATTCTGTTACATAAATCTAAGTCATTTCTTTATGCGGGTTTTACGTGGGTCTCGCATAAATAAACGCAAGATTCGCATAAATAAATGGCTGAGATTCATGAGACAAAATAAGACACCATAAATTTGAACAAAAGATCTAGCCTCTCATAATTTGATAGGAATTTCCAAAGTGATAATAATCAATCCATGATTGCTGTTTATGGTTTAATATTTTCGTCTGATGTTTCTTTAATCTGCTTTACAGGTAACAATAATGAAGATGAGATTGAGAAGACGCTGGCAATACTGATTGGCCTAATTGCTGGGGTTTTCTTGCTTATTGTATTCCTCTCTTTCTTACGAAAAGCATGCGAAAACGGAAAAGGTCTTCATATATATACTTTCTCTGTTGTTTATATACATTTTCAATCTTCTGGTACGCCACCAACATGAACAACCCACAACCTTCATCCAAAATTGTGAATCGTGTCTGATTTTCTTCTCCTTGTGTCGATTTGCAGGTGGTAAATGATAGGATCTGTGCCCTCTTCTACTTGCTTGCAGCTGGTAATTAGCTTTGCTTTCAGTGGCCCATCTGCTTCACTTTTGCTTGTTATCTCATTTTTATATGAAGGTGGAAAGCAGGGTTCCTGACAAAAAAAAAAAGAAAAGCAATAAGATGAAAAAAGCCTAAAGATTCCGCACTCGACTACAACCAACTTGCCGTTCTGTACAAATAGTAAATAATTTTGCTGTTGCTCTAAATTTTTCGGTGTTAAAACAGCTTTGCCGTTTGATTTACGCCCAAAAACTAGGTCCCATCACAGTACTGAAAATTTGTGTCAATTCATTATTCAGTTTCCATATATTTGCAAGGAATCGTCATCTCTCTTGGTAAAACAATATCGTCTTTTACATTCATGTTGATAGTATATGATTGATTTTGACCGAAAGTTGAAAAAGCTGTATTTCTACTGGACACGTCCTCAGTCAAACTCTATCTTAGCCTTTTAACCTTAATGGTGTACTTTGTTTATATATATATATATATTTTTTGCATGGATAAAGATGGAAGGATACAATTTGTTCTTTTATCTAATAGTATAGGCTAGTACGTAAAATACGTATATTTTAGATACTGATGAAGAAATCAGTAAGTAATTATGTCAATAATTTATAATAATTATAAACTTATTTTAATTAAGTAAAGTTGATACAATTATAATTTACCCAAATTATAATCAATCTTAATAATTGTAATTATATTAATAATTTTTTTAGTATATCAATTATAAAATACTTTTTAATTTTTAAAATGCCTAATATATGTTTTATATTTTCTATGTAAAAATGTTCAAATACTAAACTATTGATTCGTACTCATCTTAAATATAAGGAAGAATAAATTCATTAAAATGTTATCACTAATTAGATTCACTCTCAATCTTAATAATATAAGTTGAAGAGAGAAAACAAACGAGTCTTTTCAGTCATGCTTTTACTTTTTTCTAAAGAAAGTTATACCTTATAAAGTCGGAATTACACGTGGGAGTGGGTACAATTTAGGAGCAGTTCCATTTGTTTAGAACTGAAAATTGTTATAATATGAAGACAACATCCGCTCGCTTTTATATACTTAAAAGAGGACCATGATTCGAGTGGATCTTATCATATTAGTCCATTAAATACTCTCTCTCTTCTATTCTCTATTGCTTTCAAATTTGGAGTGTCTCTAAAAGATGATGCTGTCCCAATCTGCTCCTCGACGACGTTACTTTTTAATCCGTCCTGCTTCACATGCTTGCTTGAAGAGATTGTCTCCTCTTTTTCTTATACATGTATATCTGTACCAGTGAATATACAAACTATTTTAATGGTTACTCTGTTGGATCCTGTTTTTAGAACCCAACCTTTTTTTTGATACCACAAGATGTTGGGTTCCGTTTTCGAAGCTCAACTATCGATCCGAAATCGAAAAGCATAAGCGGGTTTTCTATCACTTTAACCCTCATTGTTTCATCCCAACTCTCATAACATCTCAAGCCACAAAGGGTGAGCCACATAGCGGAATCACAATAATTACAATTGACCTCTTCAAACATGTAACTATTAGTCTTTAGTTTATTTAGAAATAAAAACCACCGCATTCGGAACTCTATAGCTCAAGATATGCTTAAAAACTCAAAGTATGTTCATGACCTAATCATGCTTTCCCCCCTTAAAGAATTTCATTCCCGAAATTCTTACCTAAGTGATCAAACAAACAGATAACTCATGAGTCAAAGGTCTAGTTCTTAATAACTTTATATGGACCAAAACAATTCAAGCTGAGTTTCTTCTTTATCCTAACCTAAGCACATCTTGCATTCAATCCAAACACACTTTGGAAATGTGATACTCTTAGAAATAATTCATCCTTCGCTTCATAGGTCACATCTCTATTGTGTCAGTATACTTAACTTTTATGTCTCTCTTACTATATTTCATACCCTTGGTGCTGATCCACCAAATTCATTCGTTTGTCTTAAATCACTTAATTCGTAATACAGATCAATTTCACTTATCTGTAACATCTCCAATCAATTCTGACCTTCGACCCTCTTTGGTCCTATTCATCCAAATAAAGAGGCGGATGACTCTTTTTGTCGATAATACCGCACGGTATTTAATGTTATCACGATAATAATAATGGTGAAACTTAAAGTCAATCAAAGTTGTACATTGATCTCATTTCCACTAACACATTCTTTTGGTAGATCATAACTCTTATCACCTTAATCAAACAACCACTTTGGTTCTAATTTCATCTTCTTAAGATCATAACAATTTCTGTTTTCATTACATTCTACTTGTACTCTTTAATCTAATCGTTCCAACTTGTCTCCCTATTTTCGTCAAACAATCCATGATAATACATTCACATCTTTATCACATTCAGGGATATACACCACAGTATAATATTTGTGTCATATTCAATTCCACCAATACAAATGCGTTGACGCATTGTCCGTCATATTTAACAATAGACTGTTTCTCATCTCTAATTATGCACAACTTTCATTTTCTCATATCATGAAAGAGTATCGTTTTTCTCACTAATTCTATCAATTCAAACTTTTAACAATTACTCATGCGTGTGTGATTGAACCCAAGTTTGCTATATTATTTATTGACATTTTCATGGTTTTTGTTATACTTTTCGGCTCTTTTTGTTAGGTATTGTGCTTAATTTGACTCAAGAGTACCTGTTTTGAATTAATGAGATTTGAGGGTTAAATTGTCACAATTAATTAACAATTGCACTCCCTTAAATTGTAGGACAAAGATATTGCAAATTTTTAATTTTCATTGCAAGGCTAAAGGGGAGTAGAGCCAACTCAAGAAGAGTATAGCCAAAGTGGAGCAAAGGAAGAGAAGCCGTGAGATGACTTGTTGCCGCGGCGAAGTCAGTGATTCGCCGCGGCGAAACTTAATTATCCCGCCGCGGCGCGCCATGAAGGAAAAGCTCGCCACGGTATGAATCAATTATCTCGTCGCAGTGAGTTATCAGAAGGTACACCCCGCAACGCAACTCCCTCTCGTCGTCGCGACGAGCGATCCAGAAAATGCACACCGCGACGTTGATTAATTATCTCGCCGCAATGAACGATCAGGTATCTAGACTTAAATTGGAAAATCCTCTCACTGTTTCAGCCCGACTCGCGACCCATCCTATAAAAGCCTTGCCAAATTAGGTTAAGGGGGTCGGTGATTCATAGAGAGAAACATTCGGCAGATAGAGAGAAGAGAGAACAAAAGCACGCACGACCTTACCACCCAGGGTTCCCTTCGGGGTTCCTTGGGGACAGTTTTTGCATAAGTTTATTCTTCCATTTCTCACCGTCGACTTCCACCATGGTAGCTTGGATTCGCCACGAGTTGTGAAGTTTCCGGTTGCAATGCATGGTTAGGCGATTCTTTTCTCTTGAAGATTGGCGACGGCTAGAGTTCCATGAGCTTCAAAGGGGAGTAGCTTAATCTGTAGTTTAGCTATGATTTATAAATGCCTAGGTCTAGGATTTGTAAATTGTAGTGAAGCTACTTGATTATAGTTAAATGTTGGACATTTAATGTGTTGTTTGGATTAGTAGTTTACATTGTCACGTTT
>JAOTBA010000003.1:14410359-14426064 GCA_025629845.1 Erythroxylum squamatum | reverse complement strand
GACTGACTTGAGCGTCGGAGGGGCTAATCGGGACACAACCCCCGACGTGCCTTCTTTGTTTTGCAGGAACTTCGTACTGGAGCTCTTACGTGAAGCAACCGACTCATGGATCCAAACGGCAACGTACAGTTCAGCCAGAATCTGGCAGAACCACCTTTCATGATTAGATTATGTTAGATAATTAATATAATGAGATTATATTAATTAAAATGAGATATTAATTTCAAAATTAAATTAAATATTTTCTTAATATGATTAAGACTAATAATTAGATTGATTCCTAATTAATTTTAGAAAAATAGTTTCTAAACTTAGAATTAATTAGTTTCAATTATATTCAAATTAATTAATTATACTTTTTAAAATTAAGAAACTTGTTTTCTTAAGTAATTAAGAAAGGTTTTTCTTAATTATATTTGTTTATTTCAACATGATTGAGATAAATTAAATATATGATTTTATTTTTTAGAGAATTATTATTCTATTTATTTAGAAATTATGTTTATTTACGAATAATAAGTTTCTTGATTTACTTTTAAATAATTTTCTTGGTTAAATTTTTTTAAAGTGTTTTTTAATTTGTTAATTAAGAAAAATGTGCTTTCTTTAATATTTTGAAAATTAGTTTTTCTAACTTATTAAAGAAATATTTTTAATTAATTAAGCAATCTATCTCTAAATAAATAATATAAATGACTTTCTTAATTAAATTTAAAATTGTTTTATATAATCTTTGAAAGTAGTTTCCTGTTAACATTAGAAAATAGTTTTCTCATTAAAAAAAGTAATTTCTAATTAGACTAGAAATAATTTTGTAATTGGATTAGAATATATTACTTATATTGCCTTCATTAATAGTAAGAACATTTTAAATGTAATAGATAATAGCAATGTTGGAGTTTGTAATTTCTTTATATTTTCACGTCTTTGATGGTTGACATCTATTGCTAGATTATTTGTTAATGTCAACTTCATCTATTTTGGGCAGGTCAAGTTCATGCCCCCCTGCTATGTACTTTTCACTTTTCTTATTAATAAAATAGAGTATCCATTCCATCTAGGGTGCCGCCCCTGGTTATAAAAAAAAGAATATGTTACTTATATAATTTTAAAATAGGAGTTTTTCTAAATTATAATAAGTAAGAAGAATAATTTATTAAAAATTGTTTTCAATTAAATTTTATTAAAGGAGTCAAGATAATTGAAAGTAGTTTCCAATTGGATTTGAAAATTGTTTTCAAATCAAATTGAATTTATATTTAAAATAGGAATTTAATTCATTTGGGAATTAATGAGTTTAATTTAATTTAATTTTCAAGAAGTTGGAAATATTATTTTAGATTATAAAGATGAATAACTAGGATCAAATGAAGCTTGATATTTTATGCATATAATTTGATTATAAATGCATAATACGTTGGATATATGTTAAATTGTGGATGTATGTTATATTGTATGTTTTATATATTTGATATTTTACGTGTAATTTTGTGTTTGAAGACAAATAAATTTAAATCCCTCATTAAAATATTAAGTGCACATTGAGAATGTGATTATTGCCTTCTATTGTTATAAGAATAAACCAAAGTTTTGTTTATTATTAGGCTTGTTGGGCAAACTTAAGGCCACTTGAACATGAATATGTTTAATCTTATGACAGTAGGTTCTACTTAACTAAATTTGTATGATTTAGATGAGCAACTCATGATCACATGAATTTAAAGGCAAGGTTAGGTATAACATATAAGATATGTTTTGGCAAGAATTTTCACCTAACGGATCTAGGAGTCATATGAGATGTGATTGACAAAATTATTATCTACCTAATTTTAGTTTAGTTGATTTGTTGAACAAAATCAAGATCAACTATATTTGAATGGGATCCTAGTCTCCTAGAAAGATTAATCTTTTTTAATAGTAGTGAGGGATATTATTTCGAATAAAATGGTAGGAGTAACCAAATACATGATTAAAGTCCTAATCTCATTTGGTAGTCATAGCATATAATTAAGTGCTTGATTTCTTAGATTTATATTATGTTTTGATTGGAATTTACCTTGTTTAGTATAATTGATAGTAAGTTAATGATCCAAATTTCATAGGTTATTTTTTAGAAGAGTTCTCAAAATTAGATAGAAAAATTATATGTCTGTTATACAATGTTTCTATTAATCCTTATTGAGGATTTGATGTTAAAGATTTAGAGATATGTCAAAATCATATAGATGACAAAATGAGATTTTGATTTGATTAATGTCTCATAAACCTTGATGACAACAGGTAAGATGTATGTCAACACCATGATAGCAAGATGCACGAGGTTGCATAAAGGATAACTGAAAGGTATAGTACCTTGATGAAATTGTTTCACTTAATTTAGCCCATTAAAAGCATAGTTCTGGACTATAATTAAAGGCATTTTCTATAAATGATAATAGTTATCATTAGAAGAAAATGATTGTATAGCTTTTCTTGCCTATACAAGATATCACTGAGATCATATATATTTCTAATTTATGCTTATGAGTATTTGATACTGAATTTAGATTCAACATTAATCTAATGTTCAAAACATAAAAAGAAATAGATTTTAAAGTAAAAGTAGTTGATCCAATTTTATACAAATAGTTTATATGTTTTGGATCAAAGGAGACATATTCTTAATATAAACAACAAGAATGCAAAGTTGGATAACCGAGACTATCCTTTTATACAATATTGGTTAAATTAGCATAATGAGAACCATAAAGTTACATATATATGTATCCTTTTGATTATGAAACATATGAAACTTGTGAAACTTTTCAAGTTGAAGAATAACCAAATTAACCTTTGGTGAAAAGATGATGATGGTATTAAATTGTTAAATTTATACATAAGATGTAATGGATGGAATAACAATTTTATAAAAGGATAATACTTATATTTCATTATATTACTAATGATTTTATGTGATATAGTCATATGTATTAAACGAAATGTGATTTAAATTTTGAAAAGTTTAGATTGTTTAAATCTAAACAAAAATTAAACATTGAGAATATTGAGGCACTTGGATGAGATCATTTTGGTAAGTTTTAAATTTTCAGTTATCTATAAAGAATGAGATTCTTTAGTGAATACCTTCACAACAAAATTCTATAAGAGTATAAATTTATAGAACAAAGAAAATACAATATGAGATACTTGTAAAGTAGTAAAGATGTCCATCATTCTAAGTATGAGTTCATATTTGAGTTCAAAATGATAAGGATATTACTTTAAAAGTAAATTCTAATTAAGATTTATTTTACTTAAGAACAATATCATTCAAGATTGGAAAGGTTCCAATGTAGCAATGGTTGCTAATTAAGCCATAATAAAATTTTCATTTAGTGGAAATGATTAATTGGATCAATAAGTTCTTTAGTGAACTTAATAAAGCTTCTTGCATTATTTAAGACAGTAATGTACTGTGAAACATTAAAGTTGTTGGGCATGTCAAAGGAGCTAAGGTCTCATCAAAGATCCAATAATGTATTTAGGCAATTTTTCTTAATTATGATGATATTAAGATGGAAGTTGTAAGATTAAACAGAGCAAAGATATTTTAATCAAGTTGGACTTCATTGTAAAGTTTCAAAAATTTTATGATTAACTATGAGATATTTAATAAATAAGGATCAATATGAGATATTAGATCTTATTTGGGCATAATTGGTATTTAATTAGACTTATTTATATTTCTAATTAAAGTTTAATTTAAATTAAAATTTAGTTTTAATTAAATTTCTAAAGTGTCCAAAACTTATTATAAATAGGCTTAAGCTTTAATGGAGCTAACATTTCTTGCTTAACTATCTCTGTAAGAGATATAGAGTTATCTCAACCTATTCTGTGGATACTGTTAAAGACCAAACACTTGTGCGGCTACTATGGTTAAGATGGATTGATTTCAGAAACAGTTCTAAGGATACGAGAAAAATATGATCAAACTTCAGAATAAATTACGAATTAAGATTCATGCTTTATTATGTTTTAATTGTTAATCATTTTATATAATTATAATTAAAGTGAACTTAATCTTCGAGAAATCAAAATACGAAAAAAGTTTCATAATTATTTCACTGCGGTCAGGATCAAATCCCATCTGGATTTCTTAACACGTATTGCAGTAGGCCAATTGTCCTTCGTTGGAATTAATTTTATCTTATCCCATCTGCCTTTCTACGAATGTGTGACCCCATTTGTCAAGTAAACTTCACTACAAGAAAATTGCAAATTACTAACGAAAAATTACCTACGAAATTTTTTTTGTAGTAAATTAGCGACAGAAATTGCTTTCCATAGGTAAATTTGATAGGAAAAAAGGTAATTTGAGACCCAAAAAAAATCATCACTAAAGGAGGAGACCAAACTTTGCCGACAGAATTTAGCGACGAAATAGTGAAAGTCGTTGTAAAAATAGGCACCAATGGTTCTCGGTAAAAATTGGTACAAAATTTACTGAAGAGAAATAATTTTTATAGGTAATTTACCTACAGAAATATGCTTCCGTAAGGAATTTCCTGAGGGAAATAGAGTTTCGTAGGTAAATTAATATGGAGGGATGTTTCCGTAGGGAATTTATCTACAAAAACACCAATTTATAGGTAAATTACTGATGGAAAATATCATTCCGTAGGTAAATTTAAACAACATCGGGATTGTGGTTTAAATTGGAAGGAAAACGACATTGTTTGTTCAACCACAAATGAAATCATTTCCCTATCTATTTAAACGAATGTTGACAACCTCTCCCCCTCACTGTCAAACTTATCTAAAACTTTTCATTTTTTTCCTCTTCCTTCGTTGTTGTAGTCTTCAATACCATACAACATCCTCCTCGTCTTGATCTCCCGTTAATCATCCATCGTGGTTATTTATTCCTCCTTTGCACTTGGTTTTTTGTTTTTCTTTTTGTTGTTATTAGGCTATGTTTGGTTGGATGTGAGGTTTTTAATTCAATGGAATGGAATGGTTTATAATGTAATATAATGTAAATGGACATAATATTAGAAAATTGTTGTTTGGGAGGGATAGAAGGGTTCATAATGTAATATAGTGAAATGTTGTTTGGAAGATGGATGGAATAGAATGTATAATATACGTATAATAATAATGAATGACTATGCTACCCTTGATAAAACAAAACATATATGAATGAGATGTATTTCCTTGCTGCTTATTATAAGGTTGAGGGTATAATTGGTATTATAAAAAATTATTGAGGGTATATTAAGTACTCATATTTATCATTTTACATTCCATCTTAAACCCCCCAAATCAGAGATAACACATTTTTACTGTTTAGGATGGAATGTGAAACCCTTCCCTTCCATTCTATTACTTTCTATTTCATTATAAACTGTCCTCCCAAGCGATGGAATAATATTACATTCCATTCCATTCTATTACTAACTACCCTACCAAACATAGCCTTAGGAAAGCTTTTGTTTGGGTCAGTTTTGGTTAATGTGGTTTGTATTGTCTGCGTCTATTTCAACTGTTAATGGTTCATTGTGCATATGAATTTGTTCCTGTTGGTGAAGAATGCCACGTACCAGTGTTTTTGTTAATAGTTAGGGATGAATTTCTTATGACTATAAAATGTTCAATGAAAGTTTTAAAGGGACGAATTTTGTCATTGCATGAATTTGTGTTTGTTATTCTTTCATTTCATTGATTGTAAGATTAATTGCATGAATTTGTGTTTGTTATTTTCTTATTTCATCCATGAATTTGATGTTTTTTGACTTGTTTCCTTATTATTTGGACTGTTAAAATTCAATTAAGGTTCTTTTAATTGTAGTTCAACTATAGTGTTTCAATAAAAGACAAACTCTTTTAATGTTAAAAGTTGAATTGAATTGGCTTCATAAAAAATTGAATTGCATTTAGCAAGGTCATATGATTTTATTGTGATAAAAAATTGCTGGTAAGAGGCGTGCATTTAAATGCAACAAAACCTTGAGGTCTCAAGTTCGAGTGCCAAAGAGGACAATACCTTTGAGGGTTGTGGTCGCGTGCAAACTTGGGGTATGCGGGGCCCAGTTCGCCCCGGTACGTAAAACACGGACCCAACAAAATAGCAATGAGGGGAACGAGCATGCAATCTATCTTTATAAGGATTATACTACCTCAGTAGGGTAGCCCCATACACGAAAGTGTGCAAGGATGGGTTTTTCAACCTTTAGATAAGTAGGTAGATTAGTCCTATTCTACATTGACTTTTTCAAGTCCTTTAGGGTGCTGTTATGCCTTTCAACAACACACCATTTTTGCTCAGAACTACTCGACATAATGAATCAAGTCATTATTTTAACTAATTCTAAATATCTGGCAAACAGACCTTTTAAAGTCCTAAAACATAATGTTTGTCATGATATTCTCCTCCACGGTCAAATCTGACTATCTTGATGAATTTTCCCAATTGGTTCTCAACCTTCAGTCTTTAAGTAATAACACATAACTGTAATGGGAATAATCATTAATAAATGTCATAATACATTTGGAATTGTACAATGCAATTGTATAAGGTCTATCAATATCTTTATGTATTAGACACAACAAGTCAGAAACATGAGTTAATCTAAATATCCTTATTAGTCAACTTACCCCTGCAACAGTCAACAAATGTTCCTAGATCATGAAAATCTAGAATTGAGAAATGCTTTCCTTGATCAATCTCTCAACCCTAGCTCTGGAAATGTGGCTTGAACTTTCATGCCACACCATGTATGACTTCTTATTAATCAGGGTCCTTCATTTCATAACTTGTTTAGCAAGATACGAAGAAGCATTTATCTAATTCAGGGTAAGACACATTCTATACAAACCATATGACAAGAAAGTTATACCATTATGCTTTGCATTAAACAATAATTGTGCAACAGAAGTATTAAATGCAAAACGTCAACCTTCTTTGTCCAAAATTGATCAAAAGATCATATATAAAATGTGTCGTGTAAAACCCAAATGAACCTTACAATCAAGTTCAGTACATATATCCCCTGTAGATATTACTTCTACTTCTTTATTGATACGAACCATCAGTTTCTCCTTCCCTTTATTTAACTTTATCCTAGATATGAACCTTTGCATCGCGGAAGCACCTTGATCAGATGCTTCACTAAATAGCCACCAAGTACCTAATGCGACTATCGCTAATCAGATTCATAAATTGACAAGCCAAAGAGTAACCTAATGGTATCGGTCTTTCCTTTTAAACCTCATACTACTAGTTTTGTTATGTCCCTAGGACCTTTATCAATATTGGTTTGACCAACTTCAGGATATGGAGAAGATTTTAGCTTTCTACCTTTGAACTCGATGGGTTTCATCTTTGTCTTCCCTTTAGTTGCTTTGAGGGTTGTAGGAGTAGCAAGCTTGAGTTTCTCCTCTTCAACAACACAATGGGCTATCACAGCATTGAAGTCCTGATATCTTCAATCTACTGTGAAGATTAATTATTCTTGACATGTGCTCCATTACTCCCCTTTTCTCCCGTATACCTCATGGAGAATAATTCCTTCATCAAAGCACTTGTCTCAACACTAGATGAGATAGTGTACCTCTGAGAGACATTATCAAGAAACTCCTTCGCTATATCTGTGTCCGGAAGTCCACTTAGTCGACGGTTAAGAATAGATCTCTTAATGGTCATCAAATATAATCTGTTAGACTGATCCCAGGTTTCATAGGCTACTTTATGAGCTTTCAAGCTCATGGATGTAGGTAAGGATGACCTATCCGTCCTTATGGTCATATCAACTACAACTATCTCCATAGAGCATTCAATACATCCTCCGTCCACTTCTTTGTATTGAAAATGGTCAGGGTTTCAATGGTGACACTGATTTTGTTGACTGAAAAGGCGACTTTAAGATGATAATCTTTAAATCAGCACAAATATAGGATAACAGCGATACTCAAAGCCATTAAATAGTATCTTTACTGAAAATTCGATCACACATATTATGAAACACCGTTAGGCTGAATACATAACATATGCAATTAGACCTCCACACATAAAAGCGATCAGAGTACAAATTATCAACTCTCATGACACTACCACCTTTGGGTGAATAGATCACTTAAGCAATAACTTTCCTCTATCTAATGCCTTTATGCATATCTCAAAATGTTATGTAAGGCCAACACTTTTGGGTAGAATAATAGAGACATCCCCCAATATGCAAGCAGAATAATTCAAAATACTGACTTGAAAGGTCACTTTGGTGACTACATTCTCATCAGTACTTAAAAAGTTCGCAAACATAAGGGATACATCTTTATGTTATCCTCATATTCTTTATGGGCATATAGTATGTGACAATGGATTGATCTCAATCATAAATGTACCTAAAGAGACAGCTTCCTTAAACTTCTTATCTTTCAGGGAAGTAAGATAAGATGGGCAGTTCCTCTTCTAGTGTCCATTGACTTCGCAGTGAAAACATGTACCCTTGTCATTGATCTTCTTCTTGACACCTCCTTTGGGCTTTACTATACTAGTAGAAGTCTTCTTTTTCTTGTTCTTATTCTTCTTAGAGTCCTTTTTCTTGCTCTTAGAAGAATTTACAACAAGTGCAGAATTGGATACCTTCTTAAGGAACCCTTCCGTAGTGTTAAGCATATTCAAAAGTTTGGTCAATGTCATGTCCTTCTAGTCCATATGGAAGTTCATGATGAATTATGAAAAGCTCAAACTTAGAAACAGTAACACCAGATCAACGCTCAATTCATGGTCTATGACAAAACCTAATTTGGCTAAATTTTCAATATACCCAATCATCTTCAGTACGTGCAGGTTGACTGAAGATCCTTTTTCCATCTTTCATTAAAATAGCACCTTGGAGAATTGATATCTTTTCACCCTCCTATATGCACCAAATAACTCCTTGAGATGTAAAATAATAGTAGGTGCATCCATGTTCTTATGTTGCCTTCGTAGCTCAGGAGAAATGCTTGCCAACATCACGCATGTAGCTTGCTCAACGTCATCAATATAAAGTTGACATCTCTCCTAAACCTAATCAGCTGCATCTAAACTAGGCTCTTGTGGAGTAGGAGTGTCAAGAACATACAATTTCTTTTTTTGCCTGAAAACTATTCTCAATTTCGAAATTAGTCTACAAAGTTGGGTCTACTAAGCTTATTAGCATCCATGATGCTCCTCAATGTCAAGTTGGTACTTATCTTCTAACTCAATAATTGAAAAACATAAAAGGGAGTTATTATTAGTTTATATCCAAAATCAAATAAAATTAGGACTTTAAAATATTTGATTACTCCCACTATTTTATTCAAAATAATAGCCCTCACTATTAAATTGAGAAATTATCAAATAATTTCTTAGCGGTCTATGATCTCATTCAAAATAATTGATCTTGGGTTTGCTCAACAAATAAACTATATTTAAATTAGGTAGATAACATTTTTATTAATCACATCTTACGTCACTCTTATAAACGTTATGTGACAACTTTTTGTCAAAATATATGATACATACGTTTTTTCTAACCCTGCCTATAAATTCATATGATCATGAGTTTGTTCATCTAAATCATACAAATTTAATGTAGGATCCATCAATTTAAGATAAAACATATTCGGGTTAAGGTGGTCTCGAGTAAACTCAACAACCCAAGCAATAAACATAATGTTGGTTTTATTCTTAAATAATGGAAGGCAAACATCACGCTCCTAATGAGTACTTAATATTTAATTAAGGGATTTAAAATTTCAAAAATTTTAGTCTCATCAAAATAATATAATCTCATTATATTTATAATTTCAAACATAATCTAAGTATTAAAGAAATTATTCAAAAACTTTTTTGCTTGATTCAAATTATTGATTTGATTACTAAATAAAAATAATAATTCAACTATTGAAAAATTAAATATAATAAAAAATTCCTAATAAAATTCCCCTTGAAAACAATATTTAAAAAATGAGAAAACACATTTTTTTTCCATTTTATAAGGAATATTAACAAATTGAATCTCCATTAAAAATATATATATAATTGAAATATACATATATATATACATATATATATACATATATATATATTTTAAAACACATTAAAATCATCAAAATAAGGAAGAGAGGATGTCTGGCCCGCAGACCCATAAGTTGTAGCGTTTGAGAAGGCGCGTGCAGTATACTCGTTATCCACATCCCTACAAGACGTTCTTAACTCTTCCTCTTTTTCGAGTCCAGATCCTCTATCCAATATTATGGTGTTTTATTGTGTCCAATAAATCTCAGCCATTTATTTATGTGAGTCCCGCATGGGACTTGCATAGGTCCTGCAAAATAAATGGTTGAGATTCCATGAGACAGAATAAGACAGAGTAATATTGGACAGAGGATCTGGACTCCTCTTCTTCAACACTCCAAACGCCTCCTCTTCTTCAACCGTTGGCGTGTCCCTCTTTCAATAGGCATAAATCCCCTAGCAACGCTCCATCTCCTCTCGCTGCAACTGTCGGGTTTCTAACCGACAATTCTCTAATCGCCGCCCCATCTACTTCTCCTCGTCGTCGACTGTGTCTGCTCATCTCCGGTTGCTGCTTCCATTGGCTACCTAAGCGACACCATATATGGCATCGTAAGCAACCCACTGGGTAGCTTGCTGCCAAGGGTACACAAGGCAGAACATACACTCCAAAAGGAAAAATAGCGCAAGGCAGAAAACAAACAGCAAATGCACAAGAGTGGGAGGAGAGATTTTATTTTGAAAACAAATGCAATGTGAGCTACCCAGAAGCATAATCACAAAACATATGGAGACTCGAATGCCTGATTCCAGAAAAAATATACATGTATAAAAAAAAATCCAGAAGCATTCAAAAGAACATTCCCGAAGCAAGGCAAATGCAGTCGTGAAAAAAAAATTAATTTTTATCAAAATGAACAACAATCAAGCATATAATGCAAATTAAACAGTTAACGGCGGCTCTGATACCACTGCTTAAAACCAAATGTGATTGAATTACGAGCACAGCGGAAAACAAAATTTTTATTGCTTCTATTCAGATCCTAATAATTGAATAACTTGAATAAAATATGAACACAAATCTTTAGGTAAAATCATACTTGATTTGTTTTTTTGGTTGAAATTTTTTGAAACCTTTTTTCGATTTGTCAACCACGAGCTGTTTAATTGTCCAGCCTCTGATGGCATCTACATATTAATTTCTTAAGACTTTTTGAGAGGAAGAAAAGAAGTGTTAGCTTCTAAACTTTCTTCCTATTAATAGAAACAATCATTAAAAATTTTAATTTTATTAAAATTAAATTCTTTAATTATAATTAAAATCAAATTATAATTACAATTAATTTAATTATAATAAAATCATATATCTCATATTTGATCCCTAATATTTCTCAAACTTTAAAATTAACCCTAACTTAATTAAATTGATTTTTCTTTCACAAATTGCTCTTTGATGTGTAACCCATTAGATTCCTAATATATTGGCAATGATTATAAATTATAATTCTAATTCACAATTAGAATTAGATAAATTAAAACTTCTTTTAATTTATATTTAATTCTCCAATTAAACAATCTATAATCAAAAATCAAGATTGATGTTTAACAACATGTGATGATTACCCAAATATTAGGAATGCCAAAGTACTTTGACTTAACCTGTCCATGCATAGTTATGATGTATAATTTAATTCTTTCGCCATCTAATATTCCAATGGAATAGAGTATGGATATAGTGTCTACTCTTTTAGTCCAATCACATTCGTTCTTACTAATTAGTAATTGATTTATAATCGAAATTTAAAAACACCTTTTCAAATGTCATCTAACTCTAGTTAGAGAATTCCATAAATCACTACTAATCAAGAACAATACAATATTATCTCTAATTGCTTTAGAGTGACAAATCCTTTATTGACTTACTCAACTATCTCCATATAGTTCATACTGCACCTAAGTACAACCGATTGAATTATCGTAGGACAGTTTATAAGTAGCATCAAAACACAATAATTCTCATACGAGATACCATGGTAACCTCAAGTGTAAGGATCAATAATACAACCATCATTATGAGAAAATCCACAGAAAAATAAGTAATATTCCAATTGGGATTCTCATAGTCGGGTCAGGTCAGTGACTTATTCCTAATAATCACCCACACATTTGTTTAAGCATTTCTATGCTTTAATTTATTAGATCAATTACTTTCTTCATAAGAAAGAAACATAATATGTGCTAGTTTTATCGTTTCAACAATATCTTGTTTTGATGAAACTGCAACTAAGAATATTTAAGAATAATACGTAAATGCAAATCGAATCTTACAATTGTGATCTCATTATAATTTCAATTACACAGTAATTATTCCAGGGATTTTATCTTTAGTGTTAAAATATCAAATGTAATTAACTTAATACAAAAGATAAAGAATGCCTTTTCATTAATAAATAATAATGTCATATATGAAATCACATCTAAATGATTGATTGCAAGGGAATAAACTAACAATCTACCATTTACACTAAAGCCAATAACCTATGTATCCAATACCTTATCCAACTATATGTTAATCATGTCTTTTTTGAAATAGTGGCTTAGAGAGAGGATCGATAAGATTTTCTTCAGTGGCAACTCGCTCCAATACTATGTCTTTTTGTTCCACTACCTCCCTGATTAAGTGAAACTTCCTGAGTATATGTTTGAACCGCTACTGAGACCTTGGTTCCTTTGCCTGTGCAATAGCACCATTGACGTCACAGTACAATACTACAGGCTCAACAATGCTAGGAACTACTCCAAGTTCAGTAATGAACTTCTTGATCCAAACCGCTTCCTTTGTTGCCTCTGACACTGAAATGTACTCTACCTCGGTCATGGAATCTGCAATGGTTGGTCTTTTTGAACTCTTCCAACTTACTGTACCACTATTAATTATGAAGATGTACCATAACTGTGATCTGCTATCATCAGGATTTGACTGAAAGCTAGCATCTGAATATCCTTGAACTCTTAATTTAACTCCTCCACATACCAAGAAACATCTTTAGTTCTTCTCAAGTACTTTAAAATGTTTTTCACAGTCGTTCAGTGACCCTCACCTGGATTGGCTTAAAACCTTCTCATTATGCTGAAAGCATATGAGACATTTGATCTAGTACATAACATCACATACATGATTGTTCCAAATTTCAAAGCATATGGAATACAATTCATTTTATCTCTCTATGCTTGTATCTTTGGGCATATACTTTGTGAAAGAGAAATCCCATGAAAATGGGCAAGAATCCCCTTTTTGAATTATCCACGTTAAACCTCTTTAGTACTTTGTCTATATATGTAGATTGGGATAACCCAAGCATCATCTTTGATCTATCGCTTTAGCTTTTTATTGCCATAATATAGGCTTATTCTCTTATATCCTTCATGGAGAAATTCCTTAATAATTAAATCTTTACGGGATGTAACATAGGGATGTCATTTCCAGTTAGCAATTTCATCCACATATAGCACTAAGAAAACGATTGCACTCCCATTAACCTTTTTATAGACACATGGTTCATCCACACTTTTGATAAAAGCAAACTCTTTGACTGTATCATCAAAACGGATGTTCCAACTCTGTGATGCTTGCTTAAGTCCATAAGTGGGCTTTTGTAACTTGCATACTTTATTAGAAAATCTCTTGGATTCAAAACCTTCAAGTTGTGTCATTTACATATCCCCTTGAAAATTTCCATTAAGAAATGCAATTTTGACATCCATCTGCTAGATCTCATAATTATGATATGTAGCTATAGCCAATAAGATCCTTATGGATTTTATTATAGCTACTGGTGAAAAGGTTTCATCAAAATCAACTCCTTGTTTTTATTTGTAGCCTTTGGCCACTAACCTTGCTTTGTATGTATGTATATTACCATCTATATTAGTTTTTCCCTTAAAGATCCACTTGCATCCAACAGGTGCAATACCATCAGGTATTTTATATACATATCTACCAAAGTCCATACTTGGTTAGTGTACATGGATTCCATTTCAGATCTCATAGCTTCGTGTCACTGTAAAGAATCAATGCCAGATATTGCTTCTTTAAAATTAGTAGGCTCATCATTTATAAGTGATACATTATCCTTCCCCTGTTCTATACGTAGATCTAATCTAGTGGGGGGACGACTATCCTACTAGTGCGTTGCGGACTATGTCTATCTTTAACTCTCGGTTGTGCATCATATGTATCGACTTGAGGTTCTTGTTCCATCTCGATGTGAATTTGTGGCTCTTGAACTTCACTAAGTTCTACCTCACTATCACTACCATCTTTGAGAATAAATTCTCTTTCTAAGGATGTAGCATGTCTTGAGATAAACACCTTTTGCTCAACAAGATGGTAAAATTGATATCTGAAACTCTCTTTTGGATACCCCACAAATTTGCATTTATCTGATTCAACTTGAAGCTTATTAGATATAGCACGCTTCACATAAGCATTACATCCACAAATCTTTAAGTGTGATAATCTTGGTCTTCTACTAGCCTATATCTCATATGGTGTTTTGTCAACCGATTTGGATGAAACTCTATTTAGAAGGTATACGGTTTCAATGGCATATCCCCAAAAGGAGATAGGAAGGACTGCATGACTCATCATAGAACCTACCATATCTAATAGAGTACGATTTCTCCTCTTAGATACTCCATTATGTTATGGAGTTCTAGGAGGAGTCCATTGTGAGAGAATCTCATTCTCTTTTAAGTAACCAAGAAACTCATGTTCCAAGTATTCACCTTTTCAATCTAATCTAAGTGTTTTAATACTTTTACCAGTTTGTTTCTCAACCTTCCATTCCTTGAATTGTTCAAAAGATTCAAAATTTTGTTTCATTAAGTAGACATAACCATATCTAGAATGATCATATATGAACGTAATGAAATATGAAAATCCACCTCAAGCATTGGTGGACATAGGTCCACGTACATCTAAATGTATTAACTCCAGTAACTCATTGGCAAGTACTCCCTTTCCCTGAAAGGGTAGTTTGGTCATCTTTCCCAATAAACAAGATTCACAAGTTTCATATAATTCATAATCAAAATGATCTAAATGTCCTTCTTTATGTAACTTTGTGATTCTAGTTTCATTAATATGACTTAACCTATAATGCCATAAATAAGATGGAATTTGTTCACTTAACTTTCTTTTCTTGCTATTTATGTTAAGAATCAACCGTTCAAGGTTTAACTCATACAAACCATTTGTATGCAATCCAGATCCATAATAAGCTTCATCTTTATAAAAAGAACAACTGTTATTCTTAATAATAAAGACAAATCCATTCAAATCCAAAAAAGAAATAGAAATGATGTTTCCTGTGATAACAGGAACATAATACAATTATTAAGTTCTAACACAAAGCCAGAAGGCAAAGCTAAACTACTAGTTCCTACAACTAATGCAACAATGCTTGCTCCACTACCAACTCACAGGTCAACTTTGCCTTTCCTTAATGATATACTCCATGTTAACATCTGCATGTGATTGCGGCTCTGTCGTTCGATGTAAGAATCGACCTTGGAAACCGGTCAAAATAATATTTTTCTAAGATTGCAGCAAGCTGAACCTCGGGTCGTCTCTCTCGACGGAATCACTTTAGAAATTAATCCTAAGACTAGCCTGA
>JAOTBA010000003.1:14330639-14368513 GCA_025629845.1 Erythroxylum squamatum | reverse complement strand
TCCAGAAATTGAAAGTCTTAGGGCCTAAATTGAAATTCGATTCCTTCAGATAAGTTGTAGCTCCATGTCTCTAGTTTGTTTAGAAACATGAATCAACTCTTTTGGATCTCTACAGATCAAGATATTGCCAAAATACTGAAGCATGTTTAGAAAAATATTTAACTCATACTCTTTTAACCGATCCTCTCACTTTGATTCAATCCATCTTTTTCAAATTAATACCAAAAGCTATGAATTTTTATGGAGAGGTAGAGGAATGTCTTAGGAATCCAATATTTTAAAAATCAGGTCAATCGGAGGTCGGAAGAAAAAGTTATGGCCAAAAGAGTGGAGAGAGGTCGGGTCAGGGGAAGCAATCGGCCGCGTCGCGCGCGAGGGAGGCGCGTGCGTGCGGGCTCGCTTCGCCCTCGCGACGAGTCACTCTCGCGAGGCGCGCGCGAGGGCCTGCCTCCTAGGATGCCATTCATATATATTCCAATCACTTTTTTAAAATTTGTAAGGAATTTGTCTTTTTCCAAGATCGCTCCTTAACATACTCCATCATAGGTAAGTAGTTGACCTTCTTCATATTTATATTGTACCTAGTATTACATCCTCACCCACTTTATTTAATAATAACAATGTTTATAGTATATTTCTTTTTAAGAACTTATTATTCCAACACTTTTGATATAAAACCACTAGCCAAACCACCATGTGTTATTACCTACTTCTAAAGATAAATTTATAATCAAATTTTTTTTCCTAAACTCAACTTTGTTATCTTTCCTCTGGTAAATAAAACTCTCCTCATTTACCTAAGCTAATAAGAACTGATCGTGGTTTTCTGATGTGTGTAAGTTCTAATTAATAACCTTGATAATCCGCAAGTATATGGGTCGTTCACGTAGTACCTAAGGTGTTGATCCCACGAGGAGGGATAATCTAATCCTAAAATTTAAGGCCAAAACAATTCGCAGTAATTCAAAATGTAACAAAACTAAGGCAAGAATTTAATTCAATCACGCAACTCAATTCTAAGAATCAATTATGGAAATATTAACAAAGTAGCAGTTGCAACCGCACTCAAGAATCAACCTAAAGGAACTATCAATTGACAAAAAGGAAAATTTTTACCTGTCTTTATGTTAACCTAATTGATTATGAATTATTAGATTATTGGTCCTAAACAATCCTAGGGTTGATTACTCTCTCGAGTTATAACCACTAACCCTAAATTATAAACCATAATCAGATTATAGAAAATTGCAATTTCTCAATTAACAATCTATCTAAAACCTTAATTAGAATCGAAGCTGTCCAATAAACTATCGGAAACCTATGCGAGATCTCTCTTCACACAATTACTGATTTAATTAATTTCTCATTCTTATTAAATCAACTAACTTTCGTTAGCCCAATGTAATTATTTTTCATTCGATTCACTCTCTCAGTTTATTACCGAATTATGCAATCACATATATCAACCACAATAAATCCAATAAACATAAACAATAAGATTTTATTAAATCAAATATAAAAAATCCGAAGGTGAGTATAGAATATCTCAACATTCACAATCCTATCATCAAACTGCTATTCTCAATTCTATACAATAATAAAAATGAAAAATAACAGGAAATACAATTCTAAACGGAGACGGGAGGCAACAATGTCGGGAAACTCCACTTCTCTAGGAAGTACGTCGATGTCGACTTCTTCTCCACTTCTCTCTTCCTTCTTCTCTTTCTCAATCTCTCAAAAATTCTCTCTAGGGTTTCTCTCCAAAGTGGCTAATGCAAAAGCTCTTTCATTCTATTCCTTTTGTCTTATTTATGTTTTTGTGTTTAGGGTTGAATTAGGGTTTTTTTGGGGATCCGAAAGATCCAAAAAATCCCTTGAAAGCTGAAGTTTGGGAGTGGCTGAATGTCTGCCCGACGCAGGCCACTATCGTGGCCTACATCTAAGCTTTCTGTCATAATCATGGCTTATTGTGCCATGATTGTGGGCCATGTCCTGGGCTTTTGTCACGATCGTGGGTCGTTGTTTTGGCCTTAATGTCTTCGAAACTTCTCTGTTCTTCGATGTTAACCCTGAAACACTAAGAAACACATCAAGGTATCTCAAAAACATCATATTTAAGTTCAAAGGATTGTTCTAACCCATAGAACACTTAAAATACAAATAAATCACAAACTAACACAATTCTACCCTAAACACATACTAAACGATCGGATAAATGGCTAAACACATATCAAACTATACCCTAAAATACGATGCATTTCACACCTATCAACATCCCTACACTTAAACATTTGTTTGCCTTCAGGCAAACAAAATAAAAAACAGAAAGAAACTCACACAGCACATAATGCAGTAAAGAGACAATGGCTTCAACTTCATGAAGTAAACTTAATTTTAAACACAATCATTTCAGTCATTTCAAATTATTAATATGTAAAATCCGTGTCTTGGGGCTTTGAACTACATATACATATTAATCCATACTCAAGTGTTAAATTGTTTACCATTTTCAATTGCACACATGCACTAATAATTCTTTGGTTATTCAGACTCTGTAACTACTCCTAAATCATTTTCATGAAAAGTTAAACTATTACAAGTTCAGTAGGTTTTTATTTGAAAACACACACACATTTTTTTATTTACTTTTTGTGAACATGGGCTTAGTCTTTTTACGCAGAAGCAAACATTGGTAATAAATGTTGATCCGATTACTCAACTACGTCATGTTTTTTATTAAGCTGCTTGGTTGGAACGTCATTATAGCCTTTTTACTTGAAGGCATATAGTTGTAATTCGTGTCGATCCGGTTACTTAGCTATATCACGGTCTGAACTGACTACTAGCTCTATTCATAACCCGAACGCCAGTGGAATAGTTATTTTTTTTAAAATTAACAAACATGATTTTTTATTTATTCCCTACCTTGTTGCTTTAACTACTTGTTTCCATGAAAAGTACTAGCAAAACTACTTGAACTCACTTGACTAGCCCTGCCCTTGACACTAAATATTTAGTCCCATAATTCAAGAAATATTGGACCTTTTACAAATGTTAAGTCTCAACAAGTAAATAATGTAAATAACCTTTAAAATTTAAAACAATAAAAAGATCTTCAAAGAACAAATAAGATAAAGGTTTACATTTTGGGTTTAATCAATGAAAAAAAAGGCTAAGACTCAACCTGATTATTCTTAAAGGTAAATTTTGAGTATGATAATTTTGAAGAAATAGGCTAAGCAAGTTGGTAAATCTAATGCCTTCATTATATTAATGCTTCTAATTCAACAAATATGGTCTCAACATGCATAATAAAAGCAAGTTTTGGAATTATCCTACTATGCACGATATCAGACACATGAAAGAATAAAAAGAGCTTAAAAAATTTGGATATATACGTGTGTAAATAATATGCAATTTCATCCAACTTGAATATCTCAATGATTACGAAAAATATGACTTTAGAAAACTAATTTTATTCTAACCATGATCCTTTTGTACACCAATTCAAGTCAATATTAAAGAATAAAGTATAGTATTCATGGACAAATCTCAACCAATTCAAGATATCAATTAATAAAATTTATAAACAGGATTATAATAAGCTTAAAGAAATCATGTTAAGATTCATTAAACTCATCCCTATACTTAAAGTTGTACATTGTACCCAATGTACACAATATAAGCATTAATGAAAAAGTGAGAGGGTTAAGTAGGTACTGTCCTGACTATGATGGTTTCTCTGATTTTGATTCATCAAATATGAAACTAACATCCTTGCAAAATATAAAAGAAAAGGATAAAAAGAATCAAAAGAAATAACAGAAAAATCATATACTAAGATGAAAGTAAACTAACTCATAGATTGTCTCACATATAACACTTCTTTAATATTGGTAACTCGAAGTGACCTGCATGTTTGATGTCATCCTGGATCTATAATCAGCAGCTTGCTTCACCCTTTTCTCTACAAAGTGGTTTCATAGCTTGTAAACAAGCCACATGTAGTAAGATAATAATAAGGACATAATTTATCAAATTAATAAATCCAATTTAAAACTATAATGTCATTTTTTATGACAAACTGTTAAAAATGTAGGGAATAACAAAACTCCCTGTATCATTGACTAGCTCGAACAATTTGTCTTTGAGGAAGTGGGAACCCTCCTTACTTAAGGTCATTACCAACACCTCGTCAGTAGTTTCCTTACTCGGTTCCTCCACTAGTTCTTCCTCAATCACCTTTGTCCACTCTTCTTCTTCTTCTTGTTGGACAAAGGCTTCTAGCTCATCTTCTTCAGTTATCTTCTGCCACTCCTCTACTTCTTTTCTTGGATGGAGGTTTCTTTGTCTTCTTCTTCAGAAGGCTCTTCTTCATTACTAAAGGTGATTGTCTCTCGGTCGATAATATTAGTTTTAGTAGAATTGGGCAAAACTTTGTTGCATCTCGTTAGATAATATATCCACCAGCTAATTGATTTGATTTACCATATTCTGTATAAGAGCCTCTGTTTCCCGATGCCTCGTGTTTGAATCTTGAATAAACTCGGTCATCTTATTTTGCATAACTGCAGTTACCTCCTTTCCTTCTTGACATGTATCTTCATTCATGAAATTGTCTGTTGTCTCTTCTTCTCTCTGAGATGGTTGGAAGCTCAAATTATACTCATCATATGTAGGTGAAGAAAGTCTCTTATCAAATTTATTTTTATCTGTAACACTTCCTTTTTCTTCTAGAAGCTCTTTTTGAATTGTTCCTCCATTTATGAAGCTAACCCTTGACTTTTATTCACTCTCAAATTTATGTCGGTCAACTTTCATTTTAGCAAGGATTTTCATTAATTTATCTTCTAGTGTTAGTTCGTTAATTGGAGGTACTTGGTCTTGTAAGTATTCAGCTGGAGCGTGATTATTCCATCCATAGGCATAAGAATTGCTCCATTATGAATTGTAGTTATTCTTGTATACTACATCATGAGGTTGATAGCACACGTTCGGTTGCTACATTATATGTGTTGTGCTTGACATTCATGATTATAGTGATAACTCCCACCAATGTTGTGACATGGCCTAAATATCGGTTGCACTTATGAAAATATGCGAGAACACCCCAGTCTCTAATATGGTAATGATATAGATCGCGAAGACATATTTTGACTCCCACAGAAGTCTTATCTGCTTCATCATTTCATTGTGAGCTGTGACTATGACAACGAATCGTGATTCCTATAATAACTACAAACTCAAGTTCAAGTAGAGAAATTCAAAAAAATAATTATATTAATAAGCCACAAATACAATAAGATACAATAAAATAAAAGAAAACAAATACAAAAGGCAAAATTAAAATAAAAGAAAATAAACCAACAACACTAGAAACTTGACTGACCTATTGACTTAGTCAATTATGTAATAATCGTAACTGCATTAGCTGTAGCTCGTATCGGTAAGTACAAATCAATCCTACAAAGATTGTAAATATTAGTAATTACCCTTCTACTATTTTCCCAGAAAACAGAAAAACGAGGTTGATAGCTGGTGGGTTGCACTCTTTCCCTTGACTTTAAACCTCATCTTTCAAAGAAGGGTTGCCTGTTATGCAATAAAATTGGAGGCTTCCTTCGCATGCGATCTTAATTTGTTTGGAATAACTTTAGTTACTCGAAATAGGATGACATGTGGCAAATTGTATCAGTGAAATATAGAGGATTCAGGAAGGCATTCGAGTGTTTTTGTCGTCCATATGCTCCCTCTTCATAGTTTGTTTTCAAGAACATGAGGCTAGATGTAGATCATATTTTTAAACAACCGGGTGACATGTTTTATTTACAAATAAGATCGGATAAATAGATCGTGTCCTACAATCTAAATATTGGTTCAGACTATATACCTCATATTCTTTTTTTTTCTAAGAAAGGAAATAAATTGTAAAAATGAAAAAAAAGGTTTAAGGTATACAAAAACGTCGTAAATGGTTAAATAATTTTTATTACAAATAAAATATAATTAAAATTAATAAAATTATTTTTTATTTTTACGTTATCTAACATTTTATTACAATAAAGCTCTTTTAAAAAAATTTTCTTTTAATTTACAGTCAAATAGCGAACTAACTGCTTAAAAAACCTCTTAAAAAAAAAAACAACAAAAACGAGTCTATCTAAACAAACACAAAAATTTCATTCATATATTTACGTAATTTACATATAAATATATAAACCAAATTAAATTACAGGCGATTAGAACACCGCAACGGAAGAAGGCAATCCAATCCCCGGTAGAACATCGTTAGCAAAAAAAACCCATGTAGGTTCACACTTTCGGTTTTTCAACACTTTACTACTCATCCTCAACTGCGTGTATTGTTTCAAGCAAGCTCTTACATACCCTAAACTCTCTCTCTCTCTCATTTATGTGTCTTCTTCTCTAAGCATTGAAGCTGGAACCAATGTCTTCACGCAGGCTCTTATCATCCCTACTCCGATCATCCACTCGCCGATGTGTTTCCAAGCGGGCACTCTCAAGCCCCAATCCCAAGCTCTCCTCAACTTATATTTCCTCCACGCGCCGCTCGTCTTCGTATGGGTATCTTCTCACGCGCGCGGCCGAGTACGCCTCTGCCGCAGCAGCCGCTTCTCAGCCGCCTCCGACCAAATTGGATGAAAAGAAGGGCGGTGGGAAGATCACCGATGATTTCACCGGAAAAGGCGCCATCGGACAAGTCTGTCAGGTGATCGGCGCTGTTGTCGATGTCAGGTATGATGAGGGTTTGCCGCCGATTTTGACGGCTCTGGAGGTTCTGGACAATCCGATTCGGTTGGTTTTGGAGGTGGCACAGCACTTGGGAGAGAATACTGTGAGGACTATTGCGATGGATGGTACTGAGGGTTTGGTCAGAGGCCAGCGTGTGCTCAACACTGGGTCTCCTATCACTGTTAGTACTTTTATTCTCTCATCTATGAGAAATGTGAATTTTTACTGGTTCTTTCCGGCGAATGCTGGATTTTATCTGTTGTTTGGGTTGTTTCATTGGGTTTGTCTTAATTGTGATTTGTTTGGGGATTAGTTATATTTCGTGCCAAACTGGGAATTTATCAGGAAAATGCTGAGGAATGTGGGAATGGAAGTTAGGAAAGAGAGTTGATAAAATGGGACACGCATCGTTTGATTGCAAATAAATATGCAAGTGGACATTTGAATTTTGTTGGCTGCCAAACAGAGAGCTTGATTCGAATATCACGGAACGGAGATTTGTTCAACTTTTTGTCTGAATGAGACTTATGCTTGATGTTGGGTTGGACGTTTAACTGGATAATTGTGTCCTTCTGATGTTAACTTGAATGAACTTATTAATACTGGAAATATTAAAGTCTGAATTTTCCAAATGACAATCAATTAATTTCTAGCGGTTTTGTTGAACTTTATTCCTTTAGAGGCCTTCCCTTTTGCTCACCATGATGCTTCTGCTTCCTTCTTTTTTTGTTGAAATAGGATCAATTTTATTTCTTTGTTTTATGTGCTTAACAGGTGCCTGTGGGTAGAGCTACCCTTGGGCGTATCATGAATGTTATTGGAGAAGCCATTGATGAGAGAGGAGAAATCAGTGAGTTGTCAATAATACTTTACTTATTTAATGAGAAAATGGGGGATCTCGCTAGATGAAGTATTTAACTTGCAGTTTCTATTTCTGATCAGAGACCGATCACTATTTGCCTATTCATAGGGAGGCCCCAGCTTTTGTTGATCAGGCAACTGAGCAACAGATTCTTGTTACCGGTATTAAGGTACTAAATATGCTCATCAAAACCTGGAATAGTTGATGTGTGAAGTCTGTCCACAGTATGGGTAGTTTGATACCAATTTGGGTAATGAATTATTGCTGGTTTCTGTATTGTAGGTTGTTGATCTCCTTGCACCATACCAAAGAGGAGGCAAGATTGGGCTATTTGGTGGTGCTGGTGTTGGCAAAACTGTGCTTATCATGGAACTTATCAACAACGTTGCGAAAGCTCATGGTTCGCCCAATGCTTGTAGTGACCTTAATTTTGATTTTCATGCAGTTCTTGCTTTAATAAGCATTGGTTTTGTTTCATCAGGTGGTTTCTCGGTGTTTGCTGGTGTTGGAGAACGTACACGTGAGGGTAATGACTTGTACAGGGAAATGATGGAGAGTGGTGTCATTAAGCTAGGGGATAAGCAGGTAAGAGTCTGTGGATGATTACATTTCTTCTTCTAATTATTAATTTTTCAGTTGAAAGTTTGCTTACATATGTTGGTTATCTTTTTTTTGTTGTATTAGTCTGAAAGCAAATGTGCTCTTGTATATGGTCAAATGAATGAGCCCCCTGGTGCTCGTGCTCGTGTTGGTCTCACTGGGCTAACTGTGGCTGAACATTTCCGTGATGCCGAAGGACAAGATGTGCTTCTTTTTATTGACAACATTTTCCGCTTTACACAGGTAAGAATGCAAATGAAATCGTAGAATTGGAGTATTTAATAGCTGTTAGTCCATCTCCTGTTGTTGGAAAAATTGGGATTAATCGTTTTAGGGATCTTTATTTCCTGCAACCCCATTTGGTTACAATTAAAAGGGATGCAATATGGTTTCAAATTTTATATTTTTTTCATTGGCTGATTACATTGGCAGAGTTCAAATTTTATTGTTTGCTGATCAGTTTGACTTTCAATTGTGTAGTCATACATGATCGTCATTACCATAGCATTATAGGTATTGACATCAAAAGAAAATACATCTTTGTTATCATTTTGTACTTGGTCAAGTGATGCTCCAAAATACTTTTACTAAATATGGACATCTATTGGTTATCAATAGCAATGAAGATGAATTATCGACCATTATTATTCCAAGATATCAAGTAACACCCGATTTCTAGCAGCTAAATGAAATAATCCTTTTTTTATGGTAGCTAATATGATAATTGGCTATGGTTTTTCTGTTGTCTCCTTCAGGCCAACTCAGAAGTGTCTGCCTTGCTTGGTCGTATCCCATCTGCTGTTGGATATCAACCAACTTTGTCCACTGATCTTGGAGGCCTTCAGGAGCGTATTACAACAACCAAGAAAGGTTCCATTACCTCTGTGCAAGCCATCTATGTGCCTGCTGATGACTTAACAGATCCAGCTCCTGCTACCACATTTGCTCACTTGGATGCCACAACTGTGCTGTCAAGACAGGTAAAGTTATTTTTATGTGAAGCAGCCATGTAATTATTGGCTTGAATGCCACCTTAAGTGTCTTGCACTATTCATATTGAACAGATCTCTGAGCTTGGAATCTATCCTGCTGTGGATCCTCTTGATTCTACATCTCGTATGCTGTCTCCACATATTTTGGGTGAGGAACATTATAACACTGCTCGTGGAGTTCAGAAGGTTCTCCAAAACTACAAGAACTTGCAGGATATTATTGCCATTTTAGGTATGGATGAGCTCAGTGAAGATGACAAGTTGACAGTTGCCAGGGCTCGTAAAATGCAAAGGTTCTTGAGCCAGCCCTTCCATGTTGCTGAAGTGTTCACTGGTGCCCCTGGAAAGTATGTCGAGTTAAAAGAAACCATAAGCAGCTTCCAGGTACTCTCTCTCTCTCATGTGGAGTAACAGAAGTACATATATACTTTTTGCCTTATTATGTCTATTGCCATAAAATCCTTCCGTTACGGGGATGTGCTACTAGTCTGTTGTATTGTTTTTGCGCCGTTGTTCATCTTAGAGGTTCATTAACCTTATGAGCTATGCTGTAAACATGCATGTTTGATGGATTGTATGCGACATGTGAAGATGGTGATGTCTTGGGATGATTTTGTTTATGTACTGTGGTTGATAGGGAGTTTTGGATGGGAAATACGATGATCTTCCTGAACAGTCGTTTTACATGGTTGGAGGCATCGAAGAGGTCATTGCCAAGGCTGAAAAGATCGCCAAGGAATCTGCTGCCTAAAACAATCAGAAATCATATTACCTTGTCGTTTGTTCGCTTGTCCTTGTAACTGAGAAAATCAATAACCTAGATGATGCTGGCGAGATGCCAACAACAAGAGGATGTTCAGCTTTTGAAGGATTTTTCCCCTCCAGGCCCCATTATCTATTCTTGAATGTTATATTTGTAGAGTGTGTGTGAAAGAGGAAATTATATATGGGGCCTGTCCTGCCTTTGTGTGATTATTTCAATTTGGAAAAGATACTTGTAAGGCCGACATGTACATTTTTGTTTCCTCATCTTCCCTTTATGAAAATTATTTTCAATCAGCTTGTACTCCTGTCCTGATTAATCACATAGCCTCTCATTGTCAGCAAAACCGCTTCTTCTAATTAATATTCGTGCTTTAAAATTCAATATACAATTTGGGTTAGGTTTGTTTTAGTTATTTGCTTGTAGCTGTGTATTCAGATATAATTGGAGCACGGAATAAGCCTAATTGGTTTGGCCTGCATTTGTCTCATGGAGAATTGGTTTTGACGTCATCTCTCTGGAAACAACAATTGAAGTCGAGCTGCAGAATTCGATGCCGTTTCTAACTCTATCCTCAACGATCAATCAAGGCACTGACACGTGCACGTATTTAAAAATTAGGTTGAAAATTAAACTTACAATTTAAAATGTTAAATATAAATAAAATTAGTATGTATAATAAAAATTGAACAAAATTGAACATATAATTGTATATTAAGAATACTAAAATTTAATTAAAGAAAAAATTTTAACTAATTTTTTTAATTTGTAAAATTATGTCAATCAATTATTAAAATAAATTACGATTAATCTAATTTTTGTATAGTAGATGGTAATATTACTGGCAAAGCCGCCAAAGCTCTAGGACCTAACGACCTTCTCCAACAGCCAACTCCTCCTAATATCATGTCTCCAACACTCTACACTTGTCCCCCACAATCTCTGCTCCATGCAACTCTTACTATTCCCTCTCACTTTCCTATGTCTCCCCTCCGCCGCCTAACTTTTCCTCTCAACCTCCGCCACCATCGCCGCATTTCCTCTGTTGCCGTCGCCGCAGTCCGCCAAGACACCACTCTCTGGACCCAAGCCCCGCTCTCGGAGATCTCCCCCGCCGCCGATTCCCTCTTCCACGTATCCATCGACGTCTCCGACTATCCCGACCTCGCCAACTCACACACCCGCCCCGGCCAGTATCTCCAGCTCCGCGTCCCCGACGTCGAAAAGCCGTCCTTCCTCGCCATAGCCTCTTCCCCGTCCTACGCTGCGTCCAACGGTGCCTTTCAGTTCTTGGTGAAGAGCGTAGCTGGCACCACAGCGGAGCTGCTATGCGGTCTCAAGAGAGGTGATTTGGTGGAGTTGACTCAAGCCATTGGCAAAGGTTTCGAGATTGATCGTATCGATCCGCCTGAGAATTTTAAGACGGTTTTGATTTTCGCCACTGGATCTGGTATCAGGTGATTTATGTTTTTTTTTTTAAATTTGGCTTCTTTTATTTAAAACTATTTGCCTTCTTTGATGCAGTAATATCTGTTACGTGGGGTTGTAAATGGAATTCTATGTGCTGTCTGAGTAGTTGTGCTAAATGATCAAATAAATTTTTGTTCGTAGGCGCTTTCGCTAGGTTAGTCAGTATTAACTTAGACATTGTATTGGTGATGGAACTTGGACTTCAGTATTTGTCTTTAGCTGGACTAAGAAAATTGGAGCATTTTCAGTTCAGATGTTACGTGAAAATTAGTATCTCCACCCGACAACGTACGCGAATATTCGGACACAATTATTTATGGAAGAGGGAAGCAGAAAGAGAATTACAGAGAGCAAGAATTCAAGAGAGAGACAACATTCTTCATAATATCAGACATGTCGCACAATCGTTGAGACATACGAATTTATTGTCTTTAAAAATTATCCCCTATACCTGCGTACATGTTACGTTCCTCTACTCTTATTGCTAAACGCTGCGTATAACCTCTTGCGACTCCCGTTCTTCGTCATTCCACGTTCACTGTCCTTCGTCTTTAGAAATTGCTATAACAATCCCCTTCCCCTTAACATCCTTATCTATCAGGTTGATTTTCGGAAATTGTTTCTGAAGATCAAAAACATACTCTCAGGTAGCGTTAGTGTGCTCTCTGTCAGACCATTGGATCAATCACTGGTGATTGACCGATTGTTCCTCTTGGTGATACACCTGTCCAGTATTGCTACAGGGACTTGTTCAGCTAGAGTCAGGAACTCCGGTAACGTTGGAGTAGTATGGGGTTGAGCTTCGTGTGCTTTTTTAAGCTGAGATGCGTGAAAAACTGGACGTATCGTTGCATGGGCCAGAAGTTCCAACTTATACGCTACCCTCCCAATCCTCTGGACCACCCTGTATGGACTGTAATACAATGGTGATAGTTTCTGGTTGCTCTGCCGTTGTAGTGAAAATTGCTTATATCGTTTAAGTTTCATCAAAACCATATCTCCCACCTGGAATTCTCTATCGGTCCGATTCGCATCTGCATACTGCTGCATACGATTCTGAGCCCTTTGTAAATGGAACTTAGTAATATTAAGCATTGCCTCTCGACTCTTTAAAACTCTATCAACTTCCATTACCTTTGAATCCCCTGCAACATACAGGTATACACCGGAGGTGGATACCCATACAAGACTTCGAACGGGGTAGTGTTGATGGCAGCCCAATAAGTGGTATTGTACCACCATTCCGCTAATGCCAGCCACTCTCCCCATTTTTGAGGTGTTTCGCCACAAAAACAACGTAAATGGGTTTCCAATAATTTATTCACCGTCTCGGTCTGCCTGTTCGTCTGGGGGTGGTAAGCCGTTGAATACTTCAATTTAACCTGTTGTAACCACAAAAGCTCCTACCAAAACTTGCTCAAGAACGCTGGATCTCTATCACTGATTATAGACTTAGGCATCCCATGTAACTTAAACACGTTATTAAGGAACAATTCAGCTATGTTGCAGGCGGAGTAAGGGTGTTTAACAGAGATGAAATCACCAAAATTACCGACTTACCTTTCGAATGCGGTAACCCTTCCACAAAATCCACACCACCTTCTTCCAGCTTCCCTCCTGTATTTTGATTGGTTGTAGTAGGCCCGGATATGCAGAATTGTCGAATTTATTTCGTTGGCAATTCATACAATTCTGAACGTAAATCCTCACATCCCTATCCATTCCCTTCCAAAAACACATTGTAGTTTTCGTGGTCGCCACCACCCCTGCATGGATACCCATTGCATTGTCATGACTAATGCTTTATAATTTGTTAGCGGAGGCTTGAATTGGCTCCTACCACCAGACGCCCTTTCCACCTCAGTAACCCTTCCTTCCATTCATATACACTAGTTGTAGCCTTGCCCGCTTCTAACGTTTTGATCAATTCCCGAATGGCTTCATCTTCTTGCCAACTCTTTTTAATGTCTTCCAGGAGTTCACTCTGTATTTACAACACAAGACATCATGAACATTTCAGTGCTTGTAATTCACGAGAGAGGATCCGCTGCTACGTTCTCCTTACCGCTCCGGTATTGTACTTCGAAATTATACCCCAGTAGCTTCAGTGGCCACGACTGCTGAAACTATGTTGACAGTCGTTGTTCCAGCAGGTCCTTGAGGCTTCGGTGATTCGTTCTAACAATGAACGGTCTAAGGGTCAAGTAATGGTGCCATTGTTTGATGGCCTTTATTACCGCCAAGAAATCCTTCTCGTATGTAGATAACCCTTGATGTCTTCGTGCCAATGATTTGCTTTAATAAGCAATGGGATGCCCCTCCTGTTGCAATACTGCCCCGATTCCCTAACCACACGCATCGGCTTAAATTATAAACGGTTTGGAAAAATCAGGCAATGCTAAGACTGGGGCAGTCGTGATCGCCTTCTTCAATGTTTCAAACGCTCTTTGTTCCTCCTGTTGCCAACTCCAATTAGCCACATTCTCCTTCATAAGCAACTCTGTTAAAAGGTTTAGCAGTAGCTCCATGATCCTTGATAAACCTCCTGTAGTACCCCGTGATTCCCAAGAACCCCCGCAAATCCTTTGTACACTGTGGTGCTGGCCATTCCTCGATTGTTCTAACCTTCCTTAGGTCTGTGGCTACCCCTGTTTCCGAGATAGTGTACCCCAAATAATCGACCTGTCGAGCTTCGAAGACACACTTGTTTCCTCTTAAAAACAGTTGATTGTCCAACAATGTTTGAAGTGCCACCGAAAGATGTTCTACGTGAGATGCCAACGAAGGACTGTATATCAATATGTCGTCAAAGAAAACTAGAATGAAGCGACGAAGATAAGGTTTAAACAGTTCATTCATTAACCGTTGAAATGTAGAAGGCGTGTTTGTCAGACCAAAGGGCATCACCAAGAATTCGTAATGCCCTTCGTGCGTCTTGAAAGCCGTCTTTGAAACGTCCTCGGGTTGCATTCGGATTTGGTGGTAACCCGAACGCAAATCCAACTTCGAAAACCAACTAGCTCCGTTCAAGTCATCTAGTAGTTCTTCGATTAAGGGTATCGGGAATTTATCCTTCACTATATATCTGTTTAACTCTCGGTAATCAACGCACATCCTCCACGAATTATCCTTCTTCTTGACCAGGACCACCGGCGATGCATACAACCCGTAACTATGGCGTATGAATCCTTGCCTCATTAACTGCTTAATTTCCTGTTCGATGATATCCTTCTGTGCCCCCGAAGAGCGATATGGTCTTACATTAATCGTATCGATGCCCTCCCTTAATAGGATCTTGTGGTTACGTTTGCAATTCAGAAGTAACTGAGATGGTTCCTGGAATACCTCCGCATAACTGGCTAATATCACATTAACTTCATCGAACACGCTTCCTTGTTCCTCCGTCAGTCTCATCTGTTGGAATTGGTACTCGATTGGGGTCGAAAGTTGAATCATAAACAACTGTCCACTTAACGATCCTTGTAGCTTTTTCTGGAGCCCTTTACTGGAGATCACCCTGGATTTGCTATCTGGACCTCCCTTTAGGGTCACCACCTTTCCTTCCCACTTAAACTTCATTGTCCTATTGCGGAAATTGCACAAGACATCCTCCAGTCCCACAAGCCATTGGACACCTAGAATGACGTCGCAACCTCCTAACGATATCACTAATGCATCCATACTGAACTGCACTCCCTGCATAGACCATGTAAAATTTTTGCAACATTGCTTAAATTGTAGTTGTAACCCCCCCGCCCACCGTGATTGTTATAGGCACGATGTCTTGAAGGTCACACATCCCTTTTCTCGCCACTGTGATATCGACAAAGTTGTGGGTGCTGCCATTGTCGATGAGTATGTGAATTTGTTTTTGTTGATAAACTCCTTATTAATCGCATTTGTTTGAACTTTGTCTCACCAAAAAACTTGGTCATCGCTTGCATGGATATCATGGGGCATTCTTCACTCTCATTACTGTCATCTTGCCCCTCCCCCTCGGGGTCGTCTGGTCCCCTTTCCTTATCAGCTTCTTCGGATACCACAAAGAACTGTAGCTGTCGTTTCTTACATTTGTGTCCAATGGTGTACTTCTCGTCACACCAGAAGCAAAGTCCCTTGGCTCGTTTCTCATTGAAGTCTCTACTGCTGATAGCCTTTGACGCCTGATACAATCGCCCTGGTAGTGAACGTAAGGTAGAAGGTGGTGTGGGTAATATACCCTCTGTACTCGGGTTACGATGAAGAGGTGCAGGGTGGGGTGCTTTTCCACTGATCACATGCCGAGTGGGTTGAGTTCGGTTCATCATTGAATGTCCTGTCGCCGTCAATATTGCTTCTTGTTTCCTTGCCAATGTGTAAGCCTGATGCAATGATTGTGGTTTGTGTAGCTTCACCGCGACTCCAATCTCTGGCTTAAGGCCCTTCATGAAGAACCCAACTAGGTAATCCCCCGAAAGAGCTAGTTAGAATGATGATCGAACCACGCACAGTATTCCAGCACCGTCCCATTCTGCTTCAGCTCCTTAAAATCCCCTACAGGGTCATCAAAAATCTCAGCGTCGAACTGTTGTTTAAGGGCCTTCGTAAATTCGACCCACTCTACCACCTCTGTTTTAAGTCGATTTCGGATGAATAATCGGTACCATTCTTGTGCGCGCTCATCCATGTGCAAGATGGCGACATTCACTTTCATTTGTTCTGGAGTCTGATCAATTTGGAAAACTTTTTTACAATGGTACAACCATAACTTGACGTTGTCTCCGTCGAATGCCAGGAACTCGATTCTACCCAGTCTGATGGACTCGCCATTTTCTTCCTTATCAGGTTGTGCCTGAATGTTTTTCAATGTAGGACTCGAAATACTACCTTCTCCTTGTTTCAACACTTCCGGTGAAATGGACGACCGTAGCTCCCCCATTTCCTTCTCTAGTTTTTCGGTTCTATTTTGTACCTTCGACAATAACCTTTCACTTCTATGCTGCATTTCCTGCAACAATCGCTCATGCCGGCTTTGTGTTTCTATCAGCATTTTCTTGCTCCAACCTTGGGCTTCCATGAGGCCCTTCTTGGTATCCTCCAACCTACAGAACTCTGCACCTCTCGTTCCTTCCATTGGTGATTCCCATATTCGTCCTCTCTGATACCAATATTGTTACGTGAAAATTCGTATCTCCACTTGACTACTTACGCGAATATTCGGACACAGAATTAGTTATGGAAGAGGGAAGCAGAAAGAGAATTACAGAGAGCAAGAATTCAAGAGAGAGAACATTCTTCATAATATCAGACATGTCATACAATCGTTGAGATATACGAATATATTGTCTTAAAAAATTATCCCCTATACCAGCGTACATGTTACGTTCCCCTACTCTTATTGCTAAACGCTGCGTATAACCTCTTGCGACTCCCGTTCTTCGTCATTCCACGTACACTGTCCTTCGTCTTCAGAAATTGCTGTAACATCAGAAGTGTTTGGCATATGAGACGGCAAAAGCAAAACTCTTAATTTAGCATCTGACTTAGAGGTCATTTATTGATTTTATTTCTCAAACAAAATCCGAGCATCCTCGTTGCCTGCACATTGTTTAGGGGATAAAGTCTTTACAGACTATGGGCGTGTCAAGTTAACTAGGTCACATCATTTGGAGCTAAGATAGGAATTTGCTATAGAGATTGTATTATTTACTAAATCAGTAAGTACAGTAAGGAATAACTCCTGGAAAGATAGTTTTCCAGGCCAATGCAATAGCAATATTACGAATAAGAAGTAGAATACCTCCCTCATGCTATACAGCTCTTCCTATATTCCCTGTACCCTCTCCATACACAATCTCTTACCATAACTAACTCATAACAAACTATCTATGTGACATGTGCCCCCTTTACCATCTTACCCCTACGGATGTAGGTTTTGATGGGCTTGGTGGGCTGTGCAATGTTGATACTAGCAGGCTGATCAACATTGTGAAGGGTGCTAACAATTCCCTCCTCCTCATGAAGCACCTTGTCCTAATGTTGATACTAGGACCTTTGAGAGACAAAGAGTGGAGAGTGGAGACTAGAGATAGCAGCTAATTGTTGTAGTTAGGATTGTTAATAGTTTGCTTCATTTTTTCTGTATGTAGAAACTTATATTTAGTACTGTATTATTAAAATTAAAGGAATATTAAGCACTTGGTAATAGTTAATAAATAATTAAAATGTCTACTTGATTGATGAGTCTGAGTATATGTATGACTAGTCACCTAAGCATCAGTAATTGCGGCTATATTAATATACATTCAAAAAATAAAATAAGGTAATATAATATTAAAAATAGACAAAATTGATATATCAAAAAGAAAAAGACTTTACCCTTAATATCTTTATCATCTAACCAATTTTGGGCACATATAAGGGCTTTCACAGTACAAAAATGAAGTTTAAGTACTATGAGGATTAATATCCCGACCATCATTGCTAAAAGCGGACTCCTAAGCAACAATAGATGATGAAATTAATAATAGGCCTTGTGTAATTATTTGCATGATCGGAAAATTATTTTCACAGCTCTTCCGCCATAATAATAAATTGAACTGCACATTTTCAACTCTGGCCACACAATCTTTTGTCAAATGTTTATCTAACTCGATCATATTGTACAAAGTCATAACTCTTTTTTCTTTCATGAATTTTGTAAGTGAAATTAACAAATTATTCTTAGAAGATGAACTCAAATCTAAAACTGAAGTTAGAGCTGAGTAGCCTGAACTACTGCGATTCCGATCTTGATTTTTGTCTATTTTGAGTTGATAATTATTAAACAAATAATACCAAAATTGTTTAATTAAATCTATATGCTTTTGAGCTCAATCACCATATAACAAATTATATATAAAATTAACCTCTTCCATCTTGTATCTCGTGTCCAGTACAGATAAGACTAAAACAATATGTCAAAAAATTTAGCTTCATCATCTACTTTGTCATAACTCAAATAACCTTATTGATATCAAACATCCAATCATATATTTTTTTTTTTATCTCATACATAGTGTTAAAGCAGTAAAACGAAATTGGATATTTTGTTCCCATACACAATTCAATTACAATATAAAATAATTTCAACTTCACATAAAGTTCTCTAGCCAACTTTCATTGGTTTTCTGTAAGTATACAAGTGTAATGAGAATCTCTTTGTCTCAGTCTGGTAAACACATCAATATATTAGATTGTCGGCTCCAACATTTTGAAAGTTGAGTTCCTTTCGGTTGGACAAGACAAAACTAACTTCTTCGTACTTGGAATACATAGTTTTCATGCAGTTTCTTCAAATTTCTCAACTCTTTTAGGTATTGCACTCCAATATAATATCCTATCCTTAATCGAATATATCGCTTTTATCATATCCAACTTATTTTTCACAAATAACCTTCCACTCAACAACAAACTTCTAACCCGTATCTTATTCTTCAACTTTTCAATCATAACATCATTTGTGCTACAATTGTCGACTATTATGGTGGAGAATTTAGTGTCAATATTACAATCTAACAAACAGTCTTCCAATACGGTTCCCAACTTTTCACTTGTATGTGATCCTGACACATAAATGAACCTATCACATACAAATATGACCAAAATCAATCATAACATAATGAAAAAGTAAATGATAAAAATATTAAAGAATATAAATTGCCTTAAAAAGTTTATTACGTAGAGTCTAGTCATTGTCAACATAATGTGTCGTCATTGTCATATAACCCTTCTTTTGGTTATTAGCTGTCTACATGCCTGTTGTAATGATAATTCGTCCTTCAATACATGACAATATTTGTAAAATTTCATTCTTTTTATCCTCGTATATCTCTATAATGTCCTTATTTAATGTATTTTGAGTTGGAACTTAAAGTTTGGTTACAACGAGTTGCAAAATATCCTAAATCTTTTGGTATCAACTATAGATAGTGGATATTCATCACCAATTACCATAGAAGCAATAAAAATTCTTGATCTGATGCTGTCATAAGATGTTGATGTCATTTCATTTTTTCCTTTCATACGGCTAGAGAAATTTTTTTAAATCTCTTAATACGATCTTTTTTCTGTTACACGAATTCACATGTCTTTTTAAATGAGAGGTCCTACCTTTTGAACTCTTGGTCAATATTTTTTAATAATACGTATTTGATTTTTTCTACTCTGTTCATTGATTTAGTCTTACTGAAGTGATTACAAACTTCACTTTTCAGTTGACCTGGACTTTATTTTCACTTGTTACGAGATTAGAAGTGTTTACCTTTGTCTCGAGTATCTGATTACAACTCTCTACTGAAAGAATTTGTTTATTCATCTGAAACAGTCAATATATGAACATATATGTTCATAATCATAATTGATAATTCATAAATAGGGAAGAGAAATAGGAGAATATATATCATATGCATAGATTTAAAGTTTATCAATTACAAATTATCAGTGACTTACACGGTCACCATACGGGCATGTATGTGAACGTGCAAGTCACTAAGATCATGTCACATAACACACATGGGCGTGTAAGTATTTTCACGGACTTACATGGTGATTCTATAAGTCACTGTACATTTTTTTCATACTTACATAGCGGCAACGATGACATACATGAGCGTGTATATAATCTTATAAGTTCTCGAAAACTCAGAGTCACGTGTATGTGACGTGTAAGTTTGCCAAAACACCCTCTAGCGGCAGTAATCCTAGAAATTTCAGTATTTTATAGATTAAATCTTCAATCAAATCGTGTATGTGACTGTGTAAGTTTGCGCAAACACCCTCTAGATGGCACCAATCTTAGAAATTTTAGTATTTCACAAATTAAATCTTCAATCAAAAGATTTAAGAACTTTACCTTGGTGGGTGGGTGGCAAAGAAGCAAAACATGACGGCGGTAGGGAAGCAGGGCAATGTGACGATAAGACAGCTGGAGCCAGTAGGGAGTGCGATGGGGCAGTGTTGTGAAGGGACTATAGTGAGAGCAAGACAGAGGAGGGGGACAGTGTCTCTTAAAAGCTGAGAGCAAGATAGAGGAGAGGAGGGCGGTAGGGAAACTTAGACTAAAATGACGTCATTTACTTTGTCAAATTCGAAACAGTGTAAGCATAAAATGGCGTTGTTTTCTTCGTAATAAACAAAATAGCGAGAGTAGAAAAACGACGTCGTTTTGCTTTTAAAGCACAATACGTTGTTTAAGTTGTAAAGTGGTTGGGCCTCGGGCCGAGCTTGGACCTTTACAGTTTTTGGGCCCGAGGCCCGTCAACCTGGGCCTGGAACTTTGACCTAGTGCCGGGCTAGGGCGGGCCTAGGGTGAGCCTAGGCCCAAATGCCATCCCTAGCACCATGTATTTGTGTTACCACACTTGATACATCCATTCTTTCCTAATTGTCGTATATATATATATATACTTCCGATGACTCTAGTAGAGTCTGCTGGTAAATCACTAGAACGTAAACTGGCATCTTTTGGTGCTTATTTTAGTAACAATTATGGGAATTTTGTCAGGTAAAACGATATCGAGAAAGGCTGCCTTTTCTCATTACATTAATTTACTAGTATAAAATCCAGATAAAGGATAAAACATTTGCAGTAGTTGTAGAATTCTTTTGCTATCTTTAGATTAACTCTAGCATTTTGTCAATGCTATCTTTATATTAACTCTAGCATTTTGTCAAACAAAGCTATTGGATTTATGAAAGTATATAGGCTTATATAAAGCCCCAAGATGCTTTGACTAGTGACTGAGCATCAAATTTTCTTTGATCATATTCATATATTCCTAATATTTACAAGAGAAATAATTCTTGTTGGTTTACAAATTGATCTCTACTTTCCTACAGTCCAATTCGATCCCTCATTGAGTCAGGGTTTAGTGCCAAAAAGAGATCTGATGTGAGGTTGTATTATGGAGCTAGGAATCTTAAAAGAATGGCTTACCAGGTTTGACCGTTTTTCTCACTGTGTTTGGTTTCTTGCAACCATCTATCTTATCTTCTTACTTCAATTGGAGAACTAATGGTGTTTTTTTCGCCCCTCTAATAGGATAGGTTTGAAGAGTGGGAATCTTCTGGTGTCAAGATTGTACCTGTTCTATCACAACCAGATGATAGTTGGACGGGTGAAAGTGGCTATGTACAGGTAGGCTATATTCGAAGTCCTTTGTTTTTGATGCCTAAGAACAAATAACATCATTTTACACCATTGCTTTGCAGGCTGCCTTTGCTAAGGCCAAACAAATCTTTAATCCCATTGCTACTGGTGCTGTTCTATGTGGGCAGAGACAGATGATGGAGGTTTGTGCTGCATTGTGGATCATTCTTTATCTATTTGCTAATCATGTTTTCCATAATCATTTTGAGTACTCATTATTTTGGCATTGATGGTTAACTTTTCTATTAAGTTTTTTTCATTTTTCATTTTGAAATTATTATTGACATCATCTCTAAATTGACCATGTGTTCTAAACACATACTTTCCTAGACCGTTTTTTATTTTGCTTTACTTATAAGTTAATTTGTGTAGAAAGTGAAAAAGAGAGCGACCGTGTTATTAATGCTCTTTGATTAGCCTTTTAAATTGAATTTCATAAGCATTCTCTTTGAAGCTTTGTACTGTTTCCTAAAGCCTTTAGATTGAGAGCAATATAATTTTTAGCAAAATTATTGTATGCCAAAAACCTAGTGAGCTGTTTGGTGATTGTTATTTGGAGCTTATGTTTGGTTATTTGAAATTAGATTATTTTGGCAAAAGAGAAATATTAGAAGCATATTTATTCTCTTGCTCATCCTGAATTTTTCAATCCCACTAGTTATACATCTATAGCTTGCTAATAAGGAAATCATATAATCAAGCATTAATAAAATATTTAATGATCACTCCTATATTAATTTTGTTATATTATGTATAGACGTGGGTCAATGCTCCCCCTCAAGTGTATGGATGTCACTCATAACTATCCTGCAAATTAAAGTATGAAATAACTTGTTATTAAGCCCTTTAGTAAACACATTAAGAAGTTTTGAATTGACAAGCAACTACTGTATATTGTATTAAGCATTTATAAGATTATTGATTATCTTTGCTTTCATGAAATGTCAATCAACCTTTGTTTGATCATATTGAATTGGATTACGAGCTATATTAGTGGAAATCTTATTATCACAAAACAAGTATAGAGGTATCATTCTTCAGACAGTTGCAATTCTTCCACAACATTTTCTAGCCTTGATAATTCACAAAACACGTTGTGACATAATTCTATATTCTACTTCTGCACTGGATCTTGTTACCACACTCTATTTGAGTCCTTGCAAGTGATCAGATTTCCACCTACAAATGTGGATTGAGCAAATGTTGATCTCCTGTCATTGACTTCAAGGAGTATAATTCCACTTGTTGAAAGGAGAGATCTTGTTCAAGTTGAATCTATAAAACCTGCTGTCTTTAGATGGCCATGATTAGAGAAGAGAAGTCCTTTACCCTGAGTTTATTTCAAGTATGCTTAGGGAAGAAAAATTGCTTCTAAGTGAGAATCATGAGGTTCATCCATGTACTAACTTTCATACTTGCAACAAAGATTATTTCTCATCTGGATTGGTATGAGAGAGTAAACCCATATCCTAATCAACTTTTGATATTGGTTCAAATTCACAGACTTACCAATCCCTGCTTGTAATAACTAATATTTGCTCAGCTTCAATAGGCTTGTCTCTAGGAGTATCTAGGTTTAAACTGTAACATTTATGTTTCTTCAAGAAGATCTAACAAAATTACTTTATCTAACTCAGTAATCTCAATTCCAATGGAAGGTTGCAGCTTACCAACCTCATCAATTTTAAAATCCAATGCTAGAAACTTTTTAAGTCGAGCCATCTCTTTATCATCTCTTTTCAAAACTATATATAATAAGCAATGTGATCTTACTTTTATAATGTTTGATAAATAAGGTACCATTGCTTTGAAAATAACCAAGTGAGATCATGTCTTTGGTGCACCATTGAAACCATTACGTAAGTTATTTCTTTAAACCACATAATGCCTTCTTCAATTTGCATAAATTTCCTTTTGATTTTTGTTAATAAATCCTAAAGGAATACTACCTATGTTCTTCGTCCAAGTCTCCATGTTCACATTCTTGATATCAACTTGTAGGTCTCAGTCAAGGTTAGTTCCATATGATAATCAAATTGAGAGTGTTCATCTTGACAATAATTTTTTTTTTCTTGATTGTACACTCCTTAAGTTTGCTTTCACTTGTTGGCTTGTGTTTTTTAGAGCAAAGACCTGTTTACATCTGATTGGTCTCTTTTCAAGAGTGAAAAGCTCTCATGTTTCATTTTTTGCCAAAGCTTTCTTCTCTTGAACCATTTCCTCCTCCAATTTTAGGTTACGATAAGATAATTGCCAATCTTGTGGCACATAAATAAAGAAATAGACAACTGAAAGGATCTATAGGACAAAGACAAGGAGTTATAAGAAAACAAAATTAGAAGTAGGGTGTTAGTACCAGATCTGACCACTTTTTTTGATAGCAATAAGAGCATTTAGATCATTAGGAGTATAATTAGAATTGGGACAATCTCAAGTTACAGAAGAAACTGCATCATTTCTTAGAAATTGAATCTAGAGATGTTGCTTGACTAAGTACAACATGCTCGATGGCTATATTTGTCTTGTCATGTGATGTGTCGGCTTTCAAATTTGGTTATCCAATCATGCTTGTGCATTCCCATGTTTCCTCTTGGTCATCACTTGGGTATTGATTGGTGTTCTCACTTCAATCTCTTCCTCTTGATTATACACCAGAAAATGTGATGGGGTGAAGAAAAATATAGTTTAAACTTTCTAAAGCTAATATCCATACTTGCAAAATACTTTCTAGGTGGTGGATGATAATGCTTGTATCCTTTTTTTAAGGCAGCTACCAACTTAAATATGTATTTGTTGACCTTAAGGGCATACACCTTCATATATTTGGAGCAATATATTAATTAGTACCTTGTAGATACTTATCCTTAAGGGCATTAGGTTAATAAAATTGGCAATTGAAAGTATAACATCCCTGAAATATGCCTTATGGACTTCCAAGTTGACATGAGATATCTAGCGACTTCTAATAAATTCCTATTTTTCTTTTCGGATACTCCATTCTATGCACTAGTGCTCTCACAGCTAGTTTGATGCAATATCCTATTCCGAGTCTAGGTAGGCAAGAAAGTCACAATCATTTTATGAAATAGTTCGAAACAAGAAAGACTTCATTCTCAGTTTTCACAAAATCCAAGGAAGCTTGTAAGAGATAGAACTTCATCGTATGCTGAAGGCAACAAGACAAGCCCATGTCTTGACCCATCTCCAGATTCAGCCCAAAAATTCAGATCCCTCACAATAAGCAATGCACCTGTGACATAGACAATACAAGCTCACTATTCGGTTGTAACTAATTCTTAGCTATACAGATATACGAATCTTACAATTCTCTGTATATATATTCATTCAATCAATGAAAGAATTTGAGGCGATTTTTACATCATACACTGTTTTCATTCTCATACATGGTATCAGAGCTTTCAAGGACAAACGTCCATGGCTCACGTTTCAGAAGCATCTTCTTCTGCCAATCATCCTTCTGATTCTCAACCACAACAAACCACCACCACAACTATGCCCTCCCTTGATTTCTCTGCCCTTGCTAAAACTCTAAACTTCAACTTACCTATTAAATTAGACAGAAATAATTTCATCAACTGGCGAGCACAGGTTCTAGCTGCCATACGTGCTTTGGAGCTTGAGGCCTTCATCACACCAGGCATTTCACCACCAACTTCATTGCTGCCTTCCTCCTCCGAAGCTCCACCCTCATCAAACTCAAGTTTCAGAGACTGGAAACGTTCTGATAAGCTCCTCCTCTGCTGGCTGTTCTCCACCATTGGTGATGAGGTGATTGGACAGGTAAACACTGCCTCCACTTCACTTGAGGTATGGCAAACCCTTGAGAGACTATTTGCACAAACATCCATGGTGCGTGTCCTACAGCTCAAACATCAGCTTTCTACAATACAAAAAGGTGCTCTTAGCATTTCAGAATATATGAAGAAGATTAAATCAATTGGAGACTCTCTTTTAGTTGCAGGACATCAAATCCCTGAACATGAACTCATTTTAAGTGCCCTAAATGGTTTAGGACATGAATATGACCCAGTGGTTGTGTTTCTCACCCATACTATGAAAACTTCCACTTTACAAGATACTCAATATACTTTAATGATGCATGAGACTCGGATTGAACAACTTAATACTCTATCCACACAGACTACAGCTTCTATACCCACGGCTAACATTGCTACTTATCATACAAACAATAACCCCAATAGACAGCCACATCATGGGGGCAGATCTAGAGGTAGAGGAGGCAGAGGCAGAAATGGCAGATGGTCTGGGGCTGGAAGAATATTTTGTCAATTGTGCCAAAAGCCTAGTCATGATGCTTTCAAATGTTACAAGAGGTTTGATCAAACCTGGCAAGGTTCACCGAATTCACCAAATTGGCAACATCAGTCTCATAATACTTCAGGAAGCTCTCAGCATCAGAGATCTAGTCCACAGACCTTTCTTACTCACAATCAGTCACCTTCCTACACTCCCACCGATCCTGGACATGACTCAACATGGTTTGTTGACAGTGGTGCTACTCACCATGTCACCTCTGATTTGAACAACCTCACAGACAGTTCAACATATGGAGACAAGGATTATCTCACTGTGGGTAATGGTAACACTCTTCCCATAGCTCATACTGGTTCTTCTCTCATTCATTTTCCTGATAACAACCATACTCCATTGGTTTTAAAAGAAATTCTTCATGTTCCTCTCATAACTAAAAATCTTTTTAGTATTTCTAAACTTACAAAGGATAACCAAATTATAGTGGAATTTACTGACCATTATTGCTTGTTTAAGGACAAGGTTTCAGGGAAACTTCTGCTTAGAGGAGTGCTTCGAGATGGGCTTTATAGCCTTCAAGCTCCCACTCCATCACAGTTTGCAGCTTCTATTGCAGCTTCTACTACTTCTGGTTCCTCTAAGGCCCTTTCTTCTCAATACTCTACTGTTAATGTATTCAACAAGTGTGAAGCTTACAATATTCACAAATCTGCCAATATTTGGCACATTAGACTTGGCCATCCCTCTAAACATGTACTGCGTTTGATTTCCAAATCAATGAACTTAAAGTTTGATCCAAATACTCTTCAATTCTGTAATTCATGTAGGCAAGGTAAAGCACACCAACTTCCTTTTGACACACATGATATCACTGCCACTAAACCCCTTAAGATTGTGTACTCAGACATTTGGGGACCCTCTCCCCACCCATCCAGTGATGGTCACCGGTATTATATCATATTTATTGATGCATACTCAAGGTTCACATGGTTCTATCCTCTCAAACTTAAATCTGAAGCTCTTGCCACCTTCATTCGGTTAAAACTCACATTGAACTGCAACTTGACCACAAAATAAAAGCAATTCATACAGATAATGGGGGGGAATATAAAGCCTTTTTACCTTTTCTCCATCACAATGGCATTCATCATCGCTTCAGCTGTCCCTACACTTACCAGCAGAATGGTGTTTCTGAAAGGAAACACCGTCATATCATAGAAACTGGTTTAACCCTCCTTTCCCATGCCAATATGCCTCTCACTCTATGGCTTGAAGCCTTTTCCACAGCAGTCTACTTAATTAATAATCTTCCCACACCACGTCTTCATAACAAATCACCATTTGAACTTCTATACCACAAATACCCCAATTATCTCCTGTTAAAGGCCTTTGGCTACAGTTGCTATCCCTATTTAAGGTACTACTCCAAGCACAAACTTGACTTTCATACAACTAAATGTGTCTTCCTGGGGTATAGCTCCTTTCATCGAGGGTGTAAGTGCCTCAGTCCATCTGGTAAGGTTTTTATCTCTCGTCATGTTGTCTTTAATGAAACAGAATTCCCTTATTCTTCTCTTTTTCCCTCTAAATCTCTCTCTACTCCCCCTTCTACTAGCTTACCTCTCTCTATTTTAACTCCTACTGCTCATCTTCGGGACTCATCTCCAAGCACTCACTCCTCAGCAAGGTTACCTGCACTGCCTCCTTGCACCATCAATCATTCTCAGGTAATTCCTCTCCCTCCCTCTTCTGCTCATTCTCCTCTCAACTCCCCTTCATCTTCTTCTGATCAGCCACCTAACCCCATTCCTCCCTCTTCCCTTGGTCCTACTCACCCTCCTACACTCCAAAACATCCACCCTATGCAAACCCGATCCAAACATGGCATTTTCAAGCCTAAAACCTACTCTGCTGTCCTCTCATCTTGTCCTCCCTCAGAACCTACCACAGTCTCTCAGGCTCTTCAAGACCCTATGTGGTATCAGGCCATGCAGGAGGAGATTACTGCCCTACACAAAAACCGTACTTGGACATTGGTCCCTTATCATTCTACCATGAACATCCTGCCTACTAAGTGGATTTTTCCAACCAAATATGCTGCTGATGGGTCTGTGGATAGGTTTAAGGCACGTTTTGTTGCCAAAGGGTTCAATCAAACCCCTGGCATTGACTACTCTGAGACGTTCAGTCTAGTAGTCAAAGCTTCTACCATCAAAGTGGTTCTCTCTCTTGCAGTCTCTCATAGTTGGGATAACCAACAACTTGATGTCAACAATGCTTTCCTAAATGGTGATCTACAAGAGGTGGTCTACATCAGCCAACCCCAGGGTTTTGAGAGCTCTACTCACCCTAATCATGTCTGTCGTCTCTCCAAAGCCCTATACGGCTTGAAGCAGGCCCCTAGAGCATGATTTCAGACACTAAAGGCCGCTTTCAACACTTGGGGTTTTGTCAACTCCAAGTCTGACACCTCTCTATACTACTACAGACAGAATGGTTTACTTCTCATTGCCCTAGTTTATGTTGATTACATTCTCCTTACGGGGATTAGTCCAGAGGCTATACGGGATCTTATTACCAAACTTCACTCTCAGTTTGCTCTCACAACATTAGGCAGTATTAATTTTTTTCTAGGGTTTGAGGCTTACCGGAATGAGGCTGGGTTGTATCTCTCTCAGACTCAGTATGTGCGCGACTTGCTCCACCGTGCTAACATGTCCTCCTCCAAGCCTTGTGCAACTCCTATCTCCCTTGGGTCCAAGCTATCTCTCCACGATGGTCTTCCCTTCTCGGACCCCTCTCTATATCAAAGCTTAGTTGGAGCTCTTCAATATCTCTGCAATACCAGACCCGACATCAGTTACTCTGTCAACAAATTGAGTCAATTTCTTGCCAATCCGTTAACTACTCACTGGATTGCTCTAAAGAGGGTTCTTTGTTACCTTCAAGGGACTGTTGATTTAGGGCTTCACTTTCGGCCCTCCTCTTCTCCGCTCCAGCTTCACGCCTTTAGTGATTCAGACTGGGCTAGCTCGCCTGACGATCGGAAGTCCACCAGTGGTGGCTGTGTCTTCCTTGGGGGGAACCTTGTATACTGGAACTCGAAGAAACTGTCGATCGTAGCTCGTTCCAGTACTGAGGCAGAATATCGAGCGCTCTCCCAAGTCTCCACTGAAGTCATATGGCTCACATCTCTGCTCTCCAAACTTGGATTCACCTTGTCCCAGAAACCCATCATCTGGTGCGACAACAACGGTGCTCGGTCCTTAGCTCACAACCCAGTCTTTCACTCACGCACCAAACACTTTGAACTGGATCTACATTTTATTTGAGACAAGGTCTCAGATGGAGTCTTGGAGGTGCGATATGTTAGTACCACCGACCAGGTAGCTGACTTACTCACAAAGCCCTTGACAGCCGCACGTTTGTCTTATCTCATTTCCAAACTCAACCTTATCTCAAATCCCCGGTTTCGTTTGAGAGGGGATGTAAGAGATAGAACTTCATCGTATGCTGAAGGCAACAAGACAAGCCCATGTCTTGACCCATCTCCAGATTCAGCCCAAAAATTCAGATCCCTCACAATAAGCAATGCACCTGTGACATAGACAATACAAGCTCACTATTCGGTTGTAACTAATTCTTAGCTATACAGATATACGAATCTTACAATTCTCTGTATATATATTCATTCAATCAATGAAAGAATTTGAGGCGATTTTTACATCATACACTGTTTTCATTCTCATACAAAGCTTAGCCATTTACAACTTGTCAATGAGATAGTTCGATTAGGCCCCACTCATCTAAATGAATAGTAATAGAAGGAATGTGAATCTTATTAATCAAAGATGAGTACTTGTGTGTCTAACAAATGTACAGGCACCACAAAATAAAGAGTCTAACTTCCAATGTTCAAATAAATTGGGATAGCTCCTTTTCTAACACTAAAAAAAGAAGGATGTCCTAATCACCAATGTGATGAGTATTCTTATGTTCTCACCTTCTTCTAGTAGATATAAGCTATCTTACAGTTTACTGTGTCAATCGTTTTCCTGTTTTCAAACACTAAACCGCATAATATGTAGGTTAACATATTCATTTTGCAGCCAAGTTCTTTAGTGATTGACATCGAAGAGAAAAGATTATCCCAACAACTAGAAATATGGACAGAAGACAGCCTAATAAACAAAATATATACTCAATACAAGGGCCAAGTATACATTTTCTGTATGGACTGGATTCTTGACTGAGTGTGAGGAATAGTTTGAGAATTTCTAAGAAGGACCTATTATACGTCTGTTCAATCCGGAATCTAGTATTGTGACTATTAATGTTGGCAATAACAACCGTTTAGAAAAACTGGAGGAAACAATTGTCGTTGACTCAGAATTAATCTGGGACAAGAGACACCTTAGGTTTGTACCTCTTCATTAGAAAATTTCCAATTGTGCAGCCTGATGCTTCTAGTCTAGATAGATGTGCTTGCTGTCTCGCTAAGGCTTTAGGTTGTCCATGTAGCTTCCAACGATTCTTCTTGGTGTGCTTGGCTTCCTACATTTCTCTCAGACTAGTTAAATCTTTATCCAAAATTTTTCGGTTATTTATTTTCAGTTGCTCACAAAGTGAATTAGCTTATCCATTACTCCAGTCTTTTCCATTGACACTGGATGTATCATGGCACTCCTTCAACTTTCCTCTTGTTGCACATCGGAATAGTTTTGCCATATAGAGGCTAAATGGTCCTTCACAGGAGCTTGAAATTGTATTTGATTACCTTCCATTTTTAAACCAATGAGAAACTCATTTTCATAGGGTTGGCAAGGTTTGTCTAGCCTGGTCAAGTTCTTTTCTTAATCCACTCAATTCTGCAAAATATTGAGCAACTGTTAATTGACCTTGTTCTATGCACCTTATTCCATGACTCACAAAATTGGGCATCATTGAGAACTTGAAGTAGGTTTGAGATTCTGTATTCCAGTGTATTTAATAATAAGTAGCCTTGAGCAATGGCTCCACGGAGCAAATGAGCCATAACAATAAGCAAAAGCGTGACCTTGTAAGATCGTTAGTTCCATCTAGCTTCATGGGACTGATGCTAAGAGGGTTAATCCTATTCTTGGAGGGGTTTTCTTTTCATCTATGATTTACCCAAAAAAAGAAAAAAAGAAGAGCGAGAGTATGGTTGGAGTAAGGGTTTAGAAGGAAGGGTCATGGCTACGGTTGCTAACTCAGACATATAAAGAGAGATGGTGACTAGGGCCCCAAATCATGCTCTGGTATCATGTTGGTGAAAGAGAAATATTAGAACGAAAAAAAAAGCTCTTGCAGTGTTTATAGTTTACCTTAATTTAAACAAGGAAATGATGTAGTGAATCATTAATACAAAATAAAATAATCAAGATACAATAATCATGCCCCTAATAACACTTAGATATGGATACTTGTCAACAGATTCCACAACTTTCTTGGAGCGAATATGCTTGATGTTAACATGCTAGAAATATCGGAACAGGATGACGTTTGTTATTGTTTTTAGTACTTGAAGAGTTTAGTCTCCCATTCTTTGGCTGGATTGGCTACCATTTCGATGGATATGTTTGCTGACATTTGAGTACTGATCCATGGCAGAATTTCATTTTTTTTTTCTTGTGGAGAACTCACTTTTTTTTTTTTTACTTACATTGATCTAGATAAAAAGAATAATTTGACAAGCATCTTATGCTTTTAACTGCACATATTGGTTATGTTATTTATTCATGCCAATGAGCAAAAGTCGCATCTTCAGTTGAATGGTGATTTTAGAATTGACTGGTCTTTACAGGAAGTGACATCAATTCTTATTGGTGAGGGAGTTGATGGTGAAAAAATACTGAAGAACTTCTAAAAAGTGGTATTTGGGGTTCATAATGTTGTAGCATTATTTATTAACAATTTATTATGATTCTTTATCTTCTGGTGCTAAGGGACAACTCGTTGCCCAGCCAATAAAAATTTAATTTCGGGTTCTTGATTACCCTTTTTGTATGCTGAAGGTACCAAATTAGAACTACTGGCAGCTTATGTAACACATTGCTTAGAGCTTATATGACAACTCATACCCGGTGACTATAAAACAGCCTTGTTTAGAGCTTGTGTAACTCATTATCTAATGATCCAATTAAACGAGAAAGAAATAAAAACCACTAGTTTTACCGTGATAAGTTGTTTTTGTTTTTTCGTAATTACATGAAACTTTATTCAGCTTTAGTAGATAGTTTTAAAGTTAGGCAAAAACCCAAGTCCAGCTGACATGAGGACTCAAAACTGGCGATCGCTGTTAATTTTCTTGTTAGGACAGATTTATTTGAACTGGCCTTGTTGACCAGGTACTTAGTTGAGATTTGGGTCTCTTATTTTATGATTAATATGATTAATGCTTTCCATAGTTACTAATCTTTCAAATATTGATTGGAATGTAGAAATATGGTGATGGTGCTGTCCTTGACCTTTTCAATGACTAATCTTGATTATGCGACTAAAAACGCCTTTCTTCTTTTTGTCCAAGAAATGAAAGGAAAATCTTTCATCTTGGAAGATACATCTTTCGAGATACTATCTAAGATTTGCTTTGTCAATTAGGTTTCAGAAATTGAATTACAAACTTGACCAAGCATTATAGCAAAACAAACAGTAGTAAAACCGCAATTCGAATGATCAAATAAATCTCCAATGACTGCAGGTTACAATGAACCAAATATTGCATGTGTGAATGTTGTGGTTTGACAAAATAAATGGGACAAATTATATTGGAAGGTTTGAATTTAAAAGATAAATAAAATCAACTTGAACTTTTTCAATAGATACTTTGAGTGTCTATTTGGCTTATGAAACGTCCTCATTCTCCTACTACTTGAGCTCTTACATGCTCCTTCAAATTAGTTCAACATTTATCTAATCATTAGAAAAATTTTGTATGCAAATTTTACGTTAATGAAGTGTTATTAGAAATACTCGTAAGTGGCTTCGTGGATAGTAGCTTTACTATTTTTCCATTTAACATAATAATTGAGATCCAGGTTAGGGATATAGAAATAAGTAGAGACAGTAGTGAAACATAAAAGATTGTCCACGTTTAAGCTGTTAGCTATGAAAAAATTACGCATTTCAGGTATGGTTAACTTTCTTCGTTTGTGTTTAGACGATTTCCCCGTAACACAACCATTGAGGTCTTGTCTATTGAAGTAAGGGATGGTAGGTAATACAAAGGTCACCTTGGGAATCGAACTTTTATCAAATTTGATCACCAATATTCTTTGCGCAACAGTCTCACTTAGGTTTGTTTACACAAGATTTCAGCCTTCAAAGACCCTCGAAATGTTTACCTCACATACTCGAAGAAACAATGTTACGGAAGCAATAAGAAAATAAAGACAACAAGGAAACAAGAGAGATACGGTAAAATTAACCTTTATATTACTTTCTCTCACAAGAATACAAAGAATACTCTCTCTGACTGAATGAGAGTAAAACTCGAATAAGCTATATATAGGCACTCTAACTTGGAAGCCAAGTTACATTCAAAATTTTACTTACACTGAACTTTCTAAGATTGTGCTAATATCACGTCTATCTCTATCAGATTACTTCACATGGACCAATTAGATGACACACCTATCTAAATAAGACTCTAATTGATAATATAGAATCTACAAGATAACAGAAAGATAAAGCTTACATTCAAATAGGAAACTAACATTCTTATCCTCGAAGATCTCCACCATTTTCAGATGTTGAGTCTCACTGTAACTTTAACTCCTAGTTATTGCCATATTATTTAAGATCTCCCCACGATCTTTATCCGTTGATGATGCAGTGTGATCTTGCTGAAGCCTACATAACATAATGGCCTGATTCAATGCTTTTCACAACAAGCCCGCTAGTTGTGGTCTATTCATCCGAGCATGGGCCAAGTCTTTGGTTCATCAAATCCTTAGCCTAGGTTGAGCTAATCTCTACAAGGTCCGAGACTTTACCAAAATTCGTACCAAGTCCGATCACACCCGTCCATGTTTGCCTTAATGTTTCACATGTCTCCCTCATGCGTGTAATCCAGCTAACCTTCCTTTCAAGGCGTATCGTGAATGTTGCTGAGAAGTGCTCCGAAATTTAAGAGTTTAACAAACCACCCTCACCAGATAGATTCGACGCCTTCGTCGAGTTAGTCTGAAGGTAGGCGTTCACCTAGTCCTTGAATTGTCACAAAGTCGTATCTTTCTCCCATGTAGCTTCCGCGACAGGTTTACCTTTCTACTGAATCAAGAACTCGGTCCGTCGGTTCTTCTTGTGTTGACCCATTGTTCGATGATCTAGGATCTTCTCCATTTGATCTTCGAACTGTTTCCTCACAACCGGTGGAGCTCACTTCACCTGACTCCTCTTCGGATCTGATGCATCTTTATAGTAAGGCTTGAGAAAATACTCCTCTTTGGTATGAATCTCATAGGCAATGATTTCAAAGTTTTCTTGACAAGTTTTAGATTCGAATACCTCTTCCCAAGTTGATGTGCTTGGTTGACAATGTCACGCAATATTTCATTGAAGTCTCCAATAGTATCTCGCTTTCATCCATCTTAAGCTCATTGAATCTTACGACCAACATCTAAAGCTTAAAAGTTATCACAGATTTAGATCCCTCATATATCATTTGCAGAGTATCCCATGCTTCTTTTGTCGATTCACAAGCTGAAATCATACTAAAGCATCCTTCACCAACAGCACTAAAAATTGCATGCAATGTATGATAATTGCCAAGCACTTCATCTTCTTCAGCTCTTGTCCATTCAGATGGATCTGTAGGTACTGCTTTATTATTTTCATCAATCTTCATTGGATGTATCCGGCCATTCAAAACTGAAGTCCATTGCATAGTTCCTTGTGGTTGAATGAATACTTTGATCCTTGATTTTCAAGTCAGATAATTTGAACCATCTATCAATAGTAGCCTGGTGATTGATGTTCCTTCTCTTGTAGCCATAATTGTGAAACATGGATCTATACTAACTTAATGTACCAAGTTCTGATTCGGTGACCCTCTCTAATACCAATTGAAAATCTGAAAGGATCTAGTTTCATAAAAACTTGGTTCTGCCACAGTTACTTTAAATTGTATATGTGGTTGCTCGATGTAAAGAAACAGTATCAATCATTTATAAATTTTCTAGCACAAACAAAAACAGAAAAATTAAACGTAAAATAAACAAATCAATACTTGAGATTTGATAACGCAGTTCAACACACCTTGTCTACAACTATAGAGCCCTCACCCATTTTAACCACTTTCACCAAAGACCAACAATAGTTTTACTCAAGGTATTATAGAGCCAACTCACCTACCGTTGACACTATTCCTCGTCCTCACAACCCATGAAAGCATTTCACTCCCAATAATATGACCACCTCGTGCTAACCTCAATAGAGGATTTTCTCAACAGTATTTGATAATAAATAAAGAAAATAAAATAACTCCAATTATAGAAACAATAACAGACATAAACAAAGAAACTTAAGACAAGAGAAACAACTCCCCTAAAAATCTAGCTTCTTCAATGAAAGATCGGGAAGTTGTTCACCAAAAATTCTACTACGAAACTTTGATAATGTCACTGAGATATCCCACGCACAACAATCATAAAAACTCAATAAAAATACTAACGTTTCATCACCGAAATATCAATCAAAACAAAATAGTTGCAACAACACCAAATATTTTGGAATTTTTTCGCACAATCCACACTCATAGACAGCCCTACAAAGTCCCACAATACTAGAGAAAGAACACACCCAATCAACAGAAAACACAGCTGCCCAATTTGGAAAAAATATACAAAAATCAGTTCCAAAGATCACTCAAAAAAAATCCAGCTGTCAAGTCACCATATCCTTGTAGGTTTTTCCCACGCAAGACAGCAACAAAACAGCCCCAAAAATTACATGAAATACAGCAACAATGCTACTGCAAAATAGCCAATAGAATCTCTAAAAATTCAGCTACCTTAGATAGTCATTATCCCCAAAATAGGCTATCAAATAATTGTTCAAAAATCACCAAATAGCTACATGTTATATTAGTTAAGATATGGTGATTTGATTCCAATTAAATCCTATCCTCATTAGGATCTTAATCTTCACATAAGAGTCCCACATAAGATAGATAACTTAGCATAAAAAATTTTAAAAAATGTCCAACTTTGTCCAATTACAATTAATGCCCAATTAATTAGTAAGATAGCTTACACATATCATAACACTGGATTAAACCGACAATTTGGTATAAGTGATGAATGGTTCTCAATTATAGATTCTTTGATTTTAACTGTTCTTGGTAGGGTAAGTGTAACATTTATCAGATCTTTTGTTTAATTGTCTTATCGTACACTAATCCTTCATGTTGGCTTCAATATATTGTATCATGATATTTATTAAAAAAAACCACATTAGGCATGCCTATCTTTGAATCGAATTTAAAGCACTTGATAGCTATCCTTGAAGGATCATTCATGGTTTTCTGACCTAGAATTATATGCTACTTAGATCATTCTGGCTTATGCATGAGCAGCAAAACTGATCACTTCTCATCTTTTACAAGCTTCTTTTAAACCATTGTCATGTTAGCAGCAAAATTATGTCCTGAAGTAATGGAAGCCACACTTTTTGCAACCCTCATGTTCATATCAACTGGAGGGGGTGTAATTAGAGGGTTAATTGGTGCCGAAGTTTTTGGAATAACTCAGAACAACTTTGGTGACTTGACGACAGTGATATACTCTGCAATATCAACCCTTTATTACCTATGTCACTGTTAAGGCTTTTACCTAAGGATACCTCTGATACTGCTTCCAATGAGAATGCAAATATTGAGATGAAATCAAATTGAAATTGAGATGGTCTCTACTGGCTTCTATTCATTGCTTCTATTCCTTATAATCTTTGATAATATTTCTAGACATATTTTAATTTGTGAAAAATTTTCTCTGTATTGTTTTGTTTATGAGGAATGCTAAAATGATTATTAATATTTTGTGTGAGAATAAAGGATCAACTATTGATGTCATATTATTTTTGTTTGTACAATTGGATGATACATGTATAATTTTACTTATATAAAGAATGTTCCACATTTTGAATTAATAATGTTTTTTATAATTTAGTTTTATAATAATAAATAAATAATTTACAACAAAAATATTAATACATTATATACAAAACATTGCAAATTGTTAAATATTATAGATTATGCAAAAAGTTGTAAAAAATATTTGACAGCATTGTCACTCACTTGTAGCAAACGAAATATAAAAACGTAGTTAAAAATGTATTTACACAATTAGAAAAACGTAATAAACTATATATCACTGCCAATGCATAAGATGTAGTAAAAAGTATTAGCTCCGTTTCTTTTTTTGCCTATTATGTAGCAACAAATTTTTTCTTACTAATATTGACTTATACTTGATATTTGACTACTTATTTATAGTGTTTTAGGTACAAAAAAATTTCATTGCTAATAATATTTGTCTATGATTATGACAAACGTTGCTTAAAGGTTTTACTACTACGAATTAACAACTACTACAAGGAGAAAAGGAATTGGGGACGGAAAAATAATGATGAAAAACAAACCGTCGCAATTACCGACGGAATTAAGATGTTCGTTAGTAATATTGATGAGAAAATATAATTTAGCGATGGGAACAATACCATCGGAAAAGAAGCGCGAGAATTGATTGTGGGTTAATGTAGTTTGATATTCTGATGGAATTTAACAACGAAAATTTTCGTTAGTAAATTGAAAAACCTATACGACGCCGTCTGCTTGCGGTTAAATGTTATTAAGTTGAAGAAAACGACGTCGTTTGGTTTAACATCAAACGACGTCGTTTTGATAATGTTATAAGCTTCCTGAATCAGTCTCGCCCCCCCCCCCCCGCC
>JAOTBA010000003.1:14269781-14280523 GCA_025629845.1 Erythroxylum squamatum | reverse complement strand
GAGGAACCAAATTAAGCACAAAAATCATTAATTAGGAGTCAACAAGTGCATAAACAGTTAAGAAAGTGAGGCCAATTAATAGTATAAACTTGGGTCAATCAGCGAGCTCCAACAAATTCGCTGCGGTGAGCTTCTGATTCTGCCGTGGCGAGACCCAGTTTTCCTACACAGACATGTTTTGGTAGTTTGGGCATAACTTTTTCTGTAAATGTCCAAATTGAGTGATTTTTAATTTGGTGTAAACTAAAGACATAAGGCTACAAATTTCATGAAGGAATCAAGTCTAAATTCAGTCTCTAAGAATCTCAAATTTTGGAGTGAAGTTGAGTATAGAATTTTGTTTCATGCATAAGGAAAGTCCGAAATTGTTTATGTAGTAACTTTTCGATTATTGAATCAAATTGAATGAAATTTTGGTTATTGTTTAAGGAAATCAAGTGAGGCAAGTGAGCCAAGTGAAGCAAGAGGAATGACACATTTGAGCAAGTATCAAGCAAGGATTTTAGATGGGTTACAGTTTTATGATTAAGTAATAGGCCATTAATGTTTTCTTTCAAATGATGGAGATAAGTGATTTCAACTACTTCATGAACATGGTTTATAACGCTTTGAATGCTTTGAAAAAGTGTCATGTGTTTGGTATGAGCTGATTGTGTTGATGATTTATGAAGAGATTATGAAAATGATTTCTGAAAAGATACTATGTTTGAAAAATATCAAGTTTCGAAAATTTGCCATTTTGAGCAATGCAAGTTTATAAGATTATGAAATACATGTTATGTGGGTTTGGTTTGGTCCATCCTGTTGTCAAGTGCACTTTGACTAAAGGTTTCTCCCGCCTGCCCGCTAGTGGCATGGAGCTCCTTCATGAACTCCCTCATGTTCACGACTACACAAAACCACTATGTGGAATTGTGTTAACTCGTTCTGTTCACGACTACACAGAATCCTTTTTGAGAAGTGTGCTAGCTCGTTCTGTTTATGGACCTTCCAGACCATTTTGATGTGCATATGTGATCATGATACATTGACAAGATTGATGCATACCTGATTTGAATTAGTGAAAATTTGGTTGAGAATTTGATAAATATGTGCTTTCTGACTCTATGTGAATTTTTGTTACAATGTAAAATAAGTTTTCAATGGTTTTGCTTGTTACTGGTTATAAATCTGTTACCCACGAGCTTTAAGCTTACCCCCTCCCATTTCCGTCCCATCTTCAGGTGAGGAGCAAGAGATCGAGTAAACTAGAGTTACGGCATCACTCCAAAGTTGCTTACTTTTGTATTTTGAAGTTAGATTTTCTTTGGGAACTCAATGCTTTAGCCGCATTTCAAGCTTTACTAGTTCAAGTGTATTTTTGTATTTTGGTTTATGAAGCAAATGTTGTAATTATGGCTTGAAATGCAATTAAAGCTTTGTAAAACTCTTCTTTTGGTTATAAATGAGATATGGTTGATATTGTTTTAGCCTCAAACTTTTGCATTGAATCGTTCTACCAGGAGAATAAGATTTTAGAAGGTTGTGTTTATGTTCAAGTGTATTTTTATGTTAGGCTGTTTTGATGAAAATGGCTGAAAATTTTAAGTTATGGGTTCTGTTCAAGAGGCTTCTGCTGCGGCGAGACCATTTGATTGCCGCAGCAAAGCTAAAATCGCAGGTTCGCCACGGCAAAATATAATTCGCTTGCCGCGGCGTAAAATTCGCGGAAGGTTTCGCCGCGGCGAAACAACATACGCCGCGGCGACGCCACCTTTTGCTTTCGAAGGATTTTTCTTACCAAAGTTTCAACTTTTAAGTCTTCCCTCCACGCTCAAGTTTCATGCTTCCGTGTCCGATGTTGGGGCGAAACAACATACGCCTCGGCAACGCCACCTTTTGCTTCCGAAGGATTTTTCTTACCAAAGTTTCAACTTTTAAGTCTTCCCTCCAAGCTCAAGTTTCATGCTTCCATGTCCGATGTTGGGCTCCGAAAACGGGGTCCAACAGATTGCCTCCCCTTATTGGACAAAATAGATAAGAGGATAAACAATTGGACTCATAAAAGTCTTTCTTATGCTGGTAGAATCCAATTGGTGATTTTTGTCCTTTCTTCTTTCCAAGTGTACTGGTCTACCCATTTCATCCTCCCTTCTTCCATTCTTAAGGATATAGAGACTAACTTAGGAATTTTTTGTAGGCCGGGAAAGTAGATTCGAAATCTCATGCCAAGGTAAAGTGGAGTGACATTAGTAGACCAAAAAAGGAGGGGGTTTAGGGGTGAAACATTTGACTACATGAAATCATGTCCTATTAGGGAAAAGGATTTGGAATTTGTTTGAAGATAGGGAGGCTCTATGGTTAAGTGGGTGCATACCATCATTCTGAGAAGGAAAAACTTCTGGAGTTCCCAAGCTACCTACAATAGTTCTTGGAGTTGGAAAACAATTTTATTGGTGAGGGACAAAATGGGGAATCAATTCAGATTTAAGATTGGAAATGGTATTTCTACTCTTTTATAGCAGGATCCTTGGCATCCAAAAGGAATACTGAAGACCTTCTCATCTTCGAGATGACAGCAAAAGTCTCTGAAGTTATCAACAATGATGAATGGAGATGGCAAGAGGTATCCATGGAGTTAATTAAAAACCTTGAACCACCTCGGTACAAACCAAATAGTTCCCAATCTGATTGTCTGGAATGGCTAGCTAGCTTCACAAGACAGTATACTAATGGTTCAGCCTATAAATTCTTGAGACCTCCTTTACAGGAACTTCCTTCACTCAAGCTAGTATGGTCTAAAAGTAGTAGGCCTAGGTGTTCTTTTATACTTTGGCTTGCTTTCCTTCAAAAATTACAAACCCAGGACAAACTTCCCTACCTCTAAACTCCTAACTACTGTTCCTTGTGTATCTCTGATAATGAAACCATTGACCACTTGTTTTTTGAGTGTAAATTCTCTAAATCTGTTTAGGACCAATGCCTTTTACATTTTCATCTACATTACCCTAATCAGCCAAACCTTCAATTCATTCTCACTTGGTTTAATCTTGTTTCCAATACCAAAACATCAGACATTAATATCTTCCCAATCTTTCTTTCAACTACTGTTTACAATATTTGGTCTGAAAGGAATGCTAGATCTTTCAAAGATGAAGCCAAAGATGTTGGGAATGTGTACTTCAGAGTAATCTTCCAAGTTATGGAACAACTCAGCTTAAACACCAAGAGGAGGTAATTAATCAAGTTTATACTTCATTAACATTTTTTCTGCAGGTTGTTAGATAAGGAATACCAATTGGCTCAATAGTTCGTGTGTCTACATTAGAAGAGCAGACAAGAGGGTTGGATGGAGGTACAACATTCCTTCAGACTCCAAAGTAGAGGAGAGGACAAGATCAGGAAACACTCTTGGTTACAATCAGTTAACATGGAGTTGGAAGGTTTTGATCTTTTCGGAAATAGATAAGATGAATTCTAGGAAGAAGATAACAAACTTCAACAGTTGGAGCACTATCACCTACGATTGGGTTTCTTCAATGGAAGTATGTGAGTGGAAACTTCATTTCACTCTCCATCTTAAGTTGAGCAGTAGGTAGAATTGGTTGATAATTAATTGATGGTTGATAAAAGTGCTGTAAATTGATTTTTGGTAAGCTTATGTTACTGGATAGATGAGCTAGCTCTTTAAGGTTTTCTTTGGTGAAGCTTGTTGTTCTCACTTGATTGTGCTTGTTGGAACGAAGTGTTATAGCTTTCCTCATGTATTTTTCTTATGTTTCATTTTGCAAGGTTAGAGTTTACTGCTCAAGCAGTTCTAACACTGTACATAACTTTTCTAATCTGTATAAAATCTTTGGAATTACCAAAAAAAAAAACATTAGTCCAGTAAACACTATGGAAAGAGTCCATAACAAAATGGTTTGAGTGTGATTCTTATCCCTTCCCTTTGGTTCTTTCAAAGTTCCAACAATTTATTTTTGTAAAAAGGTCAAGGCTTGCGTTTATATTTAAGTTGAACTTAATCATTCAAATAAAATCCAAACGATTGAGAAATGTTTAAAAAAGATTCTTAAGTTAATAGAAATTTAACTTATCGATTAAATTTTTCTTACATGAATTTTTTTTCTTTAAGACTCAATTACCACGTAGAGAATTAATCTGACATGACATAAGGTCTATAACTTTCAGTAGCCCCTGAGTTTACTTAAATTTTTGAAAATCCCTAATTTCTTGTTCTCGTTTCATTCCCTCTACACGATTCATTGTCATTTTGAAAATCACTGAAACTATCAAAATCGACAACACCAGAAGCAATGAGGGCAGTGTCTTGATGTACTTGTGTTAATCTAGCAACATGCAAGCAGACCAACTAAAGATTGCCGTTGTCGTGTATGGCAACCTCGGACAGTTGGCTAAGAGATTTGTCTCACAAGGCAACACTGTTCTTGCCTACTTTCGCTCGGATCATTCTCTTGACTAAGTCTCTTGTCGACTCTGAAGACCTCTGTGAAGAACAACCAGCGCTATAATTAAACATAATAGGTTCTCCTTTAATAAACGCTTATAACAAAATATCTGTCTTCTTGTTTTTATGTTGATAAAACAAAAAACAATTGAGAATAATCACCTTTTGAAAATGAATAACCAAACTGAAATCTCGAAAAATTTGAACTACTGGTGTAGACGAATACCTGAAGCTTACATTTCTAATTTCAACCTCTCCTACATGATCTAATGTCATTCCTGACTTGGCACTTGATTCGATTTTGGGCTTTCTGTCTAAAATTGCAAACATGGAGGCAATAGCAGGCTTTGTTTTGGAAGCATTAATAGTCAAGGAACTTGATTGAGAAATTGCAGTAGCTTCTGTAACTTAAACAAAGAACACCTAAGAAGTATTAGACTTATAATTTTTCTCATTAAAACATCATTACCTCAACTATCTGGAGGGCAGAAACACAGAGTAGCCATTGATAGAGCTATAGTGGTTACTGAAATTACCATGCCAGCTTAATTCTTTTCATGGCAACAGGGTTCTAAAGAAAAAGAAAATCATATAAGAAAATTTTAATGCAAGCGTTAATTTCTGTTAACTAACAGGTCTTTTTAAATGTTTACCAGATGAATATTTAGAAATGTTTCGAGTCTAGTTTAAATTTCAATGAAAACTTTCAGATCTTGTTTTTTAACCCTTTTACCTTTTTTTAATCACTGATATCCTTTTCAAATGTACAAAACAGAACTAAATAGACAAATTTTCACTTATGAATATTTACCTGTTTCCACCAGTTAAACGCTTGATTTTAGAGAAAAACAAAAAGTTCTCCTTTGTTTCTGTCAAGTTCTAATCTTTCTTATCATTATATTTCGAATTTCAAAACTATCTTAAATATTGAAATTCAAACTATGACTGCTCATTGGCAGTTGGAAAAAAAAAATTAACAGAAATGTTAACCATCTAGGTGAATCTGTAATTCTCAAATGTAATCAGGTATTTAATTCAACTATAAAAGCAAAAGCAAAAGCAAATGAAAAACTTCAGCATCAGTAAGCGAAAACAGATATACACAGGAAGTGTTTCACCACAATGTTACTTGTCAAAATCCACTTGCAATTGTTCTAAAAAATGAAAAAGTAAAATCGGCAAAATTTCCAGAAATTATGGAGCAATTAAGAATCTGAGTATGGCATGTGCAGCATCAATTTACCGTCCTTATAATCACTTTGGAATTGAAAATTGCAATTTAATTAAAACCTGCATTTTGAAAATTCCTAATTTGCTTATCAGACATGAATGTGAATTTCAATGTTAAGATGATATGTCAAAGATGTTGCACCCAAACCTGCAAGTTGCCCTGATTAATGCTTTTTATGTTGAAGGTTTCTAATTCTGTCCCTTCGAAGCGACTGTGGATCTATACCTGCCTTATGGGCTCCAATAACACCTATAGCTTCCCAGTAATTGGAGACGGTCATCTGCATGAAAAAGTTCCATTTGTAGTTAGCCTATCAGAAGGCACTGAGACTCATCATTTCAAGGTGACGTCTCCAGACCAATATTCACTGTTGTTTATTATTGGCAGCTTCTTCATTTACATCTGATATTCTACCCACTAACTTTTCCAATTTCTAAATGCCAATATTGCAAGTTTTAGTCCCAAGATTCTGTATCACAGCAAACCAATTCTAACCCAAAATAATTTCACGAGTCTTTGCTCAATGAAATTGAAGGTTGTGCCCAATTACACAAACGTACTTAACAAATATAGCTTACTTGTGTTTTATAAGCTCTGTAGCACCCTTTTTAAATGTTGACCAGAAGAAATAGAGAAAAAAGTTCCTACTTGGACAGAATTAATAAACCTTTTGAGCTTGCTTATGAACAATTGTGCAAGCTAGAACAGACACCAACAGAAGCCAATGGTGGCCCTGCTAACTCATTTTCATAAACTTGACAAAATGATAAGGACTCTAAATAAAAGGTTTGAAAAACTTAACTGAAATGGTGTGATTGTTGTCAACTTCAATAATCATGCCAAAACCACCATGAAGAAGATACATTTTAAAAAAGTTCTGGATGCCATCACAATGATTTGATTCCCCCCAAGAATGCAAAAATCAATAAAAGAAAAAGGAGAATTAGGACAGCTGTAATTGAGTTCTTACCACATCGATTCCATATTTATCGGGTCTATCATCAAGCACTGTTTCATTCTCCTCAACAGTAATTATAAGTGGCTGAAAGAAGAAATTAGGTTTTACAGTATGAGGACCAAAGTCACATTATTCATATTCAATTATTAAGCTGGCAAAGTCACCTGTTGGATTAGGATAAATACCATCATCACAATGTCAAACTAACTGGATATTTTAAACAGGGAAGAAAGCAAGACATGAGTGCAATGCTGGCGTGTTCCTACCTTGTTTCCTTTTCTTCTGGCAAAAGCAAGAGCACCATCACCTCCACAAGCATCTATAGGGAGTATAACGCTATCAACATCACTTGCAGATAACCAATTCTTCTGCAAAGGCTGGGAACCTTTTACAATATACTGTGGTGATTTACTTAGCCCAGCAAGAACACAGGGCAAGAATGTATAACCTATCTGTTGGAAGAAAAATAAAACAAAAGCAACAAATATGAATGCATGTATCTGAGTGAAAAAAAAGCTCTACAGAAAATAAAAGCAGGCAAACACGAGAAAAGGAAAGGGAGAGAATATCTTTAATTGAAGAAAATAAATCAAAGAGAAACCAAAAGTGTTTCTATTAGTGAATTGAGATGATTTGTACAGAGAAATCCTATGGTTGATAAACACAACTAGGACTATTTAGGAAACTATGGAAATCTCTCAATTACTATAGCTATCAATTCCTAAATGTATACAAGAAAACACAATCAATTCTAATAACTATGGTAATAACTCTAGTCAACACTCCCCTCAAGTTGGTGCATAATTATCATACATGCCTAACTTACAAACAAGGTTATGAATTGTTTGTTGTAGAGTCCTTTGGTGAAGACTTCTATTAGTTGTTCATTAGACCCCACATGGGATAAGTGTAAAGAGTCATTCACAAGTTTCTCCTTTACTAAGCGTTAGTCGATTTTTATCTATTTTGTTCTATCATGCTGAATAGGATCGTGAGCTATGCTAATGGCAGCTTTGTTATCACAGAAGAGGGGATAAACTTCCTTCGTAATTCACTCATTAGCTTTCTTACCTACAAGAGTTTGCACACACCTTGAGTCATAACTCTATATTCAGCTTCCACACTGGATTTAGCAACTACATTCTGATTCTGCTTCTCCAAGTGACTAGATTTCCTCCTATGAGCGTACAATAACCAGTGGTTGACCTCCTATCATTTGGAGATCTAGCCTAATCAGCATCTGTAAATGCTTCTATCTTAAGGTGACCATTGTTAATGAACAGAAGGACTTTTCTTGGTGCAGACTTCAAATAGTGCAGGATGCAGGATACAGCCTGTAAGTGTGGTTCTCGTGGATCATTCATGTACTGACTCACCAAACTAACTAAATATGCTATGTCTGGTTTGGTGTGAGAGAGATAAATGAGTCTCCCAACTAACCTTTTGATACTCCCAATGTCTACTGATGTACCAGTTCCTGCTTGTAGTTTATGGTTGCTCTCGATAGGAGATTCAACTGGTTTACAAGCCATCATACCAGTTTCTTCTAACAAGTTTAGGACATATTTTCTTTGGGAGATAAAGATTCCTCTTCCCGATCTAGCGACTTCAACTCTCAAGAAATATTGCAACTTCCCTAAATCCTTAATTTCAAATTCTTGAGCAAGGAGTTTCTTCAGCCTAGCCATCTCTCCTGTATCACTTCCAATTACCACAATGCCATCAACATAGACAATGAGAAACGTGATCTTATCTTAGGCATGCTTGATAAATAAGTATGATCCACATTACTCTATTGATAACCAAAGGAAACCATGGCCCAAATGAACTTTTCAAACCATGCTCTGGGTGATTGTTTCAACCTATATAAGGCCTTTTTTAGCCTACAAACCTTCCCTTGTGTCTTCTCATCTTCAAACCCAAGACGAATCTCTATATACACCCCCTCCTCCAAATCCCCATGAAGGAAAGCATTTTTAACATCAAACTATTGCAAGTCCAAATCTAAGTTAGCTGCACAAGAGAGTAGAATTCTGATTGCATTCATCTTAGCAATAGGAGCAAAGATTTCTAGGTAGTCCACTCCATATGTTTGAGTAAAGCCTCTAGCCACCAATCTCGCCTTGCATCTCTCAATGGATCAATCTGGCTTTTGTTTCACTGTGAATACCTATTTGCAGCCGACTATACTTTTTCCTTCTAGAGCAGTGACAAGTTCCTAGGTCTCATATTTTGCCAGGGCCTTCATTTCCGCAGCCATAACTTTTTTCCATTGGACATTTTCCATTGCTTCTCTCCAACCCTATGGAATAGACACAAAGGAGACAGACAAGACAAAGGCTCTAAAGGTGGGAGATAGTGAGTCATAGGAAATAAAGTTAGAAATTGGCTACTTGGTGCAAGTTCTTATACCTTTCCGAAGGGCAATAGGCCTATCTAAATCATAAGGTAAATCATATTCTAACTAACCACTGTTTTCGAGGGAAGATGGCATGGACTTGTCTTATCTCTTCTTGAGTATGTCTTTAAATCTAATTTATCTAAGCATCTACTTCGATCCTGCTAAACCAAACTTGTTTTCTCCCCCTGAATCTATAAATATAAAGTCAAGCAACACCTCTTCCCTCTCATTCTCCCCCTGAAGAGGAGTTTGATGTTTTGTGAAATAGGGCTCACAATCCAAAAAAAGTGATGTCCATACTTAAAATGTATTTCTTAGATGGGGGTTATAAAACTTATATCCCTTTTATCTAGAAAAATATCCAACAGACACACACTTCAAAGCTCTAGGCTCCAACTTGCAATATTTCTACAGGGCTTTTAAAGTCTAGAATCCGAAGTGGTATTCTGTTGATAAGATAAGCAGCTGAAAGGACTGTATCACCCTAATATCCCTTTGGAAGGTTTATGGTGAACATGAGTGATCGAACTACCTCCAAAATATGTCTATTCTTCCTTTCCACAACTTCGTTCTATTCACTAGTATTAGCACAACTGATTTGATGTATTATTTCATAAGAATCTAGACCAAAGTTAGGGCGGCAGGTAACGCCTCTGCTTCGAGTAGAACTAAGAGAGATCAACCTTACAATTAAAGAGTTTAGAAAGGCTCTTCTTTAGCGTAGGGGAAGGAGCTCTTACATTTGATGTATTATTATTCCATAGGAATCTAGACAAGCACAAAATTTTCCATCCATATACTCCATTCCATTATCAAATCTTAGGATTTTAACTTTAGCATCATGTTGGGTACAAATCATTTTATGAAAAGATTGAAAACATGAAAAAAAAACTTCATACTTGGCTTTCATCAAATAAACCCAAGTCAATCTTGTGCAGCAATCAATAAAGGTCACAAACCATCTATGGCCAAAACAAGAGGGATTTTGAGTAGGACCCCAAATGTCGGAGTGAACTGTCATAAAAGAAAAAAAAACTCTTATTATTAGATAAATGATAAGAACTTCTAGTGTGTTTAGAAAGTTCACATGTATCACAAAACAAAGAATTAGAAGTTCTTTTAAACAAGCTTGGATATAATTTTTCTAGAAAAAAAAATGATCAATGTCCTAATCGCCTATGCAACTGTAGAATTTCCTTATTAATCACATCATTCCTAAGAGACGTTTTATATGCAACTGTCATGTGATTTTCTTCCAAGACATATAAGTTATCCTCCAATCTACTAGTTTCAATCCTCTGCCCTATGTGGAGATCCTGAAGATCACAATAATTAGGAAAAATTCAACTTTGCAATTAAGATCTTTGATGATAGAACTAACAGAGAGACGATTAATAGGAAAACAGGTTATGTGAAGAACTGGGGATATGGTGATATTGGGAGTTAACAAAACCTGTACCAAATACGAAGGTAAAAGACCCATCTAGTATTCTAACATTATCCCCTTTTTTCCCATGGGTATGTTAGGATTAATACTGTAAAAAAACCTAGGATATGGCAAGACGAAAAAAGAGAGGGGGCTGTGGGCAATAATAATGATGTGGGCAATGATGATGTGGACAACGCTACACAAGTTAGTTAGGAATGTGGCACATGGATGGGGAATAACAGAATGTACGGGTGGTTAGCTAAGTAGGGGGGCAGA
>JAOTBA010000003.1:14257105-14269681 GCA_025629845.1 Erythroxylum squamatum | reverse complement strand
AAAAATTCTTTCCCTTTCTACAAACTTTTGTAATTTGACACTGTCATCACTGCACTGCATTTTAAAATTCTGATAATGATCCAACTCAAGCCAAAGACTCTTCATTAGATTGTAATATTCAGTGACAGAGTGCATACCTTGCTTGATAGATGAGATTTTGTTCTTAATCTCATAAATTAAAGAGGCATCATTTATTTTAGAATAAGATTGAGTAACAGCATCCCATATCTCCTTAGCAGATGAGAGGAACATGTAAGCGCCTTTAATGTCTGGTTCCATAGAGTTCTAAAGTCATGACATGATTAAGGAATCCTCTACATCTGAAGCCTCAGACTTGGGATCTGAAATAGCAGGAGCAGGTCCTAATAGGTGAGAAAGCTTTCCCTTGCCCTTAAGGAAAGTCTTAACCATTTGTGACCAGTGGAGGTAGTTTTTACCATTAAGTTGGTAAGATGGAAACAAGGATTGTAATTCACCAATATGGGTAGGGGTGCACATTTTGGGATTACCAATAGAGGAGATTTCAGAAGAGGAAGGATCTCCACGTTGGGGTTTTTGCTGGTAATAGTTTCAATCATCTGTTTTCCAAAAGGCACTATTGGCAATGAACGCCAAGTGTCAGAAAAAAAAAAGTAATATTTTTTTTCTTATTTTGCATAACAAGTGCCTTTGAATATATACACAAATCCTAGCTTAATTTAGGTAACTAAAATATTTCCTATTTACAGCAATTTCCTGAAGTAAATATCCATGATATCCTCTTGTTTCCTATTTTATGATTAGGAAAATAATTTATCCTAAATCACTGTTCTAATTTTCATCAGTTCGACCTACCATTTCAATTGTTCGGATAAAACCCATGGCAAGGGTTGGCTATGGGCAACATCCCCAATGGCTCATTTCAATTGTGAAACATGAAAAATAGGATGGATGTTAGCTTTAGGGGGTAGCTCCAATTTGTAAGCAACTAGTCCTGTTTTATTTAGGATTTTGTAGGGGCCAAAATACCTAGGTGACAGCTTTTCATTTGGTTGTTGGCCGTTGATTTTTGGTGATAAGGTCACAATTTCATATAGTCAAATTCTCCTACTCTTCTATGTTAGTCTGCCTCTTTTTTCATTTGATTTAAATTACTAAATGGTCTTGTGATTCAGCAAGGCCTCATCCCTTTCCTTCAGTAACCCCTCCAAATCAGAATTGGTGGTGGATTATGGAGAATACCCAACGGAGGGGATTCCATACCATACACCTCCTTGAAGGGAGAACATTTAATAAAGGAGTGATAGGTGATGTTATACCAGTATTCTGCACATGACAACCACTTGAACCACTACTCTTTGGATCAATGACTTGCCAAACATCTCAAATTAAGTCTCATTGCAACAATTCACCACCTAGCTTTGTCAATCTGTTTGTCAATGGTAAGCTGAGTTTCGCCTCAATTTAGTTTGTTGCAGCTTGGATAACTCGTTCCAAAAGTTACTCATAAAGATCTTGTCTTTATCCGAGACGATAGAATGAGGAAAGCAAAGCAGTCTTACTACATTAGTCACAAATGCCTCTGCCACTTGTTTGGTGGTGAAAGGGTGTTTAAGCAAAAATGACGGTCCACCATGATCAGTATGGTGTCATAGACCTGGGACTTCAACAACCCTTGAATGAAGTCCGTGGATATCCTCTTAAATGGCATCAAACAAGTGTAAGGGCCAGAGCAGACTAAAGGAGACACATTATCATATTTATTTTGCTGGCATACAGGACAAGAGCTAAAAAAATCCTTAATATGTGCATGCATTCCTTCCCAATACAACTCGCTGGACAACCATTTGTACGTCTTTAGAAGCCCCCCTATGCCCACCCATGGGACTACGATGGTATTCTTTTAATATCTTCACTCACAAGACAGAGTCTCGGGCAATGACCACTTGCCATTGGTACCTCAATTGCCCCTATTCAATACTCCAACCCGGTCTAGACAATGAATCAGTTTCCACGGCCTGCAGGATTTGAAACAACTTAGGGTCTTGTCTCACCCCTTAAGACTCTAGAAAGTGCAAGCACTGCTCGGTTATCACTCCCAAGACGATATTGAATCTCAAAATCAAAGCCCATCATTTTGACTAACCATTTTTGATATTCAAGAGTGATCTCATGCTGCTCTAGTAGATATTTAAGGCTTTGTTGGTCGATGTGGATGACAAAGTGCCTTCCCAAAAGGTAATGTCTTCACTTCCGTACTACAATTACAATGGCCATTAACTTCCTCTCGTGAGTAATTTCTCTCTAGCTCTTCTATCCAGTGCTTGGTTGAAAAAGGTAATTGGTTGCCCCTTTTGGGATAAGACAACTCCTAAACCCACCCTGGATGCATCTGCTTCTACAACAAATGTCTCACCAAAGATTGGTAGTGCCAAGATTAGCATGGCCTTCATGACCTGTTTGAGTTTTTTAACGACCTGGGTTGCCTCTTTCGTCCATGCAAAGCCCTCCTTAAGTAGTTGGGTTAGAGGAGTTGCAATCTTTCCAATATCTTTGACAAACTAACGATAGTAGCCTTTAAGTCCTAAGAAGCCCCGCAGCTCCTTTGCATTCTTAGGGATGGGTCACTCCTCCATAGCGCACACCTTCTCCGGGTCTACCCTAACCCCTTCAACAGAAATGATATGAACCAAGTATCCCAATTGTAGCTACCCAAAACAACACTTTTTGTAGTTGACAAAAAGCTTCTGGTCACAAAGGATAGTTAAAACCACATGTAAATGCATTATATGTTCATTCATGGAAGAGCTATAGACCAAGGCGTTGTCAAAAAAACACCAAAACATATATCAACACTTGAAATGTAGTTGGAGCATTTGTGAGTCCAAATAACATTACTAAAAACTCGTAACGCTCGTCATGAGTGCAGAAAGCCGTCTTGGGCATGTTCAAAGGCTGAACTTAAATTTGATGGTAGCCTAACTTCAAATCAAGCTTCAAGAAGACTATTCATTCAATAATTTATCTATATTGGGGATGGGAAAATGATCACGTACTGTGGCCTTATTCAATGCCCAAAAATTGAAATACAACCTCTAACTCCCATCTTTCTTCTTTACTAATAGTACCAACATTAAAAAGGAGCCATTACTTGGCCTAACCATGCCTACAGCCATCATCTCAGTCACCATTTTCTCAATTTGATTTTTTTGGACATGAGGATAGCGATATGGTTGTAAGCAAAGGGGTTCAATTCCCTCCTTAAGCACAATAACATGGTCATGGCCACGCTCAGGTAGTAATTTCATAGAGGTACTAAATACCTCCTCAAATTCCTTCAAAACGCCTCTCAACTCTAGTGTGGCCACGCCTAGGCCTTTATCTATTGTTGTTATCTGGTGTAATTCCAACAATAGAACTTCCCCCTGCCCTTTGACTGCCAGGCTAATAGCTTTAAAGGATATTGGTGCCCTCGTCAGAGTTGGATCCCCTTTTAGAACTATTTGCCTCCCCCAGACTCAACGATCATAGTCATACGCTTCCAATCATCTTGAGTTTCCCCCCATCATAGACAATCACTTCAACCCCAATATTACATCGACACTCCCCATGGGCAAAGGAAGGAAATCTTCAACAATGGTCAATTCGGGTAATCGCTATTCAACGTCTCTAAAAATGCCTTACACTTGCAACTTTTCCCTATAACCAATTGTAATTACATAATCTGTTGTACCTAAAATCGACAACTCTAATTGATTCACTACATTTCTAGCAATAAAATAATGGGTGGCTCCGTAGCCTATCAGCACCACCACTTCGGTTTGCCCCAAAATTCCTCGAATCTTCAAGGTCTGAAAAGAGCCCATTCCAACTCCAAAAGTATATTGGATTAAGTATATTGAGCTCGGCCCATAATCTCTCTTCAAGTCCATTAACAAATATAGCAGTCATGTAACTCTCTTCCATCCTCTCAACTGCGGTCGCTATCACCTCAAACTACATCAGTATTCTGCCACGACCCCAGTCTAGCGAATGACAAAAAATAGTTAAATAATCGACCCCTCATCTGGTCCAAAAAACCTCTAAAGTATCTACGATTTCAACTCCTCCCAAGACGTGAACGATCTCTCCCTTTCTTCAAACCTCAACCACGATTGAGCCACCCCCTTAAAACACACCCCTACTGCTTCCAATTTCTCATATTTTGACAATTTGTTTACCGAAAAATACCTGTTTGCATGAAAAATCCAAATATTTGGATCCTCACCTTCAAAGATGGCAAGGTTTAATTTCTAGGCTTGCAGTCCTTCTCCACAATCTTCTCTGCCAATGACAAAACCTATGTGGTGCTTCCTGATGCTAAAATAGACGCCCGATGGGAAGAACATGCTTCTGCTTGACACTTGCAGCCAAAACTTGCCCTTTAAGGATGACCCGTAAAGTTTCATCTATCCTTTGGTCTAAGGTAGTGATCATGGTTGTTAATTTTGATACTTCATTCTTGAGTGCGAGTAGCTGCTTAAACACCTCCACCTACTCTTGTTGGGACTCCATTCTAGTGATGGGCATCAACAGTAAGGATCGATGCTCTAATACCAAATTGATACACCCAAGCTGTACTCATAGAATATTTAGGGAAGGTAAAGAAGGAAGGAAATAGGAAGTGAAGAAATGAAGAAATGACGGGGATAGTAGTATTGATATTAGCCAGAAAATATTACAAAATAAGGACCCAACAGTAATTAGAGAGGCTACATTCTCTCCCTAACAAAGATGTCACTTGAAATCTTTTTTTGTTTTTAGAAATTAAATAAAGTTTCTATTAACTATAACCAAGCTATCCCAACATTACAATGAGTTCACCAAAAATCGTACAACGAACTAAAACAATAGGAACAAATAACTAAAAAAAAAACAAATTTTGCAGCTATTTCTAATTCCAAAGTTACAAGTTCCATCTATTTCTAATTCTAGTAGAGAGGGTCAACTAAGCAAATTTTGCGACTAATATGGCTCGAATCCAGTTGATAATTTCCTCAACAAGCTAATGTTTGCTTACTTCCTCACCCCTATAGATCCTCCTATTTCTTTCTTTCCATAGAGGATAAATTATTGTTGTAAAAGTTGTTGTATAACTCACTCCATCACACATCTATTGCTTGGCAATACGTGTAATCCAATTTAGAGTTATAAGCCAATCATAAGAAAAACAAAAAGCTGCTAGCAAATGTAAGATTCTGCTCCAGACAACCTTGGAGTACTTGCATTGGAAGAACAAGATTTCTTTGTCTTCTTCAACTTCTTTGCATAATACATATATAGGATCAAAAGGGCCAAACCATCTATTTTTAGTTCTAATCCTGTTCTTGACAACTAGCTAGGTGAATACTAATGCTTTCGAGTTCAAGGAGTTCTTCCATAGGAGGTTGAACCAAGATACAATTTCTCCCTCAACCTGTTGCGCCTTATAGCATGACTTGTTAGAGAATATTCTAGTGGGATCCGACTTCCAAATTACACTGTCCTTCATCAACCCTCCAGTTATTTGAGGAGGTACACCATCAATGAGTTAAATCCTCTAAAGTTGCCACTCCATTGCCCATCAAGCATTAGTGAGGATACTCTAGCATTAAGAGGAACTCTATTAATTAGATGGGAGATTTCACTCCTTAAGCAGAGAGGGCTATCCTCAGACAAGTTACCAAACCACACCCATATATCTTCTCCATTTCCAAGCTTGTTCTTGATCCAAGGGTGCACTACGTTTCTCAGCTTCAGCATTTGTGTAAAGGTCCATAAGTGTTCCCCATTGATTAGCGTTTGCCAGAATAGCTTGCTCTCTATACCGCCTCACTCCCTCTATAAACTCCTATTCTCATTCTATTACAGCCAACTCCCGTCCCCCCCCTAATTCCCTTGTCACAACCTTCTAGACTCTACCAACTCACACAAAAGACAAATAACATATGCTAGACTCTACCAACTCATGCCAAAAAACTTTGCTATTGTACAACTTTATCATGAAAACACACAAAAGTATATGTGTGTTAATGAAAGAGCCATTTAATGAAGAGCATGATCACTCTATATTGACCTTGAAACTCTTTTGTTAGGCTTATCCCAACCAAATATTTTCATCTCAGTGGTTAGAATGCCTTGGGTGTAAGTGAATATGTTTACATAATACACAAAAATTCATTCCTAAATTTAGGCACCATCTAGTCATTCACTCTTCAACTTCACATACCTCCTCAGCAGATGATTTTGGGCAAAGAGATTGGGTTAAGGGCAAGGGTGTCATTGCAGGAGCATGTGCACAAGGAATCTTGAATTTCTTTACCACTAGATGGCTTATAATTGCTTCCACTCCAGCCAATACATCTACTCCCTACAAATGAACACCATAAAGTGACTTGAGAAGGGGGAAAAAAAAAGGAGAGCGAATGATGGGGCAATGGGACAAATAAAACAAGTATTTTAAAAGAAACAAACTTGCATTACATGCAATCACTTAAAGCCCCGTAAACGCATCCTACTAAAGTGTACCTAGTGGAGGCACTATAAGTCATAGCTTAAGTTTACCAATATGAATTGTGCTACAATGTACCAAAAACTAAATCAAGAACTCTTTAATCTCACTTTGGCTCCAAAGTGTACTGCTCATATATGTCAAAACAATAACCATGCAATAGAAACTGCAAAGCCTGAAAAGTACTAGTACCTTAAGTTCTCCACGACATTGAAATAGCACTAGACTAACATAAAATTCATGAATAACTAGAATATACTTGTAAGGTTCCTTACTATAGCTATAAAACATAAACAAAGTATGGTCTTAGAAGGAAAAATTTTGCCAAAGAATCAACAAAATCCTTCCGGATGCATTCTAATTTCAAAAGAAAGTAGTTGCAATAAAATATAGGAGTGCCAAATTAGTAACAGCTCACTGTCTTACCATCCCTAATCGGTAATCATCAACATCATCAACATCATCATCTGGAAATCGTCCCACGACGGCGACAGCATTCACCTGAGATTGGTTGACCAATTTTTCCACAGCTCTAAGAAGTGAATCAGGATGTTTAATCCTTCCAGTTGATTTCCCACTCTTTGGATTAAGCCACTTTTCCACCTATTAAAGAGAGAGTGCCAGCAAATTTTATCGCATGGGTAAAATTTTGCATATTTTTGTTGCCTTTTTATGTAAAGAACTTAAAAGTCTATAAATGAAATAAAATAGGAAAGATTAGTTAACCACAATTTTTAATTTGGTGAGATGAGGATTGGGAATTGAGTTGACATTAAAGATAAGGGTTGAAATTTAGAATGTGTTAGGATTCCTTATTAAATAAGAAATAGTATTAAGTTAAATATATTATTTTATGTTACATATGTCATCTAGTTATTTAGGACTTGTAGAATTTTTATTAGAACAGGATTTAAATTTGTTAGGAACCCTTTCCTACAAGAATAAGGGTTCTAAAAATTTCTCTATAAATATGTGTATGTTTAGCCCTTTAATGACAAGCAATTTGAAATTCTACAAACTTGAGCTTTTAAATACAAGATGTGATGCTTTCTTCTAAGAGTGATTCTTAGACCCTAGGAGTGATTCCCAGTTTCCTACTCTTTATTGTTTTGGTTCCTCACTAAATTCCAACAAACCTAACCCAAATTCCTACCATCTTAAGCCTAAATTCTAGCCACATTAAACCCTGAAATTCTAAGTCTAAATTTTCAGCAATAAACCCAAAAAACCCAACTAAACCAAACCAAAATTTAATCATTCCTAGCCGAAATCCAGCCCTGAAATTTAATCCTCCAGCAGCCTAATATCAGCCATATGTCCTAATTTTGTGATTTTTAGCTTCTCGTTAATACTTTTATTTGTCCTACATCAGTTTTTCTTCATGATTTAAAAGAAGATCAAAAAATGCGTTACCCCAAAGATAGTATGTGGTATTATGCAATTTATTAGCCTTGACAATTGACACCTTTATTTAGTTGTCTAAAGAATTCCCAGTACAACTGTCAGTATTATGCATAGGAAATAATTAGTTAGAGGATTTTATGGGATAAGATTATTAGTTAGCTGTATATTTATGTATGGATATAAGTAGTTATATGATTGTGTATATCCCTAATTTCTAGGATATATTTTAGGGATATCGCTTGTATATATTCTTGTAAACTATTCAAGTAAATACATAATAGTATTATTATGCTTTTCAACATCGGATTTGTGTTATACACCATAATGCTTATTACGTCAAAATCTTAATTAAATTGTGTCACATGCCACCAAACATCATCTAAGACAATATAAAGACTTAGATTCCTAGCAAAACCACCTTCTCATAGATATCATGCTGGTCAGGAAATTTTGTTCTAAATTATTAACAGCATGAATTCAAAAATAAAAACAATCATTGTTAGGTGCAGTGTACATCAATGAGGTTCACCTTTAAACCAGAAAATAAAAACAAATTCAGCTAACCAATCTTGAAATGCAGTTTTAACTTTAATCTTGAAAATCATGGAATTTAATAGGTATGATAAAGCTAGTTAGAAGTTACTGAAACAAAATCCTCCAAAATGACATTATCATTTCAAAATAAACTAAATCTAAAAACAAAAGGAATTTCTGTTATGTTAAAAAGGCTCTACCACAAGAGGAGTATCAGTTAAAATATAGTCCACAATAGGCAATCCAAGGGAAGCCCTCGCCGCATCTGCTACTTGCAAGTGCCGAATTCTAAGCTCCTCCTCCATCCCACAGTCCAGGACCAGTCCTACCTACTTCAAATCACAATTTCAACATGGTGAGTGAACTGCAGTACATCCATCTTAATCAAAGCTCAATTATATGAGCAATCATGAAAGAGAAAATACAGTTTAAAACCAAGACGTATATTTTAACTTAAGGGATTTATTCTAAGATAACAAATCAATATTACCACATACGAAAAAAGTAACACCTTATTCTGGTGAACAGGTTGCAGTGCCCATGAATCTTCTGCGAATCGGTCAAGAGCATACCCTTCAACATATAACACATTAGGAATTGGCCAGAATAGCATTGCAGCATTAAGCACCTATATAAATTATAAAGAAATTGCATTAAGAAAGAAAAGGTGTGTGTGAAAAAAAAAAGGTGTGTTTGTGATTGCGTGTGTGTGTGTAAGAAGGAAACTTTGCATGTCATACATTAGGGTGTGTAATGAGACAATCGACGACCGAAGATAGAGCGCGAGCGACGGGCAAAGCATCGCCGGCGTATCCACCAATGGCGGCTCCAACTCCAGTGGGCACAATCATCACGCTTGTGTATTCCCTCCGCCACTGTATTACTCCTCAATATGAACTCGTCAGAATTGTTTCGTCCCATTCTTAAGAGATAGTAGAGAGAAAAAGAAGATTTACCCTTGTTGAACATTTGGTAGCAAAACATGAAGTTTTTAATCTCCTCAAACGAGGTGATTTTCCAGTGAATGATGGAACGCGGCAGTGATAAAGAGTAGCAGTGGCCATATTCCAGCTGTGGCTGTGGTTGTGGCTGTGGATATGGTGCTGGGGAGAGAGAGACGGCAGTGAGCTAACCTGATATTGAACAGACAAGTATGTGAGAAATATGTAAATAGATAAAATTAAATTATATGTTTAGGTGTAATAAAATTTTAAATTTTTTTAATTTTTACTTTTTAAAAGTTTTTTAAATTTCATTTACAAGGATTATTCAACAAATTACTCTTGCTTATGGTTTTATTTTATGGGTTGACGGCAAGATCATATAAAAGTTAAGCAAGTTCCACGTCTTTTACTGTCCGTATGGTTAGCGTCTTCAACATGCAGAGACGGGACAAGACAGAATAGAAGAGGACGGAACAGAACAAGAATTGGAGACAGTGAGATGTTTGGTTGCAGTGGACAGAACAGAGAAAATTGTCTTTGTCCTGAGGACAGAAATGTATTTGGTTGCAGGGGACAGAATAAAAAACAGTATTAATGACAAAAATACCCCTGTAGTATAATAAGAAGGGTTGATGTAATTCATTTATTATTTTATTATTGTATAAATATTTATTTTACAATATTTAATTATGTTATTATTAACTTGTAACTGTAATACAATTTCTGTTATTATTATTATTATTAAAAATTTTGTACCTAATATGACTAGTATTTGTTATTGTTATTAATTTTAGTATGATATTTGTTATACAAAATTAATTATGTTATTATAAGTAATAATATTATTATTATTAATTATTGTTGTTATTATTAGTAAGATTTATTATAAATTATGTAATAAAAATAACAAAAATAATTATTAGTATTATTAATAATTGTAATTGTTGTTATTATTAATTATTATTAGTTTATAATAATTAACTAATTATTGTTAGTTTATAATAATTAACTAATTATTGTTAGTTTATAATTATACACAATTAATTATGCTCTTGTTCTTATTATGATTATAATTATAAACATTTGTTAGGACAAACTAATTAAATAAAACATCTCAACATTAACAGAATTAATTACATAATAGGTTCAAATAATTTCGACAACCAAGAAATTCTAATACATAATAATTTAAATAAACATCATTTATGGCTTTAATTACATTAAAGCCTTAAAATTTATTAAGAATGTCCTTAATGATAATTCCCAAAATGACCCCAACAACAATCAGTAAAATTGCTCGACTCCATGCCATTTTTTGCTCCAATGTTGCAACTGCATTTGGTCGTTCAGTTGTTGGCAGTGAAAATTGAAGGGGGATTGGTGAGGGTTCATTGGCGGGTTCATTGGTTGTAGGAAGAATTTGTTCGTTTAGACGACTGCTCCTATTTCGATCCCTGACATAAGCAGTTTCTACTTCAACCAAGATCTGAAACCCCTTGAATCTAGCATTTGAAAAGCCCTCAATTACAAATTTCACGTCATCCCAATTTGTGAAAATTCCTACTTGACGTCCAACGAAGACAACATAGAAGTTGTATATGCCCATAGTGATGTACCTGGAAATGAATCATATCACAATCATTCATAAACGGACAGAAAATGTAAACATTAAATAATTTTAAACCCAACCATTAACCATTGATAAACATGTTTACAAACACAGTCAAAAGTATATCATCTCATCAATCAACATCACATGGTACTAGCACAAATAAGTTTAGTTCGACTGATGGTTACCATCATACATGTCCATATAATAGTTGAGATTAACAGACAAATTAAGGAAGCAAACATTAAGTCAGACATCATCACGTAAGAGTCTCCGTACATAAGCCTGCTTTTGTTCTACATTTAAATCCCAGAAAAGACTCCCAGCATGAGGATTCCTCGAGAAGATCATTGTTGTCCTAACAACGTCTTCAGTGGAGAAACCCAAACGCCCAAGCTCGTCACCTAGCTGGGGAATTTGCTGTCCCCCCCCCTCCCATAGCATCTGCAATGATCTGTCCACTCCTAACACTGCATTCAGTTGCACGGGCAAGTGTGGTAGCAAGGCTTTTTAGCACTTCACTGTCCCTCATCTTCCTTTTCCCTTTACTTTGTTCATTCGCGTCTGTGTTGGAAGACGAGGCGACAGAACCAGCTACATGGCCAGTTCTAGTTGCCGCGGGAGTGTCTGCTGGACCTGGTTCAGCCAATGGGGAAGCATGAGTTGGTGAAGCTACTGCTGCATCAGCTTCATTTTCATCAGCATCAAACTGACCCTCAGCATCGCCCGGATCTTAAGCTGCTGCACCTGTGGCTCTGTCTTTCCCAAAGACGAACTCAAGTCTTGGGTACATTGGAAACAGCTTCCCAGGAGTATTGTACTTATTAGGGTGTTTCTGGAAAAAATTGAAACATATTGTTAGCATAATAAACAATAACTTTGATCATGATGCGTGTATAAACAACTTACCCTCATCCATTCGTCAAGCACTTGCTTGCTGTCTACCTCAACACATTGCTTACTTTCGTTCCACCCAAAGCCACTGCATTGCAACATGTCATACGCTGTCTGATATTTTTCCTTAAGCCTCTTATGTTTATTTTGTATATGTCTCTTCCCAATTCCACACCCAGGAAACTTTTCAACCATCATTCGAGCAAGCAATTGGAAAGTCCCAAGCTTAAATTGGCCATTGTCGATTCTATGTCCACCAACAACCGCCTCTTCCAAGAAGGTAACAAATGCGTCTGTTTCATCATCTGTCCAAACCCGTGCATTGCACCTAAACCGTGCAATGTCATACCCCAAACCATGACAAACCATTTCCATGAATGATTAATTCGCATGTTATTTTTAATTTGTTTGGGTACAATGAAGACAACATTGAATTAAACGAAACATGTAATTAAGTACAATAGCAGTCAACACTATGAAGAGAAATATAAGCAATGCCTCAATTCAGTTACAATGAAAGCCAACCAAATTTAATACAAACTGTTATAGACTAATATAAAGTTCACAATTTAATGGTTTCTTCTCCATTCATCATACATGTTGTTAGCTAAATCATCTCTCCATTGACTCCATTCATTACTTGTCTCAACACGATCAAGAAATTCAGGTAACGGTGTATCTTC
>JAOTBA010000003.1:14197122-14207435 GCA_025629845.1 Erythroxylum squamatum | reverse complement strand
AACTTAATATGCGGGACCAAAATAAGCATAAAAATCATTAATCAGGAGTCAACAAATGCATAATTACTAAAGAAAACAGGCCTAATTTATAGTATAAATTTGGTTCGAAACAATTTGAGGCATTTGGAGGAAATTGAGTAGCCAATAAAGGATTCACCACTCCTTATAGAAGGAGATGATACTCACGGCCTCTTGTTGGGGCCATTACTCGGGAATCTCTAGCCAGAGCAGATATGTGTCACGAAGAGAGTCTTCAATGATATATAGAGTAATGAGATCCTCAAGACAAGATCTAAAATCACTTGGACTAGATGTGACGTAGTCAGTCTAGTGGGAGTTGACACTTTGACCATAGTGTAAACCAAGTGAGGTAAAGATAGTTAAAGGACAAATTGTATGGCCACATTGTGTATGAAAGGGTTTGTAGTCAAACCACTAACTTTCCACTCAGTTAGGGGTCATGACATGTTGCTAGATACCGCTCTTGACTTACTTGAATTAAGTATTAATTCAAGTAGACAACATAACCGGGAACCTAATGAGTTACACATATAGGAGATCTGAAGGATGAGTAAAATGGTCTTGAATGGTGATTCAAGATATGAGAGAGTGTTTCGGGATTGTATTGCGATGTGATCATAGTAGAAAACGTTGCATGAAATGGATTAGAAACAAGTGTTATTAGCTGTAAATTTGGTCATTAACTTCCCAAACCTTCTATTAATGCTTGCTATTCATAGTCATTAACTTCTCATAACTTCCATTAATGCATGCTATTCATGACCATTAACTTCCTATAACTCTCCATTAGTGATAGGAGTTATGGAAGGCCAAATGGTGCAGAAAATAGAGATGATTTTTGTGCATCTTGGGTAAGACACATATGAAAGAAAGGTTCTTTCTTACATACACACTCTTATCTCTCTAACTCTCACTAGAGTTCTTGTCTTTGCTAGCACAAAGAAAGAATTCTAGCCATCTCTTAGTGAGGTTTCATCCTTCTATCTTCATGTGGACTTTCATTAGAGACGGTCTACATTGATCGTTATGGTTTGTGACAACCTAACGCGGAGAAGATTAAAGAACAAAGGAGATCATCGGAAAGGTGTATAAACATCTTACATTTCATGTTTTCGTTTTCTATATCTATATGCATGAGTATATCTAGTTTTTGAGGTTCTGTTTTATTTTCTTCTACGTATATTTGATATATATTATATATGAGATGCATGATCAGAACTTTACAGTAACATGCATGATAAGTGTATTGAAGTTTCTTGCAGGAGGTTTTAAGTAAATATAAGGAAAACTATATCTAAATTTTTATAAAGTGAATAGTAATTGCTAGAAAAATTAGGTTTTAAATAGAAAATGTTGCAGTTTGAAGTATTAGGTATTTAAGAATATGGTAACACTCGGTATGCCAAATCTATTATCGGGTATGGGGTGTTACACTTATAACTTGTGGGCTTAAAAGAAGTTTAGGCCTCCTGCTAATATTAAATAAGCCTACAGGGTCGCACACTAAGCAGATTGAACATTCATTTGGCCTTAATTGGATTTGGGCTTTGGGCTTTAGGTTTTACTATATATATGGATATATAGTATGACTTGATGACTAAAGAATCTCATATGCTCAAAAACCCTAAAGGAGACGTCCTTTGCTAGAAATATAGAGAGAGAGGTCTTAGAAAGTGGTGCTAGCACATTAGAAAGGGTTGTTCAGTCTCGCGAGAGTATGGATGCCAGTAGAGGCACAACACTTGATGTGCTCTTCCTGACACTACTAATTTCTCTACATATTTCCGCTGCAAAAGGTATAACCTGATCTGGATTTAGTTTCGATATTCACATGGGTCTTGGTGTTTTAGATTGTCAAAGGTAATAAATGTTATTACTGTTAACAGTTCGAAAATCTCATTAGATTTCATCTAGTTATTATATTTAGTCTTAATGGGCCAAAAGCTTTTTGAATTTTAAATTATTTAACAAAAAGGGAAGTGGGTTCTATATTTTATTTATTAAATAAAATCTACAAGGTTTGATGAAAATTAAAATTAACCTAATAAGCCTACGAGCCCAAACTTAAACTAAAAGAAAAGAAAATAATCCTAGGAAGCCTAATGGTCCAACAACCTGACTAATTTATTTAGACCTAATAGGTACATAGACATGGGTGTGTTGTATCAATGTGACCTTCTCACAATTAAATACAGGCGTGATGCCAATCTACATAGACATGTCCTGCAAGAAATCGTCAACACACCCCCAAAGTCTTTTACAAAACTATATATATTTTCGTGCACTCTATAACTCAATCAAAACAACTCCAAATTTGTTCAAATTCATTCCTTTTCGCTTCAAGTGAATTAAACCCAAAAGTAAAATATGAACAACTTAAGTACCAAAATCAATAAAATACTTACATAAAAAATAAATGCACTATATATGGGACTAAAACATGATTAAATCACTACTTATCACTATGCATGCATTCTAAGATGATTGGAGATTTATTAATTAAAAGCTAAAAATAATATAAGTTATGTTTACGATCACAAAACAAATTAAAGACATAAAATGATTTATAAGCCTAGTATAACCTTATTTCTCTTTGGATGTATTTAAGTGATATTTTAAATGCTTTCTTCTAATGGAGACCAATAAAGTCTATTAGGCTTGTGGTTTTCTTACAAAAATCTTATACCTTTGCTTTATGTTGTCCTACTAACCCCTAAAAATGAAAGGTTAGCAGAAATCATGCTTAATGAACAATTCAATTTTCAATAATATTTTAAGTTATTCAATGAACAATTCAAATTGGAATAATATTTTAGGTTATTCAAAACTCAAGTTTACGCCTCATCAAAGCATTTCAATGGAATTCGAACCAAAGGAAACCTATTAATGCATATTAATGGCCTTTAGACCTTGCAATTATGAAGAATTATAGATGATACTTTAACCAATATAACTAATTACACAAGATCAAGAAAAAAATGACTTAAAAAAGTGATTGGCAATCATGAATCAGCATTGAACAATCATCCTTTCAATCAAAAATTAATAAATGTTTAGTTTGTCATGTCAATAGAAAAAAGAACTATAAAACTAAAATAAATTGAAGGTTAATTCCTAATTTTAGACTATCTAAAGGAAGTTAATTAGCAAAGAAGGTGGAAATTTGAGACAATGATCAAACATGAAACTTTGGCATCACCCTAAACAAGATCAATCAAACCGTAAAATGATCCTAATATAAAAGTATTTAACTTCTACTTCTTCTAGTTCATATTTAAAAGAATGAGATCATACTAAATATGTATGTAATTAGATATGACTAATAAAAAATAAAATGAATGTAAGCATACAATATGCTCTTGGATAAATTATGATATGTATACTAACATATACCACCACCATAAGGACGAGTTAAATTATTATATCATAGTCTAACAATGTAAAATCACCTAACAAGACTCCAAATCATAAGTAAGATTAACATAGGATTAAGAAACAATGACATAAATTAAACTCATAAGCAAAATCAAGGGGAAAAAGAAGAATAAACGATTATAGTCATAAATAGCTAAATGCAAACACAAGGCACATAATTATCAAAAAAAAAAAGAGAAGGTATATAGAATAACTAAATATAAATGAATAAGCAACTCTAATGTTCACATTACTAATTTCACCATTCAAGCTAGCTCGGTGGAGCTGCTGAGAGACGCAGAAGAACTTGATCTCTCTTTCTACATCTTTGCATCTCTCCTGGATCTGTACCATCTCCAAAGTTGGTATCTTTACGGTGATTACTGCTTCAGAATCGGTTGTGGAGATCAAAGTTCAAAGCTTTTGTCTTTGTTGGGATCCAAGTTCAAAGCGAGATGAACACTAAAATACATACGAGGTACTAAAATAAATTTTCTCCTCTCCTTCTGAATCTGTTGTGAGCATTTGTTAGGAGTAACTCAAGACTTAGGGACTTTTTGGCTACAGTAAGTGCCATTGTCTGTGTTTCTGTTTTTGGATCATAGATATTCGGTTTTCTGTGTGAAGGAAGGAGGGAGATTTGTTTCGAATAACCTTTTGATTGTGTTTTCGCATAAAGGAGGTTCCTTTTTGATAACCCATCTTTTCCTTTGTTGTGTACACATTCCAAGAAGCTTACTTTACTTTTGTTGGTGTTGGTTTTGATTTAGATCTGTTTTAGTTGTTTAGAGATTGATGTGTTGGAGCTTGAGGTAAGGGATATGGGTTTTGTCACTATTTAACTAGAGGGTTTCAGTTTGTCGCTATTATCTCTTAGATCTAGTTTGCTTATGCTTTTGTTTATGTTGCTATTTGTTTTCAGTGGCAGATCTGGTTTTATAGTGTTACCATTAAGGTTGAGATCTACTGTGTCTTACTGGTTTGATTCTAAAAGTGTTTCTTTGTGTTGCACGTTGTTAAGTGTTTTTAACTTAAGAGTATAAAGTGCTTGTCTTTACATGGTGGATCCAAATACTGGCGGATTCAAATACTGGAGCTGCAATGTATGAATCAGATGACATAATAAAATATTTGGTTGGGAAATATGGTGATGGAAGCATTCCTCTCATGCTATCACTTGGTCCTCTAACGGTTTGTATATAAATCTCCTGCTAGTCTTCTTGGAGTTTAATTCCCATAAATGGATTTTGGTTGATACTCGACACTAAAACCGTTGTTGAAATTAAAGCGCTTGAAAAGATTTTGGTATTACTTGGATGAAGAGAGGAATGTTAGCCAAGATATGCGGTGCTTCTTCAGCCGCCACCTATCCAAATATTCGAGTCCAAGGATGGTCCTGTGCAAGATTGACATACACAACTCAGATAAATGGTGAGCAGAACTTTGCACCGCATCAGGTATAAGCAGAACTTTGCACCGCATCAGGTATGAATAGAACTTTGCAACATATAAAGTATATTTGTCTTATAAATTTCTTAAAACTTTGTTTTCTAGATTGCATCTCCTAATGAAGATATGTATTTTTTAAAGCTATTATTATTTTTAAAAGTTTTAATTCTTTTTTATTCAAAAATTATTTTTAAATTATTTTTTCTTTTTTTTACTCTTTAACCTGCATCACTATTTTTTTGTCACATTTGTATGTGGGTCTACCGGAAACAGCCTCTCTACTATGAAGGGGTAAGGCTGCATACTACCAGACCTCCCCAGATCTCGCTTCACTAGCGGGACTTCAGATTGGGTGTGATGATGATGATGATAAAATGTTAAATCTAAAGATTGCATTAAGATCTTTCAAATTTGAAATTCCTACTTCCCTATCCGTTATAGAAGATAGAAAACCTCCTCAAATTTCAACCTCTTGCTATTACCTTAAGATTTTACAGTTTCTTTATTATAAAATCTTCGTGTTACTTCTTCACTTTTCACCTTAGCTCTTAAATAATCTTTATCCTCTTTTCTGACTTCAATATTCTCCTCTTGCCACTTCTGCAACCATGACTTTTTCCTACCATGCTTCTTCCTCTTCTTTAACATACTTGTTGAGGTGAATGCCATATATGTATTGTTTCTGATTTTGGTACTTTCTAAAAAATCCTTTCGATTTCTTCTAACTTCACTTCTTTTTCCAGGTTAAGCTTGATGTAGTTTCTATTCCATATAATCCTTTTACACGCTCCATAAGGATTGAGTAAATAATTCTCAAACTCTAATTTTCTTTTTAAACTGCTAGCTCTAACATTTGAATTCCTATTTTTAGTATTGTAGAAAGCTTTCCTTGCTTCGACTGTAAATACAATTTGCTTCTCACTATTGGGACTCCTCCACATATTGATTCTTCTCACCCACCACTAAAGTAAGTAATTCAATTTTTTCTCTAGAATTCACTCTTGTTTTAGGGCCCCTAAATCCCTAAAATCTTGCTTACAAATGTAGATCGATGGGCTAAATAGGTAGATAGGTTATACATGTCCTATCATTTAGCCCGGAAGAGATATGACCTTCTGTAACTAATAGCCCTTTCCAAGAATTCCATAGAATATCAACCTAACCTTGTGCCTGCGATTCTAAAATTCTAGAATCCTTCATATAACTCCTTTATATTTCCTTTTAGTTACGCTTCTATTTCATTAAAAGATATTTTCTTTTTAACTGGGTTACTTGTAATTGGGGAATATTCTATTTGCTTAATTGAAGAAACCCCAAGTTCAAATTTTGGTGCTTTTAAATGTTCATCTTATTCTGGATTGATAAACCCCTATGCTTCTTTAAGAAATCTTATTTCTAAAGAAGAACATGTCAAATTTATTTTGGTTTTACTAAACCAATTTATCTTTTATCATGTTAATAACAAACCTAGTTTGGAATTCTTTCCTTTTTGTAAAGCGGTAGCTTTTGGTAAGTTCTTTGCTTTATGCTCTGTTTTCTTGGGGTTTCTCTACAGAAACTTAAGGAGATGCCTCTCTAATCTCCCCTTACAATGACTTAACCTATATGTCCAGTTTGTCTAGCTTTGGAGTTTTGCTTATTTCCCCTAACTTAGAGAAAGAGAAGGCCTGCCTTTTTTACCTAGATTTCCTAATTTTCTTTTCCTTTGTTTATCCACAGTTTCTATAATAAAATTCCTAAGGGCATATTTAATACTATGTTGTCTCTAAAATCTAGTTCTACGTCTTTAAAGTCTAGGTCTATGGATTAGTTGAATCCTTTTGAAGAATTCTTCGAAGGGCTTTATTGGTTAAAATTTTTTAAGACTTCCGAATCCTCTTGCTTGGTCGTTTACCAAAAACTATTTCCCATTTATACCAATTTTAGAGATTTCATTTTTGGTGTTGATAGGCTAACCCTTCTATTACAATTTTGGATTTTAAAATGCATCTCCCTTAACTTTGGAGTAGGCTACTCGACCTTTATCTAGAAATTCCTCTTGCTATACATTTTTTTGGACTACTCAGTAAGAATTCCTTTCAAGACAAAAGCTATAAATGATAAATTCCTCAGAGAAATTTTTGATCGCTGTCGTGTTTTGAAGTGTAAGATTGTTACTGCTAGTATTGCTGACATAAAAATTTACCACTCCTGGTGGTTAAAAAGCTTTTAGAGTTTAGTCTTTGATTTTGCCCTTTTGAAAGGTATTCCTACTAATTTGTGTACTCTTGGCTGCTTAAAATTTTCCTAAATTTTATTGTTATAGATTTTGGAATCTTAGATGTTGAGAGAAAAGGAAAAAGCTAGCCTTCCGTTCAGAAAGAAGTGGCTCCCAATCCTCTTCCTAATAAAAAGCTCAAAGAAAACTCAAAAGCTACTTGTAGTTCTATGAAAGTTAAAACTCCAGTTCCAAAGGCTTCCGGTAGGAAGTTCACTCGCTCTTCCTCCAAGTTGCTAAAAAGAACTGTTATCACTAAGCCTGTAACTGAGGATATTCTTCCTTTATAGGGGACTTACTCTATACTTAAAAATGTTGTTGAGGAAGTTAGTGATGGTATGAAACATCCGTTTATTACTTTTAGTATCTTTTTCATTATGAATTTCCACAACTTTATCTCCTTCTTACAGATGCCATAATGCCAAACCTCTCTGTTCCTTCTTCGAGTTGGAGTTTGGAAAATTCTCTTGACCCAAAGGTCACTAAGGTTACTTCGTTAGAGGTAAAACAAGAATTTCTTTACTACATGTTGATACACTAGTATGTTAATGAATTCTTTTAAATTCTACAAGTAAAGTATGATTGGTCCACAACAACGACTTTAGATGAAGTCTTTGACCTAAGTTTCTTAGATCTCTCTCCTAACCTTCCATCTAGTGCCACACCAACAATCAACTTTGAAGAACTATCAAGAGTCAAGGAGTCTTTGAGACTCACCATGCAATAGGAGTTGTAGTTTTTAACTAAAATTCAACATAGTTCATTGCTGAGTGTGCTATCATATGTTGGTTCTACAACTTAGTTGTTTATTGTTGGAGGACTTCTTAACAAAGTTGAGAAAGTCTTTGTTTCCTTTGAAAAATCTTACCATGATCAGGTTATGTGCTCAAAGGAACTACACCAAAGGAATTCAATGTTTGTTATTTTCTTTTAAAAAAAAAGTGGAGATGTCATAAAATGGAGCCCACTTTAAAATGCAGCTGTTGTTACTATAGGAAGTTTGTTCATAACTACAAAATTTTTGGCTTGATCATTCACCAACTTATTAAAACGGGACAATTTAGTTGGAGTGATAATGCTGATGTTGACTTTAAAGTCCTCAAGCAAACCATTACTACCACCTTAACATTTATTATTTGTAACTTTAATATCCCTTTTATTATCAAAATTGATGCCTCTATAAATGATATTGGTTCCATTATAACTCATTAAGGTATGCTAGTAGCTTTTGTGAGCCAAGCGTTAGGGTTTTTCCAAAAGATTATGGTCAACATATACTATAGAGATGCTTGAAAATTTTCAAGTTATCCAAATTTGGAGGCCATTCTCAATGGGAAAAAAATATTTATTCAAACATATGAACCTTAATTATTTTTTATAGCAACATATATTCACTTTAGAGTAATAAAAATGGAAAGATGTTTAGATATGATTATGAAATTATTTGCCGAGTAAGGAGAATTCAATAGTATATATGCTTTCTCATATAGCTAATAACCTACAACTAAATTTCATATTTGTCTTACAAGCTCTAATTTGAGATAAAATAAAAAAAAGTTGCAATAAATAATTGGTAAGTTGGGAACCTAGAAACTAGGCAAGAATTCAAATCTTATTAGGGATAATATATTCTAAAGTACCAACCTTTTAAGATTTTTATAAGTCAGTGCTTAAACTTTTAAAATTTTTAATTAAGTGAACCAATCTTTTATAATATTAACAACTCTGTTTAAAACTTTAATTTTGTTAATAGTTTGCTGATTTGGTTAATAGAATCTTTTTGGTCCATGACATGTAGGGTTTATGTGAAAAATTGATTGCCAACTAATCATCCACATAGACTAAATCACCTAACCAAAACAAAAAAAGATTTTGTTAGCCAAATCATAATATACTAAATATAACTAATATTTTGATCTGAGTTGCTAATGTTATAAAATGTTGGTTACTTGATTGAAAAATTTTAAGTTACTTGATTGAAAAATTTTAAAACTTAGGCATTAAATTGAAAAGGTTGGACACTTTTGAATATGTTATCCCTTTTTGTTATGGTAAATTGATTGCCTTCATAAGTTAGCTTAATTTCTTGCTTTGGCTAACCCATTTATTGTAGAACTTATGGCTAAAAAGTTTGTAGAAGCAATCTTGAAACTATATTGGATTCCTAAAACTATCATTAGTGATCGAGAACCATTATTCATTAGTCATTTTTGTGTGAATTTTTAAATATATCAGGCATACAACTAAAGATGAATTATATATATGATATATAAATGAATGCTTAATACGGATTTATTAACTAATGCCTTAATTGGCTAGATTTCTAGAGTCGAAAGGTTTTTTTTTTCGCTTTCATAAAACTCTAGAAGATGATAAGTTGGAAATCATTTCAATCCAATTAGACAGAGTTGTTATTCAATGGCAGGAGTAAATGACCCTCTCGATAGATTTTTCGTATGGGATGGAAGCATGTCACATTTAGCGCAACATCAACGAGGAGGTAGATTACAACATGAGCAAATCTAAAGTTTATACCCTTTGGCATCCTGCACTCAGTTACATTCATGGGATCCTGAGTAAAATACTGAGTGGACAGGGTCATAGCTTCAGTGTAGTAAAAATTTTGGATATATTTTACTTGTGGAGTATGAGCAAAAGGATGTTGATACACTTAGGGCACACTTTAGCCCAATATTTCCATTTATGAGAATAGTTAAGGAAAGGACTTTTTTTTGGTCATAAGTCATCTGAATATGAGGATATCGATGTAGAGGTCACCACGAATAGGGATGGTAGTGGGCCGAGTAGGGCTTGGGTTGGCCAGAAAGATAGGGGCCTAGGCCTGATTGGAGGCCTGATCGAGCCTAGCTTAAGGCTTAATCGAGCCCTGGGGTACAGACTCAGAGCTCAGGTTGATTGGAGCTTAAGGGTCAGGCCCAGACTGGCCTGACTTTTTTAGTTGTTTTGAAAATTTTGAAGATTTTAACAAAAATATATTTAATTAAAAATATAAAGTGATAAATTTAATTAATTAAAGTTACTAATTTAAATTAATTAATAAAATTGAGATTTTATAATGAGTGAATATATAAAACGTACATATATTGATAAAAAGAATAATGAAATGAAATTCATTAATAAAGGATGATATGATTACAGAAAATGAATATAT
>JAOTBA010000003.1:14169677-14188225 GCA_025629845.1 Erythroxylum squamatum | reverse complement strand
ATGATAACTAGGAATCCCAATAACTTAAGAATTACTAAATAGTAAGAAATCCAATATTAACTAGGAAAACTAAACTAGCTACTGCTGCATCACTACTCTCTCCATCGCGGGTACTTTGTTGTCTAGTCATGTATTGTGGAATAAGTCTTGAGCACCTTGTGAACTAGGATCATCAATATCCAATTTTTTCAAAATTTTCAAAGATCAACTCATCACGCTCTTGGTTGTTGAATACTTGTTTATATGCCCTTCTATTATGTGTTATCATTATTGAATCAAAGGTCTAACATCTAGGCTTAGAAATGAAAATTTCTATGCAGGCCCCAGCTTGGCTCAAAGCCCGATCAATCGAGGCACCCAGTTCGAAGCCTAGCAAGGCCTGATTTTTTATTTTTTAAAATTAAAAATAAAAAATAACATTGTTTAATCAAAATGATGTTGTTTTCTTATAATTTTCAAGCTTTAGGTTGGGCTCGAGATGATATCACATTGATAGACAAATAAAATTTTAACTAATTAATGAACTCGAGAAATTATTTCACTACGCTCAAATTTTTTGTGAGCTATTGAAATTCATATTTGGGTTCCTAGAGATCTAGATTGAGATTGCTAGAATTTAAGTAAAGAACAAAACAATGGATAGTCCTACGATTAGGAAGGCAGGAAACACTTTAATTAAATTAGGAAACACTAAGAAGGTCTAAGAATCACTATTAAAAGAAAGCATCATACCTTCAAGTTGATAACTCAAAACTCTGCAAATAAAATCAGTCTTACTTTCATTTTAAGGCTAAATAGATATATATAGAAAAATTCTCGAAACCATAATCCTAAAAATAAAAGGAATTCCCAACTAAAATTTACTAATTATAAAACTAAATTCCACTCTGGTATGGATCCTTCATTCTTAAATAGGTTTTAGTCCTAAATAAGCAAGAAAAACTTAGTATAAAGTAAATATGATGAATTTACACTTATTGTCACTGTTCACTTGAACAATGTACAAACTATTACACGTTTTGTTTTACGTCATTATCCTAGCAACAGCATTTAACCCTAGAGCTTCAACAATGCATCAACAATCTTACTGCATGCATTAGATATTCATTAATTGCCAACTTTCTAGAAATCAACAGAAATAAGATCATCCTAGAAACTTAGGCAACAACGTTAACAAAAATAATGACCCAAATTTAGCCGATAATATAGCTTAATGTAGAACATACCAATGGCTGTTGAGGTATTGTCTTGAGCAGCCCATGTTGGATCCAACAAAGCATATCCAACAGCAGAGTCAAGTTCTCCTAATGATCGTTTTCCATCGGTTAGCCACCAACACTCTTTAACAAAACGAGATGCCTCCATATAAAGTTGAAGGTGAAAGTCATTAGGTAGTTGAGCCAATAGGAGACCGCAAGCTTGGATCAATAAGCAAGATAACTGCTGGCATGTATAACCACTCCGCGAGACAAAGTTAGATGTATTAATTCCAGAAACCGAAGTAGTTGATCTACTTGCACCTAAAGAGTCTGTACTTCCTCCAGAAGGAGATGTTGGTAGGATTGATCCTTGTGCAACACCATTTGCAGCTCCATGAAGACCATTACCTGATTGGATTAGAGTTTGTTGAATATTTATAACAATTTGAACCAAAGAGGATACTATCTGCGATGCAGATACTGGAAGAGAAAGAAGCTCTATAACTGCAGTCTCAAGAACCAGTTGAGTATGTGTTCCGGGATCTTGAATTTGATAAAAAGCCTTTTGGCTTTCAGAAGCATTGGCTGGCCCAGATTGTAGTGTTGCTGGAGTTTTAATGTTTGTTGTGCGCATTGAATTATTTCCATGATCTCCAATAGATCCATACTTTGGGTTGGTATTTAATGGAGGTATAACATTGTTCACAAGTCCCAATAGAAGAGTTGCAAAATACTCGGGAGGGGGACACATAGCAGGGTTTGACGAACTTAGGTGCTGTGGGAATGACTCAGAAAATGGTATCTGTTTCAAATTCTAAAATCAATATGTAGAACACAAAGTAAATATCAAACAAAGTCAACCTTTACGGGGGAAACAAAAAAAAAAGCCAAGGGAAGAGGATGCATAAGTACCTTCTTGAGGTCAAGTACATTGAGTATGCGCATAATGAGCTTTGCAGGAAGATGACCATAAAAATAGGCAAGAATATCACGGACGAATGTGAATCTTAAGGGATGGTAAGTCAGAAAATGTGAATACATTGCCAAAACTCTGTCAGCTAGGTCTATGGCATCATTCTCAATAAGTCTATAAACTATTAAGGGGATGACTGGAAGTAATCGAGCTGCAATTTCATCAAAGAATGTGGGGTACCTGCAGAGCTTATAGTCAACATAATCAACAAACCTTCAACTCCTAGACAAAAGTACTTTCTTTTTAACAAACATTAATAACTAAATGAATGTCATAACATTTGACGATGCCTCTGTGAGTTCTTGAAGAAATACTGAAGTTTAATCATTTGTAACCAAGCTTTCCTCAGTACGGATTACCAAAACAGTTTCAAAGCAGCATAAGGTTAACACTAGTCTTATAATTTGATACTAGCACAAAGAACTTAGAAAACCAGACCTGAAATCAAACCAGATTATGGAGAGTGTCAAGGTTCAAAAGGTTTAATTCTTAACATGGTCGAACAAGAACAAATAATTAATTAAAATATATGAAGATGATAATTTGAAACGGTAAACCACGAAATGAAAGTTAATTTTGTAGCCAAAATCATGTCAAGGACAGTTATTCTATGTAGTTATGGTTATGATTCCTTTCAAAATTTAAAAGATAATACAATTCAATCACTGGTCTATCTCAAATAAGGAAATTTAAACAAGACTGAAGCTTTATTTCTTTTCGTTGCAAGACCAAAAAAAGTTAAATTACATTGCCAATGAACAAAACAACAAATAACAAAAAGAGTCTCTAAGCATGTCAAGGAACAATAATGATATGTCAAGACAGCACACAATAGTATCTGACATGTAACAATGAAAGTAACAGTGGGAACACTTGGACAATGCTCCCTCAAGACAAGCAAAATAGACAAGTACAAAGCTGGAAAAAGAAAAAAATTATGGGTTTTAAGGAGGAATGATGCAAAACAAAAAGCCTTGAAACATACGTTTTCCAATGAGATATCTGAAAGGATAAACCCTAGTGAATCAGGGTTCCAGACTAGGTGGGCGTCAACCATAAAATTCGCCTGGCTCGTCAAAGTTAGTTTATAGAAATCTAGTGTGGCAATATATAACCATAAGAGCTTTACCTATCTTTCCATGATAGATGATTTCCAAGTGCCTTTTGCAACTCCAGCCGTTTAAACGTTCCGGGAAAAAGCCAATGCTCTGGAGGGCCACGATTCATACAAAAAAATTTCACCCTCTGTTGAAGCTCCTGTCTATCAAGTAAACTGATCTGAAACAGGAATATGATGTTGTAATTTGTATGCAAACTGAATAAAAGTTTCAAAACTAGAGCACCATCAGCGAAATTTTATAGTATTGGCAGATCTACCTTAAAATCTTAAACAACATCATTCACGAAAAATGTGCAATCTTTTGATTGGTTAAACTACATTGAATGAAAATGAGTTATCGAAACCTATAAGTATCATTTTCTTTCATTTCTCTTTTTTCAATCTTTGTGTGGGGAAGCTGGGGGAAAGGGATGAAAAATAGTGGTATCGTTTATGAAAGAATAGACATAGAACAACATACCACAATACGTAAAGCATGGGGATCATCATCTCGGTCATTAAGTGCTAGGAGCAAAATGTCCAAAGGTAGTAACTCGTGAGTCCAAAGGAAAAAAGCAAGGTTTGAGCAAGCTTTTAACAGAAGATCCTAAAAGCACAGCAAAGCAGAAGTTAAGTTTCTATTTACGAGTTAGTAAGAAAAAATTATTAAAAATTGCTTAGCAAAGGTTATCAACCTGTAGTAAATGACCATGTTGAAGTTCCATATGAATGTTATGGAGAAGGACATCCACCATAGTGTATATATTTGCTGTAACTTCCTCGGGAGAAAATTCCCTAAGAACACGTGCCTGAATTCATCAAATAGAAAAGCATTAAAAATAGCAGTAAGCAAAAAACTAACAAGGGCAAGTGCATAAACAAATTATGTTTGTCAAGGGAATAACAGCATGTACTACAATACATTAGAGACTAATCACAAGATTGTAAAGCCATACCAGATTTCCACTATTAATGTTTTCAGGGTGCCCTTGCATAAGTATCCATGCTCCAGCACACAAATATTGGCGATGTTGAGGAAAACTATGATTGATGTATGTAGTAACATAATGAGGATCAGCAGATGGTGATAGAAGCTGATTACATTGGTTAATCACAGTTGTTTCCGCCTGTATAAAAGTAACGAACTTGAATACAAATTTAATCATCACCTAACAAAGCTGGGAAATAATGTCAAATTTTAATAATCTAAAATTTGCCACAAAAAAAACTCTTTGTTTGCACCAGCATTTTTGGAAGAGGACACATCCAGCTAATGAACTAACTTATAAAAACTGCAAACAGTTGGACAGTATAGTTAGTCCAAAGAATCACAAATAATACAGAGAATAAATAGTGAGACAGGATTTCAATGTCACTAAATAATATCGAAATAAAAAGAAATCCACAATGAAATTGTTAAACTATGAAATGAATGTGGCCTTAAAAAGGAGAAAGGTCAATCCATGTTATTTTGCTTGCAAAGAAATTTTTCTTAGATTAGCTCTAGATATTTTATTTAAGCAATTATTTTACAAAATGAGTAATTTTTTGGATGCCCGGTAAGTTAAATAGATACGGTGGAAAAATACAAGACGATGTCAATTGTAAAATAACCATTTATGGAGCTTAATATAAAAAAAAAAGTGTTGCATGGCTTTAAAATTTTTATTTCCTGAATGCCTTTTTATCTGTATGATAGAGCTTGAATTGCAATTTTGTTTGCAATTCTTACAACGGCAAATGTAGGACATTACAAGTTGAAGTCATCAAGCTAAACAGAAAAGATAATGATTACACATGTAAAAACAAACAAGATGGCATGGAGATGAGAAACAGTGTAATTACGGACCTCATTCTCGGTATTCACAAGTCTTGATTGACGAAGGAATACCTAGTCCGAGAACTTAACTTAGTTTATTCCTAATTAGTATTCAATTTTATAATTTATTCACCCATTATAATGTTTTCTCTATTATGTCAGGTGTCCTTTTCAACACATGTACAATTTCTTATTATTATATGCTTTTTATTACAAATACAAATTATACTAGTACTACAAAAAATGGATTCTACAGTATACTCAACATATCATGTTATTTCAATATTATTCAAAAGGTTTATTTAAACACTATTATCTTTTTATAATTTCCATCATAATCACCTATTCTAACCCTAATTTTTTGAAAAGTTGGCCCTGTTCATTTCTATTTATTTTTCAGGTTTTTCTGTTTTTTTTAAGAAAAAAAAACATTTTAATAAAAAAACATTAATTTGATTTTATTGTAGTTTTTTGTTTTAAAAATAAAAAACATCAAAAAGTTTATGTAAACACAAATTCTATGTTTTTGTGTATTTTGACTTCTTGTTTTAAAAACCAAAACATGTTTCGCCTTCATTTTTTTCCTTTGTTTCTCTCCTACTATTCTCCCCTCTTCCATTAATGATTTTTTTCTTTGTTTCGTTCCAACAGCTTGTGTGGTTTTCTCCGTTTCTTCATCTCTCTATTAACCAAATACTTTTCTTTATCTTTTTCTCTATTACTAACAGTTTACTAACGAATTATGGTTTTTTGCTTGCTATTGACTAATTGTTTCTTTGCAAACACCCAACCCCACATGCATTTGCCATTTTCTTCTAGTTTGAACCAAATAGCAAGAGCCTTAATGGTATATACTCATCGACAAGTAACAATTGAGGTATCAGGAGGAGGCTTAACAAGCTTCCAAGTGTCATTTGACCATAAAGCATAGCATAGCTTGCTTCCACCCAAGGTTCTGTACAGCCTCCGTTATACTCTTTAGGAATAGAAACAAAATCTGGGTTTGATAAAAAAGTACAAATGAAGGGGGACACATGGTTATAAGAAACAAAAGTAGAAATCAGATGATTTTACCTTTCCTTAAGGCAATAGGTCAATCTAGGTCACTATTTTCCAGATCTGAAGACAAATCAGACGCTAGAGGAGAGGGCTCATCAATTTGGCCATCTACCATTCGACGAGGTCCTCAAGAATAAACCTGCAAATCTAATTGAGACAATTGACGAAGAAAAGAAGGATTGAAATCTATAGGTGAATTATTTGAGGAGTTGTCAAAAAGTGAGAGCAAACAATGATGGAAGCTTTTTGACATCTTGACTCTCAGAAAAGTATGCAATGTTTTCAAAGGATGTCACATCTGTGCACTCAAAGAATCTTTTAAGTAGGGTTGCAACAACGATATTCTTTTTGTGACCTTGACTAACCAAGCAAGATACACTTGATGGCTCGTGGAGATAATTTGTCAACTGCTGGCTGGAGTTGGTGGACAAAACATACATACAAAGATATAAAGCAGAAGAGGAAACAAAGGAGTATTAAGAAACATAAGGGTGTGAGGGATCTGACCTTTAAGAGTGGTGGATGGCATTTTGTTAATAAGATAGCAAGTAGAGAGGATAGCACACTCCAAAATTCCTTGAGAACCTTCATTTCAATTAGTATGGTTCGAGCAACTTCTATGACATGCCCGAATTTTCTTTCAACACCACCATTTTGATGTGGTGTGAGAGCAAGAAGATTGGTTAATCATACTGCAATTTTTTATACTAGACTTAAAGGATTCAAAAAAATTTCTCTAGCATTATTACTTTTGAGGATACGAATAGGACAACCAAATTGAGTCTTGATTTTAGAGTAAAAGGATTGTAAAATAGAAAATAATTTGAAACGTTATTTTATATATAGTCAAGTCATTCTAGACCAATCATCAACAAAAACAACATGAGGTAACACGAGAATGACCCCAAACATCATAGAGAACTAACACAAAAGAGATTTTGGCTCTATTATCAACTCTAGATGGAAAAGCAACACAGTGATGTTTTCTAAGCTGACAGAAACTCACAATCTAGATGAAGATTTAAGATCAAATTAGAAATTAGCTTTTTTAATTTTTGGATGGATGGATGACCAAGGCAACTATGGATTTGGAGGGGTAAGCAACAGCTATGCAAGCAGTTAAACAACTATCGTAATAGTAGAGAGCTCCATATTCATGCCCTCCCCCAATCATCTTCTTTGTCTTCAAATCATGGATAATAACAAAATGATGGAAAAAGGAGACAGAAAAATTCAATGATTTGGTTAGTTTACTAACAGATATTAAGTTGAACGAAAATTTTGGAATATATAATGTTGCTAGTAATGTCATTGAAGGAGAAAGAAACGCAATGCCAACCTCACTTATACTAGTAGTGGAATCAAAGTCTGGTACAACGATAATTTGATAAAAAAATTTTAGGTTACCTGCAATATGGTCAGTGGCTCTTAAATCTATAACTCAAGGTTTAACAAAGGGCGATATAAAACTTGTGTAATTACCTAGGTAAGCAAACGACACAATTGGTGTGGTTGCTTGCTTGGTTGCTTGATACTAGAGTAAAGATATACATTCTTCTTCAAAAACCACCTTTTTTCCATTGGTTGAGGCAAAACCACCAGAAGCATCCACAATATTAGCAGATTGAGAGGGCTTCAGGCGCAACTCGAGTGTAAGTCCCAACAATAATCCTGAACATGCCCATCCTTGCCACAATGGTCACATTTCCTTGGGCCTCTTCTGCCCCTTCCTCCACAACCACCAAGACCACAATGATTACTTTAGCCTCCATTATCTCTTCCACCATTATGAACAACTAGAGCAAAATTGTAACCACTTTCTTGTATTGGTCCCTTCAAGGATCAAGATACTCGTGAATATATCTCACTAAGTGATGAGAGTTCAGTGTCATCGAGTATTTGGGCCCGAATTGGTTCATATTCTAGTCTTAAGCTAGCCAAGTATCTCATCACAACTAGCTGTTCTCTTTCCTTCAAAAGTTGATCTTTATTGTTATCAGTTGGGCTACTAAATGTCTACAAATAGGTTCTTAATTTCTGAAAAGTATTCGGTATGGTTCTTCTCTCCTTGCTAACACTTGAACAATGTCACAGATAAATCATATATATGAGTAATGTTATTGGAAAATAAAAGTCCCACATAATCCTATAGCTCCTTTGTGGAATTTACATATTGACACATGTCAACAATATTTGGCTCCATGGCATTCCTGAGGCTTGTCATTATTTGGTTGTCATGTTGATCTCACTTCTTATACCCAAGTGACTTAATATTAGGAGTTGGACCTGTGAGATGCTCATACTTGCCTAGACCCTTGAGATATACAATGACCGCCTTCTTCCAAGCAACATAATTTGTTCCATTCAATTTCTAATTTGTGATTTCTTGAACCATAACAGGTGGCTATCCTCCAACACTATCAATTTTGAAGTAGCTCATAATGCAATCAATACAATAAGAAAGATGATAACCAGAATCAGGTGAAAAAACAACAGTGCAAAAAACCAAACTTCAAATATCAACAACTGTGCAACAACAAAAGAGGGACTGAGACAAATTCAAACCATTATTAGATACGACTACGACGAAACTAGCAACTATGGTCAAACGCACAAACCTAGTTTCCACAAATTGAAGGCCAAAAAAAAAAAAACACATCACCAACTATGGCTAAAAACACAAACTCAGTTTCTAACAATTAAAGGCAAAAAAACACCACCAACAAGCTCCTGGAGTTGGTGCAACTCAGTCTATAGCAACAAGGTCAACAAAACATCACCAGAAGGTGGCGTGTGCACTACACATGCCAGTTGACTAGCGGTTGCCAACGGCACGTGTTAGCTAGCATCGCTTCTTCCTCTGATGTTGTTTCCAGTGGTTGCTTGAGGTGTTTCTAGGGTTAGATTGTTAAGGTTGGTCCTTTTTTTCAAAGAAAAGGTATAAGTGGGGGTTACCGGCTGTGAAAGAACAAAGGAAAAAATTAGAGGCAAGATTAGAGAACCTACTCTGATATCATGGTATGAATAAGAAATTAAGAGAAATTGAGCGGAGGGATTGTGAGAGCTTGTAGAAATCAGCAACTCCCACTCTCTTTATATACTAGATTATCTTGTTTATATCACGTAAGTTACAATTATAATCCCTAAATATCCTCTCAATCAAATCACAACCATAATCTTCAAAAATCCTCTTAATCAAATCATAATCTTTAATAGAGATCAACCAATAAAACTTTATCTAAATGTAACCAATTCCTTTAGAAAGTGTAGGATTGATCACACAACATCTTGAACATCGACAATTACCCAATTTCCAAATTTCCACCAACAAAGAGGTTTTTTGTGTAATGACTTTGATGTAATTAAAGGAAATCACCAGGAAGAAGTATTAGATATAATTAATGAGTATGTCAAGATCTACAACAAGAAAAGGTTTCCTCCATAACTTTCTAATAGTGACACTTCTGCTACATATAATATAATTATAGCATATTAATCATAAGTTCAAGCAAAGAAAGTTTGAACTTTATAAGATTTTTTAAAAATCAGCTTAAAAATTAGGTACTACCTGGCTTATAAATCAACCTAACCAATAATTTTTGACACTTTTATCCATTTGATGAATTTTGTTGTGATACCATAGACTAAGTTCTATAGCTTCCAATTGCTAAAGCTTAAGACTATTGAACATGAGTTAAACGTTGAGGAAATTCAATCAGAATGTTACAACTCATATGGAAGATTTCTTGGTGATCTGAGTTGGAAAACCAAAAACTAGAAGTACTTGATTCTAACATCTCTAAGGAGCATGTCCATGTTCACTCATTAGAGTAAGCTTCTTTTCAAACCAAAAGAAAGCGATATAGGAACATCTGACCAAAGACAAAGAACAGAACTTAGTTTATTCTAATTGGAATTTATTTTCTTAATCGACAATATTTCCTATATAGGTTAGGTTTCCTTATAAATAAAATTTTCTAGTACTACTAGTTTTTCCTATGACTACTATAAATAAGTCATTCTATAGCAAATTACAAATTTCATGTTACTATAGAATTTTATTTCAAAGCCATTTTTAACCTAAATTCTCTTTTTATAGTTTAATCACAACCACTTTAATTCTAACCCTAAAGTGTTTAAACTAGCTAACCTAACCCTTCTGTCATTAAGTATAATTTTGTCCATAGTTCCCTAACACCTTTTGGATTTAGTGTCATATTTTTGTAAATTTAACCACAATGAAAAAATACTAACTAGCCACATATCAGTATTTGAACCAAGGAAATCTAACCAATATAGAAGGCAGAGAAAAAAATGGCAATGGTGAAACATGGAAGATATTCATAACAACAAACCTGTTGCCATGCTTGAATAGCCAAGCCTCTTTTGTCCATTCTCTCGCTGAGGGAATCACGAAGAAGAGGAGGGAAGTACAATAAAGTTTTCTTGGACCATGTATGTTGGCTTGTTGCCATTATTTGTTCTAACATACTTTGTACATAAAGCAAGTGATCAGCATCAGCAATTCCACGTGTTTTGACAATAATCGCAAAAGTGATTATAGTTACACGATTCAGTGTTTCAGTGAATTCACTTGGACCCTACAAAGCAATCACAGAATCTTAATCGACACGTATTTTGACAATGATGGAAAAAGTGATTATAGTTACACGATTCAATGTTTCAGTGAATTTACTTGGACCTAACTAAACAATCATAAAATCTTAGTTTGACTAAGTTAATAATTCAGTTTAGCTAAGATGGGGTTCTTTTAAATTACCTTTGCTTCTCTTTTCACAGGGAAGAAGTCCCTTTGTGACAAAATTAAGTTCATGCATAAGTTTTCAGCTAATCGAAATACACGGTGGTCTCCACGTTTTCCCTTCAATGTAGACACTATTTTAGTTACATCATACATCAAAGTTTTGCTCTTCCCTTCATACCTAGAAAACAAACAAAAGGCCAAGTCCCAAAATATAAAATTTCCTTGGATGGAAATAAAGAAATGATTACAAACTTCTAGAATTACGAAAACAAATTTTGGAACTTTCACCATAGATAGCAAGAAATTCCAATTAAAAAGATGTGGCACCACATCCAAAAGCAAGGACAAAGTAAAATCCTATTGTGCTACAAGCTGTATGCAACCCAATTGTGTCTTAAAGAGATAACTAGGTCTTAAAGGGATAACTTCAGTGCATAAATTAAGAAGTATTAAGCCTCTTCAAATTTCAACAAAACAATTTAAGTATCACTGATTTTAGTGATTGCATAAATTGAAGAACACCTGTAGAGAGGAAGCAACCGATAGTTCACAATTTCAAGCACCAAAAGAGTTACCCCAGGCTTGCCCAGTAAGGATGGATATCTCTGTGCTAGGTGCTGCAAGGGAAGATTTTAAGACATGTTTTAGAACCTTCATGAAAGCATATGTTCACCAACAAAGACAACCAAAAACATATTAGCATAATTATAAGTGTAGTGTAAATTTCACCATGGTCAAGTGCAGAGTTAGCAAAACTTGGTTAGACTGCAAAAGGCAAGTTCAAAGAGCAAGTGTTGAATTTAAAACACTCGCCTGGAAGTATATGTAAATTTAAATTATTTCAAAGGCTAATTAACACAAGTGCTCCCAAAGTAATGGTATTTTGTAAAAACATGATTAGTACTTCACTATATATCAACGTGCAACATGTAAAAGAAAGTAAGTGGTCTCATAGTCCCATAAAACCCATCACGTAATGTATATGTAGTGGACTATTAGTTTAGTATCTTCCTCTTGTACATCTAAAGAGGCCCATAAATTGTTGTATACATTGTCCTGCACTTCAAGTTTTACCTATCAGCAAGTGAAACATTTAATGTTTTGTTACAGGCATACAATTAATGCCTAAAAATAGGATGTTCAAGAAGCATCTATATAGAAAGTAAAGTGACTTACATTGAAGTGCGAACGAAACAATGAGTGAGGTGCAATTAGCAACAACCGACAATAAGTCTCAACCATTGCAATACTAGGGACAACCTGCACCAAAATTACAATCATATCAACACTTAACATCATATATGCCCATCTTCCCTAGCAATACAAATGCGTCTTCCAAATTAAATTATAGAATGAAAGCATCACATTGTTCCCATTTTGTCGTATCAATCATCTTACACAATGAGTCTAATGGGCAAAGCCTTGTGCTATTTGGCATTTTTTGTTTAAAAACATTCCACTTTTATCAACAGCTATATATTCACTAGAAGTTATATCTTGTTGTGCGGAACATAATTGAATTTCATGTTTGACAATGAGAAACAAGAAAATCAGGAGTTAGATACAATCAATTGCTTTGCGAAGTCTACGAATGCATATCAACTTTAAAGTGAAAATACTAAGGAAAATGCATTGACTTCATTACATAAATATCAGTGAAGACAATACCTGCCCTGCAAATAAAGAATCTTCCATTTGGAAGACCAATTTCAAACACAAATTCATAGAAAGGCCTGATAATAGTGACATTGGTAGCGGGCTTACTTCCCGCATCACCATTAACCTCTCATTTGACTGAATATTTGTTCCTGGCAATAGTTCAGAAACTCCAGCAGAAGATAACCAATTCATCACTGTTTCACAAGCTGGTTGTGCCATGGTGTACGAAACAACCCAAAACATTCCAACTGATCTATCATCCATATTCATGTAATCAATCATACGATCCCCTGAACCAAAATTAAACAATGATAATCATTGCCAGAGGTCAAACCACGTAAAGGATTATGAAGATTGCCCTAGTATGCCTAGATATTAGTGTTGGACTATGTGCCAACAAAACAACAAAAAGAGTTTACCTGACAATCTATTTTTTGTGCATATAGTAGGAAAATGTCACTAATAAATTATGCTAAATCCAAAATTTTCCTTCTTTGGTTAAACAATACAAGAAGTAGTTTATATTTTATGGTTTTGAACAGTATATTTCATGATATTTTGAGCTTGTATTATTTAAGAAAGCTGCAAGTGGAGATTGAGTAACTAAAATGGTAATCAAGAGCAACAAAGAAAAGAAAGGCCTTTCCTTTTCCTTACTTTCTCTTCGGTGTGTGCCATTATGAAGAATGAAAACAAAAGTTGGATACATACTATAATTTTTTCCGATTCTACTCTCTTTCCTCTCACTCACTAAGATAAGTTTCTATCAATAAATTAATGGTACCTAAACAAAGACTTGAGTAACACTAGGAACAAAATATTTCTACATAAATCGTAACTAGGAAAAAAAAAATTATAACTCATCTACGAGTTTCTTAAATACAAGGATGTTTTAGAGACAGGATTATTAACTAGGCTATAGGAATCATATCCTCACACAAAACTATAATATTCCTACTCCACAAGGTTTACAAGAAATGAGTAAAAAGAGGAAGTGAAGCCAATTCTGATATCATTATTGAATGAATTGTAGTGTGAGCCCTATTATTCTTGTTGAAAGTGGGAGGCTCTAGACAAGGTTGAAAGGAAAGGCAGTTTCCAATATGTTCTTCCTATAACTTAAATAGCATCTACATGGAAAAGACTGTGATTGTCTTCTATAGCTAGTCAACAGCTAGAATAGATCCGCAACACTCAAAAAGAAAATTTATAGAAAAGTTATCTTATCTAGCTTGTTATAGTAGAGTCATGATGCGAACATCTTGTGGAACCTACGTGCGCAACTAATTATCACCATGCAAACAATTTGAAGTAGAAACATTGGAAAATCAACAAATCTAACAGAACTTCAAGAGGATCTTTCAACTATACTTAAGAAAAGAATTTTTATAAATCTTCGCTAAATGTCCAATGGCATTGCAAATAATTTACCTTTGCTTACTTGCCTCCACCACTCATCTATTTGCTTTCCTTTCTGAAGCTGCTCATTATTCAAATATTCTCTTGTTGATGTGTTCAATGACCAAATACGTAAATTTTGACAACTGCTTATGAAATCAAGAAGTATGCTTTGAGGATTGTTAGGATCAGAGCTTCGATCTTCTCTATGGAATGATAAGATCTTTCTTGTAGTCTCTACCTGCAAGTGGATTTATGATTGACAAGTTTGACAAAGATAAGTTAAAAGAATTAATCAAGTATCAATAAACAACTACTAAAGGGAACTAACTAACTAATAGTTGATGTCCAAGGCAGATAACTAACAACGAGCAAAATGAGAGTGAAGCATAGATTAAAACAAAGAACAAATAACATTGGAAACAAGACGATAAATGATAAAACTATAGGATGTAACATAATCACAAAATATGATTGACCTTTCTTGAATCTGTATTCAAGGCAGTCATAACAAGCTCAACTCGAATAATTTGTGCAAGTAACCAAGTCACATGATTAGTCCGAAGGACGTGCTGATCACACTCTGTGAGCCGTAAAACTAGCTTGTCCACAAAATCAACAAAATCAATGCACCCACTTTTCATTAGGAAAAAGAATATGTCTGAGAAGACAAGCCACTCTTGCCAACAGCTAACCTCTGCAACCATGAAAGGAAAGTACTTCGTAATGGATCATTTAACTATATAAAGAAAGTTAGATATTTGGTAAACATCAAGTGTAAACCTACAACGGAGCAAACATAATAAGGGGAATTAAAACACTGCAATTTGATTGTGGAGACCAACAACCATCTCCATTATGTGTAAATATCTTCAAATACTAAGATTTTTAGGTTAAGAAAAAGTAACATGCAAGAGAATAAGTCTTTTGAATGCAGCAACTTGAACATTTATTAGGGGATAAAATAAAAGGAAATATTTTTAGAAAAATTTGATGCTCTTAAGAGATATAATAAGTGTGAGAACAAAATCGAAGAGAACAGTAATGCACCTGAATTTGTTAACTTCAAAAGCTCAACTATTCTATCAATAGTTGCCTCACAAATCATACTTGAAGTGAAAACAGCACCGGGAGTAGGCCCATGAGTAGGATTCCTATAGGAAGGAGCGACAAGGAGCACACGCTTCCACCAATCAGGAGATGGGGTAGACCGAAGAGCATGCCTTATGCAACGTAAAGCTCTTTCCCAATCCAAACTTCCCCTTTGGATGGAATTTGCAAGATCCTAGCCAAGTAAAAGAAATGCCTTGAACACCACTAGACAATGCATGCATGACATGTCATGTGAAGCATAAAACCTTCTTATTAAATGTAAGAGGCATTATTTACATAAATAAATAAAAATTCTCAAACAAATCATGCTCCATGGTGCAAAGCATTGCATGGATTGTCAAGCACAAAGTAGCCTTGTAGGTTTGCTATTTACTCCATCATGTCAAAAACAAACATAGGCCAAGTTTCCAACTTTTTTTCCTAATTATCATTTGTCATCAACAATTTTTTCTAAACATACGCTAGAAATAAGTCAATTTGAAGAAAGGGAAGAAATATCAATGAAGTGCCATGAGAAGGATGTTTATCAAATGATAATACCATCAAGAATCAAATTTGTACATTAGAATGGAGCATCAATTTTCACAAATTCCACAAGGAGTTCTCAGAAAAGTCATCACCTCTCCATGCAACGGTTCACCTAATACACTAGGGTAGGTAATAGGTGAAATGCGAGGGTTTACAACTGCTTCAACTGAAATATTAGGAATTGTTTGCGTCAAAATCCTATGAGTACCAAAAGTGGGGCAATGAAGGTGTTGATCTAACATCAACATATGCATAGCCATCATATCTCGCTTCCTGTGGATCTCCAAAACAAGCATAAACAAAGCTTCATCATCTGGTATGTTCTCTATAAACTGCAGCCCACTACGCAGTAACTCATAAAAGGGCACCCGACACTTTTCCTCATTGACTAAAAGCCGAATTACATCCAAGCAACTGTGCAGCCATTCAACTAGAGCCTTGTCAGGTCTCAAGCCTTTCACATTATTGGGTTCATCAACACTATGTTGTCTTTGATCCCAATTAACCAACCAATTCAACATATGGTAGAAAACATCAGCATGTGTCACAGGCTTCAAATTAGATTCAAGGCCAGTCAAAATTATCTTGCAGCATAGCTGCCGTAGACTACTAATGGCACTATCCCTTGCCAATGAATTGGTCCTTGTTGCAGACTGTTGAACATTACCAGAAGTATCAGACAACTTTACAGGGGACATAGATGCAGAAGATGATGGTTCAATTGCTGATTGAGCAGGGGAACCAATACCATGAACTGAAGGCAATGGAGAAGTTGGATTTGAAGTCTGTAAATGGGATGAATTGGGCATCACACTCGAAGAAGGAATTTGCGATAGACTGGTGGACGAAACAACAGGCATTGCTTGAGAAGCCTGACCAACAGACATTTCTGCAGAGGATATGGACGCAAGAAGACTTGGTAAGAAAGTATCCCAGTTAATGTATCCTATACCACATAAGCTCCGTAAAGCAAAGAGCAGGAATTCCGCTCGTGGACCATGATTACTACACTGCACCACCAGAGATATGAGCACAGATTCTGTGACAGCACGCACTTGTTCTTGGTCCTGAGTACCAGAGTTCAACGGAAAGCAAATTTTAATTCTTTTTTGAGCATAAAACAAAATTTTTTAGGGAAAAAACAGCAAGTGGAGCTGGGGGTTTTTTAACAAGGAAACCAACCGGAAACTGGGACTGGAGTTGTTCGAAATCCGAAAGAAATTGGTCATTTCGAGGAGGAAGGTCTGTATTAGGTGCAAGTACACGCTTTTGTGTCTTGTTGCTGCAGAGAAAATTGAAAATTAGCCCAGCAACAAGGATAAAAGCAAAAAAAAAAAAATAGCACGCAAAAACATGAAAACAAACAGACACTAAGAGAGAGACTAACGGTTGTTCACGAATGGAATCATCCGGTTTCTGGCGGTTGCTTCTCTGCTAGACAAAAAAAGAAAGAAAGTGAATTAACTATCACAAAGCGGACAAAGAGATGCAAAGTGAACTAGTAATAGGAGTAAATTACACCCAAATAGAGGTTAAAGAGATCGATAATGGCGGAACGAGCGGGGTGGTGGAAGTGGTAACCACAAGAAGCAGCAGCGGCCGCTATTGACCTCTGGCTTTGATCCATATTTTTACTACTTTTAAGTTCTTCTAGCCTATTAGTCTGAGTCCTTCACCTACTCCCACCATTACACCCGTTCTCTTCTAATCATTTCAGAACGCCAAGGCAGTGGAGGAACCATAGGTTTCGCAACACGAGAAGAATCTAGGTCACTACAGGCTAAATTGCAGAGTTTGGGCTAAAACCCCTTATTGGGACCTACACCAGTCGATCCTTTTAATTTGGACATAACTTACTTCGTCAGGTTATGGTTATTTACAAAGAGTGCTACAATAAAATTAAAAACTAACAATGAATTATCTTTTAACTATTTTTAAAAAATATATATTTTTTATTAAATTTATATAATATTATGAGACCAAGATCCTTTAATTATCAAGAGTAGTAAATGACCACCACTAACATATAACACAAAATTTTCTTTTTAATTTTTTTAGTTTAATCTACGAACTAAATCAATTAGAACAAATTTAATGATGATAAAGATAAAACTTTACCTTAAGTAAGTCTGAATAAATATAGAAAAAAAGACTATACTATGATATCCATGTAAAAGTCACAAAATTGTATAAATTCTATATATTTTAATACGTGTGGATGAAAAACATCATCCTTAGACTTGGCCAAAAAGGACGAGTCCAACTTTTTACGGTTAGGTTTGCACTTTATTTTATTCTTGGATTTCAAGCTCGATTGAAATTTGAATTCTATGGTTACAAGATTGAACTACACGTTGTTTGTGTGAATAAAAACTCAAAATTACATGACAAGATCAAAGCTTTGATGGATCTTGTTATTTGTGCAAGGGTGAAGGAGAGGCGTTCATGTTCATATTCATTAACAAGCAATGTCGGCCCTGGGTAGGGGCCAGCAGGGCACCTGTCCAGGGCCCACTATGAGAGGGGGCCCCAATTCAGCAACCCCTCTCTGCTAAGTCTAGATGTTTTAACGTTAGCTCCTCTCGGACTCCTCCAGTCTCCAAGTTCCAATAGGTACTACTTTAGCAGCCAAGTCTAATTCTGGTTGTTTAATGATTATAACATAGCTAAACTTATACCTTCACACCCAGGGCCGTTCCTATCGTTTTATAGGCCCTAGGTGAAATTAAAAAAAGGGTCCCAATAAATCGATAATATACTTAAGTTTACATGTTTATATTAAACATAAATGACTCAAATTTATAAGTTTACATAATCAACTAAATATTAAATGATCATAACACTAACAAATACACAGAAGATCATGATTTATGAAAAACAATTTCTCCGTGCATTTCTAGATGCAAAATCATTAATAATATTATCAAGATCAATAT
>JAOTBA010000003.1:14128776-14141048 GCA_025629845.1 Erythroxylum squamatum | reverse complement strand
GCAATTGTTGTGCATGAGTATGTTGACTATGTGTGGGGGGGGGGGGGGAGATTTAACCAGTAGGATTAGGTTAGCTTGGTAGAATTTAAGTTTAGTTGTTTCAATAATTTACCTTTCTTTTTAAGGCTTGGACCTTAGTGGATGCATGACACATATTGCCTGGTAGAAGAAACTAGTGTAGATGTGCCTAAATGTTGTTTGGTCAGGAAAAGATTGCATATGAGCTTAGGATCCTTATTTTCTTTTCGGGAAGTCTCGTCGCAGCGTGGCATAGCTCACTGCGACGTGTCTCATTTATCACGCCGCGACGTGCATTAATTCCTTCACCGCAACGCGCAACCCTTGTGCGTAAACCCTAGGTAGCGAAACTCCCTTTTTACCCTCATTGCACGACGGTCCTTTCTTTTGACCAGTGTCCCTTTCATAATTTTTCCCCTAAACCTTTCTAAACCTCCGACTCCCTTTTGTTCCGTCGCCTCCATTTGTCTCTTCTGTTTCTCCTTGCGCCACGACTCCGTACTGTAGCAACGTCCCTTCTCCTCGGTTCCGGCCTCCTCAGTCGCCATTGCCAGTATCTCGCCCCCAATTGTCATTTTCTCTTTCCCTTTAACGCTGTAAGTGTGTTTTTCTCCTCTTTTGCCTCTTTCATTTCCATTTAGTAGATTTAGATTGGTGTTCCGCGGCGAACAACGCTTTGGTTCATCGCGGTGTGTCGAGTTTTCGACCTTCGTTGCGGCGCATGGATTGATTCGTAGCGGTGTGTCACGTTGTTGTGTTTCGCCGCAGCGTGTGACTTGTCTCACTGCGGCGTGTACCACACAACTTGTCTCGCCACGGCGTCAACCCTCTCGCCGCGGCGCATCTCTGTTTTTGTCAATTGTCTGACTTTTCTGTCTGTCTGTTTTCTCTACAGGACAATGCCTCGCACCAAGAACGGCTCTGACCATCCCACTTCCCCCTCAAATTTCTACGTTTCTTCCAGCTCTCTTGAAATATCTTCCGAACTATCTCCTTCACCTCAGCCCTCTGCCAGCTCTCTTGAATTCTCGTCCGAACATTCTTCCTCACCTTAGCCTTCTCACTCTTCCCATCGTTCCTGTCCTCCAGCCTCACCAAACCGCTCTTCCTCTCCCTCTCCTCTGGTCAATCCAGCGTATGCTGACCTAGCTGCAAAAACTGAAGCTAGGTCGCTAATCAAGGAGCGACCTTTCCCTCTCCCTCCTTACAACAATCCTTTTGTTCAACAGCTCGTCTAGTGCCAACTTTCCGACCTAGTGCAGCCTAGGACTCCTAGAAATGACATGACCGCGCATCGTAACGCTAATCAAAATTAAAATAACCGAATAATAACAAAAATCTGATTATCCATACACAATACTCAAATCAATAACAGGATAACACAATCAATTACTAATGAGAGAAAGAAACAACAAAATAATTAAAAAAATACTTAACCTGGGTCGTCGGCGTCGATTTTACCTCCGAACTGGCGTTAGGATGTTTAGCTTTTCATAGGTCTTTCCCGATAAATTGCTTCAATCCCATTCTTTATCCCTAACTAAAAACCCTCAATTTTTATTCACTGCCGAAGCTCTTCACCGTCCGCTATAGCCTTCACTGTGCTTGCGATACTGTGCAGTGATGGGACCATTAAGGGTCACCCATCAACTGCCTTAAAACATTCCTTCTGCACCTGACGTTCACGTCTGGAGCTTCACTAAACCACAAGCCATGCCAGCGCCAGCTCTCCAAGCCGCAGCCTTCACCTGCGCCTGCCCACTCACGCCCGTCTCTCAGCCCTCTCAGCTGCCCCTCTCTTGTTCCCAACTGCTCCTGATTTTTATTCTCCTCCCTACTGTTTTTATTCCCCCACTGTAGCTGATTTATGGGTAAATTAAAAAACCCTCTCCAGTTGTCTCCTGTGCGTGAGCTCTTGCCTGATTTTCGTCTGCCCATTTGCCTATTGCGTTGATCTCCTGCTTATGTCGCGTGTCTCCGTAGCTCATTTAATTTGATTACGTGATTTCCTCTAGCGTTTGATTTATTTGTGTCTTTCTCTGCCCATTTAATTGCCGCCACCTGTTCTCCCTTGTCTTGATTTTATATCTGCCCTCTGACTTTGCTTTTCCTGGGACGCTAGCTTAAGCTTTTGATTTGCTTGGCTGTAGCGTCACACGTTCCTCTCTTGTTGATTTATCGCATCTGCGTTTTGGGTAAGGAACTCCAGCTGCTTCCCATACCTGCCACGCCTCTCTTCACAACTTAATTTTCTCTCCTTTTACTGTTGCACGCCTTCTCTCCAAAATGACGCATCCAATTAAAATGCCACCTCTAATTTGCTCTCCACTTCATTTATTGTATGTCTACTACTCAGTGATGTGCCTATTTAATTTGCCTCCAACGCTGCCGTCTCATGCCATCTTCCCTTTTCTTCTTTTTTTTCATTTAAATTTTCTTTTGATTTCACTGCTATTTTTGGCTTTTAATTTGTTTTTCACTCCATGAAGACGAACAAAAATAAATCTTCAAAAAATGACCCAAATTTAATGCTTCCGATTCACTTTAATTTCTTTGCTCCCAAATTGTACCTAAAATCATATATGAATTAAAGTGAGTATCTTAAGCATTTTTATGTCAATATTCGAGTATAAATGATTAAATATATTAACAATTAAGCACATATCACACACCTTCTATGATTAAGGAAATTGGTGTAGATGGTGAATTGAATTTTGCTTTGTGATGATTAAGGACTTTGCGTATAAGCTGATTATCTACTTAGAAATTGTCACGTCTTGTTTGTTTTTCCTCGGGAAAACTTCGCCGCACGCCTCGGCGAACTCATCTGTCGCCGCAGCCACAATGCCTCTTAATCCAACTCGCCGCGGCCTGAATTAATTTTTTTCGTCGTAGTGAACATTTTTATGCAGCCTTCACCGCGATGTGCAATAACTCTTTTGCCGTGGCGAAAGATCTATCTGCACGACAACCCAGAGTAAAATTTCCCTTTTACCCTTCTTGTTCTTCTAATCTTTCATCTGCCCTCTGTCTTTCTTTGTCATTTCCTTCCCCTTCTTTATCAACTTACTGCCCCCCCCCCCGCCTTTTCTCATTTTCGTATACCTCTCTCACTTTTCACTACGGCAATCCGAATTCCCTCGTGAAATCCCTCTTCCTTTTCGTTCTCCTCGGTCCATTTCGTGTTCGTGGTTCGCATTTGCGCCTCCCTCTTTTTACTTCATAAGTATATCACTTGTTTCGCTTCTTTCCTTGTTGTTTTATTTGAAATTAGGGCACGTTCGCTGTGGCAAAGAAACTTGTTTCGCCGTGGCGTAGTAGGCTGTCATTCTTCTCCACGACGAACTTAATAGGTTTTGTTTTTAGTGAATTTTGTTTAATCCATTTGTTTATTTTTCTGTGTTTGTTTTTCTACAGGAACATGCCTCGAACTAAGAACCCCACCCATCTTTCCCCCACCATCTCATCTAGTTCATCTGATTCCTCCCGTCAATCTACTTCCTCCCATCATTCTGATCCTCCCAATAGCACTGATTCAGATTTTGTCGACCTAGCCAAAAAGATCGACGTTAGGACATTCATTAGGGAGCGCCCCATTCCCTTGAGTCCCCACACCAATCCCTATATCTGTCAATTGGTCAACTCTCAGTTAACGGGATTAGTTCAGCCTAGAGCTCAAGGCAACGAAAAATTCATTCGCCATTTATACACTTATGCCCCGCCTCTATAACACTATGGAACTTAATTTTCGTGGTGTACAAGCCCCTGCAGCATTCACCATAGCAAGCATCCGCGAGCACTACAACCTCCCACCTATTCTCCGCTGCCACTACAATCAGTTAATACACCACTATCCCTGGGACGATGTCATTCGTACCCTCTATCCCAAGGGTGCCGTCTGGCATCAACCCCGAATCTATCAACGCTACCTAAAGCATTCTGATCTCTGCCCCGAAGCTCGACCTTGGTTCCCTATAGTTAACAACAACATCATTCCCACCTCCCACCTAGCTTATGTAACGAAACAACAAGCCCTATATCTTTACCTTTTGATGATTGATCGCCCAGTCGACATAGCCCATGTCATTGCCTCCGCCCTCCGTGATTCCGTCACTATCGCCAAGCTCACCAACGCCATCACCTTTCCCCACCTCATCACAGACATATTCCAGGCCTATAACGTCCCGAAATATAACAATGGCAGCTATTTTGACCCGGCCCCTCTGTTTCGTTACGTCCTTCATAAACAACCCACCCTACACCCCAATCCATCCTACCTCCTACCCATCCCACTTCACTACCTGATGTTGCTGCCACCCATGCCGATGCATTGCCTAGCGAGGACAATCCTCCGGCTCCGGCTTCGGCTCCTGCGAAGCCCGTCATTTTATAGGCCCTCGCTCTCCGAGTCGATGGCCTCTCTATAGACTTGGCTACCCTCCAGGACACCCTTCGTCAGGCCATAGCCCGGCAAGATCGAGATCGGAGGTATTGGCGGCAGATGGATGCCTTGCTCGACGAGCACCTACACTTTCAGCTTCCTTTTGATGAAGATGACCCGCTTATCGGTGTTGGCCCATCGAGAGCAGCTCCTTCGAACACTGGGGATGATCAACTAATAAAGTAGTTCGAGTGTTTCTTCTTGTATTTTTCCTTTTGTTTTATTTTTCTAGTTAGTTTGTCGGATGCTCAGTTCACTTTTGTAATGTCCAACCTTTTTGCCCACATTTTGTATATAATTCTCTTTGTCCTTCCGATTTGTTGCTAATGCGCCTTCCCCTTTCACTTTCTTGCATATTTCTGTTAATTGTTTTTCACATTACGGACAATATGATGTCTAAGTGTGGGGGAGGTTTTCCCACTTTGCAATTCTTATTTGTGCATCATTTTCGGCTATTTAAATGTTTGTGCAAGTCAATTGTGCTTAATGTTAAAATTTTAACTTGGTGTTTGAGGCAAATCAGCTGATTCAAAAGTTTCTATCGTTTTTTACCGCAGCACACTATGCCTTCGTAGCGGCAATGTGTGGACTCCATGTTCTTCGCTGCGGTGAAATCTCTCTTCGCCGCGGCAATGTTTGTGTGCTGAATTGTTCGCCGCAGCGCCATACTTTTGTAGAACTATTTTTTTTAATTGCCTCAATTCAGCAATTCTCCCTAATTAGATTTTTGTCCCTCTTGTTTCTCAATGATTTTATAAGTTTCAAAGCGATCCTGGTGTTTTTGAAAATACCTTCCATTCTTTAAATGATAGTCGATTTCGGCTAATTTTATTTTCAATGTTTTCAACACAAAGTAAATGAGGGTATACTGAAAAGTAGCACTTTACGTTTTTAAACCTCGAGATTGTTTAATTGAGATGCTAAACCTTATTGGAAGGATATTTGGGCCTGAATTCTTTCATTTTTGTGTGTATCTGCTTAATTTCATATCTCTTTAGAACTTGTTTTAATTATTGATCAAAGCTTGATGAACTAGAATTTTGTTAACATGATAGAGGCATTCTTTCAAAACCCTGCTTCCCTAAACACAAAACCATAACACTTAACCATTGCTAGCCCCTTGAGCCATATTTTTTAGTGCATACATATGTCTTAATATTGTTGTAAATATTTTATTTCCCGTTCTTACTTTAAGTTTATCTTTGTAGATACAAAAAAAAGCTTTCTCACAAGAAATTGGTTATTGATGAAAGCCAAGAAAGAAAAGAAAGTAAAAAATATAATCAAAAGGCTTCCTCCCAAAAAAAATGAAGAAAAGAAAAGTTCGGAGAGCTTTCTTTAGAAAAAGGGGGGTTTTCTCAAAAGAGAAATGTTAAGTGATCGATTATGCTTATTGTTTGTGTAAATATTTTTTACGCATAGGACGTTTATTTCATGAGCAAAATGATTGTGGTGCATGTACTCATTTTTCTTTCTTCTATTCCCTCCATTTTCCGTACATTACAACCTTAAAAAGTCCTTTTGATTTTCAAAATTATGGTTCTTGTAGTAGAGAGGTAGAACTATCACAGGCTTATGGTAGAGAATGGACTAAGCAGATTTTAGATTGAAATTATCCCAAAAACAAGTGAGTTGAGAGTAAACACCATTCCTTGAGTGAAATCTCTTTTGTCCAATCTCTTGGATTAAATGCCTATAGTGTTTATGTTCTTCGCGGTCTTTCAGTATGCTTGGGTTGATTTATGAGGAAGTGACTTAACTACTTTTCCGCTCTCATTTTTAAGCTTGGTAGGAATTTTCTTTTGCACTTGTGTCTCTTTGATTTTTATAAACTTTGTCCAGTAGTACAAAGGTCTAAGTGTGGGAGAATTTGATTGAACCTAAGTTTCTTATATAAATTGGTGACATTTTCATGATTTTTACTACACTTCTTGGCTCTTATTTTTAGATTTTATGCTTAATTTGACTCTTGAGTGCTTGTCTTTACTTTATGTAGTTTGAGAGTAAAATTGTCACAAATAATTAGTAATTGCACTAAATTAATTTTTTAAGAACAATTGATACTGCAAACTACCATTTGTTTATTGTAGGAGACTCAAGAAGTAGAGGCAAAAAGAGAAGGCTGAAAATGATAAGTTAACAAGTCAACTGGGCAATAGGAAAGTTCGTCGCGACGAAAGTTGATGTTTCATCGCGGCGAAGCATAAAGAATTCACGCAAAGACTCTTTGGGTTAATTTCGCCGCAGCGTGAATTAATTATGTCGCCGCGACAAACTCGACAAATTATTAAAGAAACCTTTCGGGAAAAGTTCGCCGCGGTGAACACATCCTGTCGCCGCGGCGAACCTTCAAATACCCAAACCATTTTTGAAAATTTACCCACTGTACAACCCGATCCATCGACCTGGTTTATAAAAACTACCTATTTTTGGTTAAGAAAAAGAGAACCGATAACAGAGAATAAGCACTCACTCTCTCTACCATCCGAACAACTCTTTTACACACACCCTTATCTCCTCTCATCCACACCACTGTTCTGCTCCTTCCACCGTCGACTGCTACCATGGATGCTTCCAGTGGGTTCTCTGTTGTGAAGTCTCCTGGAGTTATGCGTGGCTAGGCACCTCTCTCCTCTTGAAGATGTAGCGATGGATTGAGTTCAATGGGCTTAGAAGGGGAGTGACTTAACCCATGTTTAGCTATGATTTATAAATTCCTAGGTTTATGATTTGAAACTTACAGTTGAACATTCTTAATTAGAGTTTAATCAAGTATTGGTTATTCATTGTGTTGTTGGGATTTGTTGATGTAGAACTTTGAGCATTAATTCATATATGTTTATTTGTGATCTTGTTGTGTCTCTTTTATCTTGCATAGTTGTGTTTGATATTCAGTTGCTTTGAGATCCCAAGTAACTTGTTGCATTGATTTACCCACTACACACACTGAGGGCATTTAACAAGGTCTTAAGGAATGGAGTTCATTAATTAAGACCTTGGACTTAAGGAGTTCTTTAATGTTTATCATTTGAAACTTAGTGATTTTCACTCCCGCCAAAATTTATTTCCAATTATGATAGCCAAAGCTCATTTTCAAGAGGATTCTATTACATTTTATCATTGTCTTTATCTTTCATATTTCTATTCCCAAAAAAAAAATTTTTTTTACACATCTTCTTACAATTTATTTAATTTTGTTAAGATTTCCACAAAAAATCAAAACCCCCTCCTTACTAATTTAGCTTGCATTTCATGATATTTAGGCTAGCTTAGGTCCATTTCATTAGGTTCCGATTAAGTGAAACGACCTAAGGTTGCAGCCTATATTGCAATCCTTGGATTATATTTTTTTGATTTGACCTCCAAGGGTAAGACTAAGGCTCGGATCAACTGCCTAATCAATAATTTTAAATTGGATTTGGACATGATTTTGATGAGGAATTGAAGCATGAATAAGGTAGAATTGAATTGAAATTGATGGACTATGACGAAGGTGTATTGAATGGAGCATGAAGGAGTTAAAATTGGAAACAAATTGAAGGCAATGGGAGAGTGAACCTTCGGTTCACTCATCCTATGATCGTGGGATTTATATGGCTCCTTCCTACGATTGTGGGAAATGTCCTAAGATGAGAAAAGGTGGGTTTTGTGCAATTGTTGGACTATATAAGGTTAAAACACTTTATAATGGTTTAATTGGACTTAATTAAGGTTGAAAGAGAACCTAGTTTGATGCTAGATTAATTGATTAAAGGTTGAATAGGTTTCAAATTATTAATTGAGGTAATAGCTTAAGGAAGGTGTTATTTGATAACAAAGTATCTAATTTTGGAACTTATGAGTTGTTAAAGGAATGAAGTACACTTATGAATGCAAAATGTAATTCAAAGAACATGAGTAATATGAATTGGATATAATTGTTTGAGAACTAGGAACCTGTGTAATTATATGTAATGTGTAATGACTTAATGCTTCATTGATGTATTGATGCAAATGCTTAAATTCATAAGGCATAATGACTTTGTTCAAGTGTGAATGAATGTATTAAGTTTGAGCATAAGAAGATAAATTCATACTTATGCATTATTTCATTGTCAAGTGATTCTAAAATGTGATATGTTTTGTTTTGAAACTGCCAAGTCCTAGTTGTGGACAAATAGGTATACCTAGAAGGGTCTGCAGCTACTTCTGTGACACTAAGGTGTCTTCTGTACTTCGACACTTTGATGTCTTTTGTTCTTAGACACAATAGTGTCTTCTTTAACTGAGACATAAGTCTCTTCTGTTCAGTGATACCAATCATAGGTATTTTGTTCTGATCCTATTATCCACTTCTGTAAAAAGGACTAACAGGCTAATCTATTTCGTGTTTTGATATATGTTCAATTCTGAAGCAAGTTATTTCTGTTCAGATGCAAGAATGTTATGTTCTGATATAATTGTGTTCTGTTCTGATACACTCTCTGTTATGAGACTTCTATGTTTGTTCTGAAGTAATGATGTTCTATTATGTTATTTATATGTTTTGTTCTGATGCAAAAATATTTTGTTCTGATGAATTATATTTTGTTCTGATGCAAATAATGTTTGGATTATGCTTTAATTTGAACAACTAAAGATTGCTTATGATATGATCTGATTCAGTGAAAGTGAATGCTAGACGACTGTTAGAAGCAATCGCCATTTTATATCTTTTTTAGTTATTCCCCACTAAGCTATATGCTTAGCATGGTGGTTTTGCCTCCGTGTAGATTCTGATAAGAAGATTTGAGTCTGGGACAAAGAAAACCACAGCGGCCAAGAAGGATGTGTTTTGTTTTGGAAAATGTTCATTTTGTTTTTCAGTTGTACTCAATATGATAAGATATTTTGTATTTTGTGTATATGGTTTGTAATAACCTTAATACAGGATGAATTTAGAATTTATGACATGTATTTTAATAAGTACAAGATGTATGATATGTTCAGTTTTTAACTTAACAAATTATGAATGTGAATTATGTTGCTTTATTTTCAAAGAACTTATGGACTATCTTGGTATGTGTTAGGTATGTTTTATGTGGCATCTGTATATTCTCTTAGGGGCTATGTAGGTGTTACACATCCTCTCCTTCCATCTAAGTAAATAGTTTTTACTTTAAACAAAACCAAGAGAACTTGGTCCCATGTTTTAGGTGATATTACTCCAGCTCTTAAGATCTTCTATTGTCCCCCTTCTCCCTTTGAAAGGAAGACTATAACTACACCTCTTGTCTTAGTTTAGAAGGATGGTGTAACAAAATCGAATGCTAGCTTATTTGAATTTTTTCGTAGGAAAAGGCTAGCTTTCCTAGTCTTAAGTAGGTAGGTTAAGAATTAGTGGAACAAGCTTGCCTTGATAGAATTCCTTATGAATGAAGACAATCTCTTATTGTCTAAGTTTGACTCCCCCACTTAAGCATGAAAAATTTCTAGAAATGGGTCCATGGAACATTAATTCCAAACCAAACTTCATTAAAAATAGAGACCAGGGATCCAACTTCATGATTTTATGCTCAAACAACTCCCCATCTAGATCATCATTTATGAGGTATCATTAAAATATTGGAAAACATAAAACCTTAGTTACATAGCTAGCTTTATAGGGAAGCTCTTATGTCTTGGATGAGGGAACTGCTGAGATGAAAATAATCAATTACACAAGAAAGTGTATATTGATAGACATTAAGAAAAATATTCTAGATGAGATCCCTTCTATGAGATTGGATGAGAAAAATAAATCTTTAATAATATGGTAATTATAACCTACTCTTAGAGGCCTGAACCTACAAAGTAAATTGGCATATGGAAGTTAAGAAGTAGGAAGTTGTACACAGGGAGCTTTGAAGAGTTGATGCAAATGAGCATGAGAATTAGATTAGTAGGGTTGATGCTCTTTAAACGGTGATCCAATGTGACTCTACTGATAAACTTATGAAGGAGGTAGTAGATAGAACAAGTGGTGGTACCTTCAATTCTTATATTGAGAGGCCTAGTCAAAATATTGGTTATTTGGAAATAGTAGGTTCTACTCAGTTGTTAGGTAGAAATACCATGATTGAACCAAAATAGAATAATGAGCTAGGTAATGGAGATGTTATAACTCATAAGGTAAGAATAAATATAGCTGAGGTAAGTGACCCCTTTATTGAAGAGAAGGAGGCCCTTTCCCCTATAATTGAATCTGAGTCCTAGGAGATTGTGGTGGATAATATATAGTTTAAACAGGCTACAAGAAGGAAATTTAATAGAAGGAAGAAAATTCTCTCTTCTCCTAACTATGTCAATTGTTTAAAGAAATGTTGTTGAGCAAGTTTTAATCTTATAAAACCCTCAATATTTTCGCAAGCATACAAGTCGTAGCATAGTATTAATGTGTCGATTCCTCGAGAAATTAATGAACTAATCGAATCCTAATTTGTCTAAGGCCTAAAAATGTAATTAAAATGAAAATAAAAACTAAACAAAAAAGTAAACAATTGAATATGGAGTGATTGAAATGAGAATTCTAAATTAATGCAAGAAATCAAATTTGAGTACCATCAATTGACAATTTGAAATTCAAACAAGGAAGATCAACAAATTATGAGAAAGGGGATTTGTCCAATCATCAATGCTAACTTAGTCACTTTTTTGTTAATATGGTGTCGGTTCTAGAACTTCGAAAGGTGGATTATTCTCTTTCGAATTGTAATCACTAAGTCCTAAATCATAAACCCTAATTAAGTTGAGTTACCGAACATGTAATCTCTCAATTAAGAAAAAAACCTACAACCTAATTAGTTCTTAAGCATTCTAATAAACAACCGAGTCCTCACACGAGATCTCTCTCCATATAATTACCGATTTGATTATTTACATGGTCTATTAGATTGTTTAACTCTCATTAACCAACCTAATTATTTTGCATTCAGTTCACTCTCTAGATTTATTACTGAAATATTCAATTACAAAAATTAATCATAACACCCAACATCATTAACAACAAAAGCAACTAGAATAACAATAAATCAAGTATAAATCCCTAAAAGAAGTTACAACATCCTTAACCCAACATTCATCATCATCAATCCCATCTCATACATCAAATGAATGAAATAAAAGATGAAAAAAAGAAAAGATAACTTGGAGGATTTGAGGTTGAAGTAGTTGAAGCTCCCCCTTCTTCTTTCTCTTCTTCTCTCTCTTTCTTCTTCCTTTTCCTTAGCTTTTTCCCCAAAATGGCAAATTGAGGCTCTCCTTTCTAGTTCATTTGTCTGCTATGATGTAGTATTTTTTAATAATCACTCATCTAGTGAACATAGGTTCCAGTTCTAGTACACAAAAGCAAAAAAGCTTCACATGTATAAATCAAATCTAGTCAGGAAAACAAATCTCAGAATAGGCCAAAGCAATCATATGTGTCGCCACTAGTCGGCCAAACTAGTGTACACACCCACCGATTCCCGGTATTGGCTTGACTTTCATCTGTGGTGAGTTTGAACTACGGTCAACAAAAGTGTCATGACTTTAGGTGATGACCTCATCGATGACCAGACCTCTAGGTGTGCAATCACCTACAAGTCTCGTAGAAAGGTGTCGATACGGGGACTCGACTTTTATATACCAACGTTAAGGGTATGGGGGTCGCTTAATCTGTTATGCCTAGCACACGAATGGCCAATCGTTACCTCACCAATGAGAAAAATCATTCACAAATATTAAGTACTAAAATCAAGTAAGGCACCATGCCTTTATTTATCAGTCCAACCGATAAAATGGAACCTTGTCATGGCTCTAAGCCAAAAGAGAACAC
>JAOTBA010000003.1:14084552-14094677 GCA_025629845.1 Erythroxylum squamatum | reverse complement strand
TCATTAATTTTCTTAAAGCACAAAAACATCTCTAACACAATTTATATACAAAACACTCATTTAAAAATTCATTTTAACATTTCTAATTTTCACCAAAAGTTCGGGGTCCTATATAATCAGGAATAATGAGTGGTGTTGGCAAGAGGCAACAGTCGGGACCATTAGTAATCTAGAGCCTCTACAGTATCAACCAGATTGTTCACGAGTTGAGAGGTTGGAATGGCTAACAAGCTCATCAAAAATGTATACGAATGCTTCTGTATATAGTTTAATGAGACCTCCTATTCAGAGAGTTCCTTGGCATAAATTAGTATGGCATAAAAGGAATAGCCCTAGGCATTCCTTCATACTATGGTTAGCCTTTCTAAATAAATTGCAAACAAGAGACAAACTCCTCTACCTTCACACCCCCAATCATTGCTCCTTATGTGCCTTTTACAATAATAATATTAATCACCTGTTCTTTGAATATTCATTCTTTAAAATAGTGTGGTTACACTGCCTTAATCACTTCCATCTATACCTTCCTAGCCTGACAAACCTTCATTCCATTCTTAATTGGTTCAACTAGACACCAAATTTCAGAAACTGTGACATTAATAACTTTATCATCATTCTTTCTGTCACTGTGTACAGCCTGTGGAATGAAAGAAACCTCTGAACCTTCAAAGATGAAGCCTTGGAAGTGGGGAGCATCTGCACAAGAGTGATCTTTCAAGTTGTGGAACAACTCAGCTCAAACACGAAGAGAAGGTAACTATTGGAGTGTTTTATTCTTCTAATGTAATGTCTGCAGGTTTTGATTTTAAGTTCCAAAAAATCTACAACAAGGAAGACACAATATTCAAGGAATGCTGACCTTAAAGCATCAGTCTTGGAAGCAAGGTGTTATAAGCTACAGGGGCTACTCCTCGACAAGGGACCCTCTTTAGCAGCAGAAAAGATGATTCCAATAAAGATTTTGCTAACCAATTTCTTAATAGTAGGAGATCCACTACTCTATTGTCTGGTTCTTAAAACCTGGAAGTTCAATATGTGTTTACCAAGGAAGGTGGGGGGAGATTTGAACAAACACTTGACAGAGAGGAAGATAGGAGCAAAGGGAAATGACTCAACTTTATCACCATTGGTATCCTACACAAAGAAGATCTCACATTGTTCGAAGAACAAAGCTAAGATTCTCCTACTTATGAGGTGATGGATTGAAGTTATGGCTTAGTAGAAGAAGACTTGTCTAGTTTAATTTCTGCTTGAGAATGTTGTATGATATGGTTTTGTTACTGTTAAGATGATCCCTTGCCATAAGATCATCTTGGTGGGTAGATTGGTCTAGGCTTGATATTGTGGTTTTTTTGGTTATAAGAAACAATTGTAGGGTTCCTTATGCTTTCACGTAGGGTTTTCCTTTCTGGTTTAGAAAAGAGATTAGCTTCATGGTCAATCTCTAGTATTGTACATAAATTTACTTATTTATATAGTTTTCTGATTTACTTAGAAAAAACTTAAAAGACCCAACTTATATGGCATTCTAGTTTAACAAAACTAATGACAAGAGTTAACAAAATTGAATCTTTGAATTACATTTACAACAAATTAAAACTTTTAATATTTCATTAATATTTTTAGAATAGTAATTATAAAATTGAATAAAATTTTATGCCTAACATATAATTTGCTATTTAAAAAGTAAAAATTAAAAGTTTTATTCTTAAGTTAGTAACCCCAGCCAAAAAGTATAATGAAAATATAACATTATCAATTACAATATAATACTCAATACACTTCAATATATTTAGATAAAAGATATAAAACTTAATAAAATTACTCATTTAAATTAAGTAAAATTATATGTTTAAATATCTAGACATATTAATTTAATGTTACTAACTTATAAACTCCTATTGAGTACAAGAGATAAGTTTCTATGAGTGTGGGTTGATTTATTCAATCGAATCCATCTTATTTTTCTAAGTTTTAAGTTTATGTGTGAGCTCTAATCATCCAAAAAGTGTAAATATCTATTAACATAGGATTTATTCACTTACAGAGGTAGAGTCGTAATACAAACCAATTAAATTATTAATTAGATTAGATCCTCATTTTATAAGAATAGTTAGATTCCACTTATACTTCGTAAAGGATTAATTATATAAAAGAGACACTTCAAGATAAATCCTAAATAACTATTGTTAAGTTCAATTAAAAATTTTCACACATCAACTCTTACTAATTTGAGTGAAGTCATGTTTTTGTTAGGAATATTGTGACGAAGTGTCTTTGTTAAGAATACTCTCGATACTTTGACTATTTACTTATACATGTGTACATATTTCTAAAATTGAGATTTGATGGATAAATGGACACTTAGGCCCCCACCTTTCAACTCATTTAGCTCTCTCTCTCTCTCTCTCACTCACCCACACACACACACACACACACATTTCTTGGACGAAACATTTTCTTCATCACATTTGCCATATTCTTGTCCCACATTGGTGGGTATAGACCATTTTTTGGTCTTTATATTGTGAGGAGTGTTATCCAAGGCTTAAATTGTTTGTCCCTTGGTATATCAGTGAGAGGTTAGATCTAAGCTAACTTAATGCATGTGCGTCACTTGCCCCCTTGGTTTGGGTTAGGCACAGATGTAGGTATGGGTGTGGGCCACTGATTCAAGTTGGTTTATTTCATTTTTTGAGTCAAATTAGTTTGTTTTTTTTTTCACTAGAGAGTTTTTATTTGATTACCCTCTACATGCTCCTATTTTTCCTCAACTGCTTCGGACATCATTAACGCTCTCTAAATTTGTCTCCACAATCTATAACCTCAACCACAAATCCTTCTCTAATGTTTGATTTTGTTCTATATATAGGTTTTCCCAGCCGTTCATTTGAGATAGGGAACTTCTTCTGCTCGATCTCAAATTTTCTCTCACCATTACTTTTATGTTCATGGTCACTATATTTTATGAGTTCCAAGTCTTTGGCCTCTAGTGCATAAGTTTAGGGAATGTTTATTTTAACCTTAGGGAGTGGACAACATCTTCAATACACTATAGTCGTATCAAATTTTTCTTTCAAAGCAGTGGTTTATGACACAAACATTCAATAAGTTCTTTATCATCACTAATTTTCTCTTTTAAACCTTTATTTTCCTCACATCTTGAAAGTGAAAATTTTCATACTAGATATCTACTATAGCTATACTATTGAACAAAGTCTTACCTGACCTGTCTAAAGTTAAACCATTGGATGGAACCAATTACAAATATGGGTCCCAAAAACTACTTATTTTCTTTGAACGACTAAACTAAAAGTGGATTATGTTTTATTCACTAATCTTCCATCTGCTGAAGCTGTGACCTCTGAAACTCCTGCCACTCCTACTGTTACTCCCCCTACTGATAAACCTAAAAAGGGAAAAGAAGAAGCTAGGAAAAATCATGAAAAAGACAATTAAATAGTTAGAGGAATGATATGACAAAATCTCTGTTTGATCCCTTGTGAATCAAAATTCTATCGATGTCATTTGGGATACCTTGGAGAAGAAGTATGAGTCAAATGATGCTAGAACGAAAAAATATATGATGGGTAGATAGTTGTAATTTCAGATGGTGGATAACAAACCAGTGATGCATCAAGTTCACAAATACGAAGAAATAAAAAAAAGCATCAAACATTACTAAGAGGATGGCTATTAGTTCTCTATTCGTTCTTTCTAGACCTGACCATGGAAGCTTCTTCTTCTCTCAATGATTCTATCCTCTTGTTCCTGCTTGTTTTTGCAACCAACTTTCATGCTTTGTCCTTCCTCCCCCTTAGCTTATTATTTTTCTTCTAACTCCCTAGATCTCCCAGTTTGAACCAAGTTTTTTCCTTATTTGGAAGTCTGTCTAGTTTTCCTTAAACCCGGGTCCTAATAGTTTACTATTATTAGTAAAATGTCTCCCAAACCTTCCAACTCAACCTTCACTATCCCTGGTCAGGCTTTGGAGAATAAGGAGTTTCCTCCTCTTTCTCCTTCACATCATCTTAACTCTTTAACCCAAATGGGAAGAAAATATACTTGGAGTGAAGTGATGGGAGACCTTGACTCCTTTGGTAAACTTCATTTCATTTCAAGCATCAAAGAGGGACCTATTTCCCTACCCACTGAAGTCTTATAGAGTGGTGCAAACAAATAGAAAGCGTTCTTTGTTGGATATTTTTTTTAGAAGAGGATGGATTATCTGAGTGTCCAACATTGGGCTGATATGAGTAGGGAAAAATGAGGACTTTAAACCATATTGACAACTAAGGATGACCTCTTTATCTTTCAATTTTCATATGAAGAAATGAAAAGCAAGGTGATGGACATAGGACCTTGGCATATATAAGGTAAGCCAAATTTTCCAAGGAAATGGGTGCTGGGATTTAAGCTTAACATTACAAAAAGTAAAACTATTCCTATTTGGGTTAACTTTCATAAGATTCCTCTTAAATATTGGTACTATGAGCGGTTGAGTTACTTGGCTAGTTACATAGGGACACTTCTTGCAATGGATGACAACATAAATAATATTAAAAGGGTGTATTATCTTAGAGTTTGTATTAAAGTTGAAAATAAAAGAAATATGCCTGAGAGCATTCCAATCATGAAGTATAATGCTGGTGGAGAGCTAGTTAAAGACAGAATCCATTTTTCTTATCTTTGGAAACCTTATATGAAAGAAACCACCAAATTGTGGATCCCTGAGGGAAGTAATATTGAGGAAGGAAGTGGGACAAAAGCCAAACCAAGAAAAACCTAGGAAGTTGATGAATTGAATACAACTACTAGAACTCATGATAGGCTTATGGAATTAAAGAGAATAAAATTGAAGCGCCTTATGCATAGGATGAAAAGGAAAATTCAGGTGAAGAAGAAAATGTAGAGAGCAATTAGCAGTTAATGGTGCTAACATATGAGAGTAATGAAGGAAAAAATGTAGCAGGAGAAGAAATCACAATTTTTAACACTAACTCAGGTTATAATGAGGAAATTATTCCAACTATAAATGCAAACATTGAAGTGATTAGTGCAACCAAGAATTAACTTGAGGAATGGCATGAACCAGGCCCTAGCAAACAAAAATCTAGAAAGAGGACCAAATCCAGAGATTCCTGATGGTTTGCACAATATGGAATGTACGTGGACTCAATTGTCCCAATAAACAATTAACTCTTAAAGATTATCTTGGAGCCAGACATCCTTATTTAGTCTGGTGGAGAATAAAATAAAATAAGAAGTTATTTAAAAAGGATTGAAGCTTTTCCCAGTAGATTGGATTACTTTAAGCAACCACTCTAAACACCCTAATGGTAGATATATAGTTGCTATAAATCCAACTCATTTATACCTTTCTAAATGGTTTTGTGTAAATCAATTGCAACATTGTGAACTAACTCTTAAAGTTTGTAATCTTCAAATAGCAATCATAGTGATCTATATAGCTAATTAGGAAGTTTAGAGAACTAGCTTGTGGAAGGACTTGTAGGAAATTGTGAACACTTCAACTCTATGGATGATTGCTAGTGATTTTACTACTTACTATCTCAACCTAAATCCTATGGAGGAAGGAATACAGCCTATACAAATACCAAAGAATTGAATGCATTAACTTCTCTGCTAGGACCTAATGGATCTTAAATTTTAAGGTGCTATATTTACATGGATTAATCGTCAAAAGGGTGATAGACTCTTGCAAAGAAAATTGGATAGGTGTTTGGTTAATAGTAGGTAGCTTGCTAAATTAATAGTTATGCTATTTTTGAGGAACCTCTATTTTCTAATCACACACTTGTCAAGGTGCATATAAATAGCAAATCAGTTAAAAGAAGATCTCCTTTTTGATTTTCAATTCTTTTCTAAAACATCCTCAACTTAATTATATTATTTTAGCTGCTGTAGAAAATAATATCCAGGGATTTAATGCATTCCAATGTCTCCAGATGTTGAGAGCTGTGAAAGGAGATTATCTGGTGTTACTGAATAACAATACAGATTCACTGAAACTTAGCAAATTGTAGGCAATGGACAATCTATCCATGACTCATAAACAATTAACAAGCAATCCTGCAGACTTCACATTGATTGATAAGGAGAAGCTTGAGTTAATGAAGTATCTTCGAGCTTTTGAAGGCTGTAGGTCCCAGTTGAAGTAGAAGTCTACAATTTAGTGGATTCAAGAGAATGACAAAAATAGTAAATAATTTTTTAGTATGATATAAGGCAGGAGGAATAAGAGCAAAATAACTTCTCTTGAGGATAGCAATGGTGGACTAGTTTATGATCAAGAAAGAACTGAAATAGATAGCTAGGAGAAACTTTAAGGAAATTAATGGGGTCTCAGCATATACCTCCATCTTCCCTAAAAATCTGCTTAATAGGACGAATGGCTCAATTGATCAGAGTAACCATTCTAAACTATTCAAAGAAGTCACAAGTGAGGAGATTAAAGTAGTCTTATATTCCTTTTATCTTGATAAGTCTCCATATTTGGATGGATTCAATTTTAGGTTTTTAAAGGAAAATGGAATATTCTTTAGTCATCGTTTGTAAATGTTATTCAAGAGTTCTTTAAAAGTGACAGATTACTCACTGAGATAAATAAGACAACATGCCCTAGTTCCTAGTTCCTAAATCCTCTAATCCTATGCATCTTAATGATTATAAACCAATTGCTTTTTTGCAATGTGGTGTATAAGATCATTTCTAAAATTCTTCCTAATAGGTTAAAGATTACATTACCTGGAATGATAAAATCCAAGTCAAGATGCTTATGTCCCTGAAAGAAGTATTGGAGATAACAAAATGTTAGCACAAGAATTATTTAAGGACTATAATACTAAGAAACATATTAGGAGTTGTGCTCTCAAAATTAACTTTACTAAAGCATATGACACTGTGGAATAAAGCTTCATCATCAACTCACTCTATGGATTTGGCTACCCTAGTAAATTCTTTAATTGGATCCAATCATTTATCACAATAGTTACATACTTAGTGTTAACGAATGGTGAACCTACTAAGCTCTATAAAGCCTATAAAAAGATAAGGTAGGTGGATCACCTATCTTCCTACCTCTTTGCTATCACTATGGAAGTACTGTATAGAACGACTCAACTTTGAATAACTGAGAATCTAGGTTTTAGATATTATTATTGATGTGTTGAGCTTAATATCAAACAACTCTCTTTTGCAGATGATTTACTCATCCTAAGTGCCAATGACCTACTTCAATTGTGGTACTTTTAAGATCTTTGTAGAGATTTCAAGAAATTTCATGGCTAAGATTTAATTTAAGAAAGAGTTCTGCTTACCTTTATGGGTAAAGTAGAGAAGACTCACTATTCTTGATCTGGGACTCGGGACTTACCATTCAACAATTACCTCTAACTTATTTAGGAGTTCCAATTTCCACAAGGAAACTCAGGGAAACATAATGTAGATCACTTGTTGAAAAAATCCATAGGAGAGCCCTCTGATTGGAGCAACAGATTCTTGTAGTATGGAGGTAGATTTCAATTGGTAATTTTCATTCTTAATAATCTGCACATATATTGGCTCTCACATTTATCATTAATAAAGGTTATACTGAAGAAAATTGATAGATTCATAAGAGACTTCATCTGGCATAGACAGAATTCTAATAAAGTAAGAACTCCTAAGGTTAAATCGAGTATAATATGTCTACTTAAGGAATATGGTGGATTGGGAATCAATTCAGCTAGTAGAATGACTAAGATGTTGATCGTTAAAAGGCTATAGAAATTTTGTCTGGACAAAGAGATCCAATAAATGCAATGGGTCTATATGGTTCGTATCAAATAAGGAAGCATCTGGTCTGTCCCTTAGAAAATAGTCACTTTTACACTTTCCAATAGTTTCTAAATACAAGGTCCTTTATGCACTCTCAGATCAAACACTGCACTGATGATGGAACGAATACAAAATTTTGGTTTGATAATTGGCATTCACTAGGGCCTTTATGTAACACACAATACTTTCATTCTCTATGAGGAACAATTCCTAAATATACCATGATGGAGAATCTAATTAGAAACAATAGTTGGTGTTGGCCTTTTCACATGTGTAGTAGCCCCCAAATCAATCTTGGAACGTATTCCCGAGTATTCCCCTAATCAATTGCAGGAGGATTTAGTCACATGGGAATTGCATAAATTATACAAGTTCTCTACTTAATCATGTAGGTAGCTAATGGTTGGGCCACTGATTAAATTTTCTTACCATAAGATGATTTGGGGGCTCTCATAGGCTCACTCATTCATCTTATAGTTAGTATCATTAGAGAGAATGGGAACCAGAGATAAAATCAAATTCCAAATTGCTAATACTTCATGTCCTTTATGTTCTAGGTGGCCTGAGACAATGGATCATATATTCTTCAAGTGTCATCACACTAAAAAGTTATGCAGAAAATTTCTAACTATTTTTGGTTTATAAGATAGCAACCTAAGCTAGATTTCCTATATTGCTGCATTAAATTTGGAGAATCAGAAACATAAAGCTATTTGGGAGTGCTGAATACTATAAGAAGTACAACTGGATAACATTTAGCAAGGAGAGAAGGATTAACAATGACAGGTGACTAGAAAAGTTACAAATGTTACTAATTTTACTTCTGATTTTTTCTCTGCCTTCTCACAATTGATTTTACCATAATACCCTCACTTTCTTTATTTCTTTGGTTTCATCTTTCCCATGCCTATTCCCTCTTGGCTTTGGGACATTCCACAGACCCCTCACTTACTAGGGTTCTACCTTGATAGAAGGCTTTTCAAAGACCTTAGTAATTACCAACGAGAAGGGAGAGCCATGTAGTTTGAAGGATGATTTCCTAGTACTATCTTGGGGAAACTTGCTAAAAAATTTTGCAAATCTGAACAAGTTGAAGAGGCTAGAAATTAAGGTAACATCCACAAAAAAAGGAGTTGCTTCGCAAAATCTTGGAGCTTAGAAGAATAAGTTGTACTCCTAACATAAGAAAGGAGAGTTTAAACACTTTCACAATGTCTTAAAAGATGGTATAATAACCCCTACCCCCAATTGAGTTGTTGAATGCAGGTGCATAATTTTGTTCTTCATATTTAATTGACTTCTTTTGGAGTAAAATATATGCATTAAGATAAAGACAAAGGCATCATTACCAGATTTACACTTAACTCATCTTATTGGAAGGGCAATTAGAGAAAGTAGCAAAGACTCATGCCTCTTTTATTCGCAATTTGGAGGTTCAAGTGGGCCAGCTTGCCAATGCATTATCTATGAGAAGTGTGCGAAGCCTTCTGAGCAATACGGAAGAAAAACAACAAGAGCAATTTAAGGATACACATTTAGGAGTGGGGAAGAGCTAGAAGAACCAATAAAAAAACATGCTAAAACCTATTTGTAGAAGACCAAGAGAAGAAAAAGAAAGATGAATAAAATAACAAGGATCCTCCCTTTATTCCTCCTATGCATTATCCATAAAAAATACCATTTCCACAAAGATTTTAGAAGAATAGATTGGATATACAATTTGCAACGTTCATAGAAAAATTGAAGAAATGGTAAATTACGTTGCCCTTCATGAAAGCTTTGGAGAGCATACCTACATACTATTTGTTCGCAAAGCAAACTATTAGTTTTACGTCAAAAATCGCAAGTATACGGGTCGTTACTTGTAGTTAAAAATAGATATCGTTCCACAAAGATTGATGTTAGACAACACTTAATTTAGGTTAAGCATTGTTTAAGAAAATGATTTCTAAAGATAAAAAATGGAAATTAAATGAAAATTAATTAAACTAGCAATGAACAACCAATTAAGGAAAAGTGCAGTAATTTGATGGCCAAGCTTTATAATTAGGAGTTACTCTATCCCTATTTTGCTTTCCTCTTGTGTTCATGATCCAATTATACTTGACCCAAGATTTTCTAATGTTCAATTACCCTCTCTTATAGCGTAATTAGTTGACCCTAATTAAATGGAATAGAATTAGTTATTGTTGGAGTTATGTAAATATAGTGCCTTGGAAAGCAAGTGTATTTACATGTAACTTTATCTTCTTCAGTTACAGTTTTGTAATGAAAATATTTATTATT
>JAOTBA010000003.1:14073430-14084452 GCA_025629845.1 Erythroxylum squamatum | reverse complement strand
CCTAAGTCATTCCAATCCATCTCATCCTATGCCAAAATTACTATTTTACCCTTCCTGTCGGGGGTGGGATGTTACAAGAAACTAAAAAGATTTTTCAGACTTTTTGGATCCCGAAAAAATCCTAAGGCTGCTCAGAACACAAAAGGTATTTAAAGAATAAGACAAGGAGGTAGAGAGAGCTTTTGCATTGGCCACTTTTGGAGAAACCTAGAGAGAATTATTGAGAGATAGAGAAAGAGAAGAAGGAAGAGAGAAGAGGAGAAGAAGTTAATTCAGCGTACTTCCCGAATTAGGAGTTTCCTGACGTTGCTGCCTCTCGTTGTCTATTTAAGTCATATTTCTTGCTATTTCAGTTTTATTATTATATAAAATTGGAATAATAGTTGATGATAGGAGTTTTGGATGTTGATGATGTTCTAAACTCACCTTCGGAGTTTTATTCTTGATTTGATGAAATCTGATTGTTTTTATGTTTATTGGGTTCATTGTGATTAAATTATGTGATTGCATAATTCGGTAATAAACTCAAAGGGTGAATCGAATGAAAAATAATTAAATTGGGCTAACGAGAGCTAGATGATTTAATAGAACAAGGATTAAAACAAATCAGTAATTATGTAAAGAGAGATCTTGCATAGGTTCCCGATAGTTTATCGAACAACTTCAGATCTAATTAGGGTTTTGGATAGATTGTAATTGAGAGATTGCAATTCTCATAATTCGATTAGGGTTTATAATTTAGGATTAATGGTTATAACTCGAGAGAGAATAATGAACCCTAGGACCATCTGGAACCAATGATCAGATAATTCATAATCAGTTAGGTTAGCATTAAGGATTGGTAATATTCCCTTTCTCTCAATTAGTAATTCCTTTAGATTAATTCTTAGGTGTGTGTTGCAACTGTTGAATTATTAATATTTTCATGATTAATTTCTTATTTAATTTAATTGTTTGAATTAAATTATTGTTTTAGTTCCGTCACATCTTGAATTTTTGCGATTTATTCTGGCCTTAGAATTTAGGATTAGATTATCCCTCCTCGTGGGATCGACACCTTAGGTACTATGTGAACAAACCGTGTGCTTACGGATTATTGTGGTTAATTTTAAAACTTACACACATCAAAACAACCCGATCACCACCATCAACCCACTTTTCCATCCCCTAGATTTACACTTTATGCCTTAAATGCTAGGTTAAATGGAAGGAACAGGTGGCCTTTAAATGGAAGCGTGAGGTGTATCATTTTGTAATATGATGCATGTGTCTTTGGGAGCTTTATGTTACTGCCATCACACACATTCGGTTCTTCCAAAAGTTAGGTTTTTCTTATGAGATAAAAGGACATCTTACTTCATATGGGACAAATGGACAGGTGTAATGTTATGCATGTGTTGTTACAACCATTTGCTTAAGCCCTCACCCATTCTTTGCTTCAGCCCTCCACCCACGTGTAGCTGTCCAACTTTTGTTTTATTATCCAATCTTTGTCATGATGTAGCTGACACCTTTGCCCCTTACTCTGCTACGTTTTGCTACTCTTTGCTTGGCCACCTGTACTATTGTTTTGCTTCTTTTATATGGGTTAATGCTAGCCCTTCATATGCAAATCCATGCACCATGAGTGTTGATTTCCAGCAGCCCTCTTCTATAGGTTTTATGCTTTATCCCATTCTTTTATGCTTTATCTTGTCTTCTTTTGCTCTAATCTTCTTCTTCTTGCTCCAAGAAGACAAGTGAACGTGAATCTTCTGAAAACGGTCCTAAATATCATGCTTTGACTCACTTTAACTTCTTTGCTTCTGAATTGTGCCTAAAATCACATGTGAGTCAAAGTGAGTATTGTAATCAATTTCATGCCATTAATCACTAAGTGTTATGGAATAAATTTATAATCAATTAAGAACTTATCAATTTCCCCTACACTTAGCTTTTGGCTGTCCTCGGGAAAACATTAAAATTAAGCTCATAAACCAAAAAAATTTACTCAATTCCTATATGTTATAAGAATACATAATCATTGGCAAAGATGAATGGCTTTCAAAAATCATATCAAAAATTTAACATTCCAATCTTTTCCTCATGATCAATCAATATTCAATATCTTTAAAGACTAAGGAATCTAATGGTAGACCTGAAAAATGTGTTTAAATAAGATATGTTTATGGGTATACTCAAATACCATTCACAATCAAGGCAGTCCACAACTTTGCATCTCATTTCATTTCTCCACCACTAATGTTCACATGCAAGATCACTGATCAAAAGACCTTTCAAGATTGTAATGTGGGTATAGGTAAGGTGAGATGTATTTGGGTCAAGTGGCTTAAAAGCCATTAAAGCTAGTGAAACAAAAGTAACACTCAATGTGACATCAAGTGCAAAAACCAAAATTCCCCCACAATTATGTACATCATCTATGTTGAATGCAAAAAAAAATGTTTCAAAACTCAAACTCAAGCTCTCACACACAAACCACATGAAGCATAACTAATCAAAAGGGATCACTCATAAGGATTGATGATAACAATACATTGAACTACAATGAGTGAACCTTCCAAGACAACATCTACCTCATATCCAACATATTCAAATAACTCATTCAATAAAACTTTAGGAGGATGCATTAATCATAAATAACTTTTCAACACATATGCACTTCCTCTTGATACATTTATTTAAACATAAACATTTTTCTTCTTTTTCTTTCTTTCTCTTTTCTTCTCTTATCTTTTACTTTTCTCTTTTTTATAAATATTAAAAGAAACTACATTAGCATGGGAGTTCCAATGATATGACATAAAATAGCATCCCATCATTATAACCACCATGCATATATACACCCCCCACATTTAGAATTTTGTACATCCACAAACTCAACAATTATAAATGCTCCACTAGCTTTATGGCTTGGGTAAGACATTTACTTAAGTTTAAAAGAATATAATATGGTTTATACAAAAATAAAGGGGCTTGTCAAAAGGAAAATTATATAATGGGTAGGCTATTTGGCTAATGTAGCTTATGAAACGAAAATGCCTAATCATCTCCATGTTAATGCATGTGATAAGAATGTGGTCTTGAATAAAGAATCAAAGAAAAATAAGGATGTACATGTCATGAAGGTCACACATAAACAAAGACAATGAGACTAATATAAATATGTCAGTCTATAAAGGCTCAAAATTTCACTAGCTTTGTCTACCACTAGTCGCTACTCTTCTAAAGTTAATGCACATCGACCAATCACAAGAGTAAAAATACATGCTAAAGTTGCTATGAAATTTGCTAGTCAGTTCATACTTTAAACATGATTATATAATCCTATAAGCAACATAAAACGAGAAAATGTTTGTTTGTTTATTTTAATCTTTCTCTCATTTTGATTGAAAACTTAAAACAAGTAAAAACAAACAACTAAAAACACACATGCATAAAAAATTAAATGCGTAAATGTAAAGGAAAAGAAATTTAATTCCCTTAGGTTGCCTCCCAAGAAGAGACTTTGTTTACGGTCGCTAGCTCGACTCCTTCGTCTCCTTACGTGATGAAATTATGATCTTTTGGTGGCATATACGATTCCTCTATATGAGGTTCTTTTGGATGGGGCTTTAGTTGATAATCATCCCATCTAGCGTCTTCCCCATCCTCAGACTCTTAATCGCTACTGAGTCCATGCACTTTGGAAAGATCTCAAATGTCTTTTCACCTTTTTCTTCCTCGTTTAATTCTGTCAACCTGCTAGGTAAAAGTAAAGAGTCATTCTCAACAACATAATGGAACTCATTATTTACCTTCTAGCTAAAAGATAGATCATATTCTACTTCAAGCTCCTCCTTGAGTTCTTCTTCATAAGCAATTCCTTGAGTATTGCCCTTAAAATTCTCAAGTGCCTCATCACTCCGTAAGGTTTCTGCACTAACGTCCATTGGGTGCTCCTCGGGTTGATACAACTGCTCCGCTTTGCTTTGTGGTTCCAAATGATTGCTATAACCATTTCACATCCTACTAAAATTGCAAAGTGTTAGCAGTGACATTATCAACTAATTCTTCCAAGGATGAACTTGAGTTTTGTTAGCTTTCTCAATTTTGGAAACTAGATCAAAATTGCCTTTTATCCTACTAGAATTGTTGGATATCCTGTTGGGTCTACTGTATACTCTCTTAAAGTTACTGCATATCCTGTTGAAATTGAAGATTGCTAGCATTACTAGTCTTGATATACCTAAATCGTGATAAGAAACTTCTAGTCTGTACGAGAATTGTTGTGCATCTTGCAAACTATCATGGAACTAATTCTGTTGATTATCCCATCCATAACTAAAGTTAGGCTGATTAGTCCAACCTTGGTTATAGGATTGAGAATAAGAGTTATAAAAGAAATTACTTTCGTCCATATCAATTTTTTTCACAAACACGAAACAAAAAATTAAATGACCAAGAAATTGTTGAAAATAAACTAATTATGATCAAATATATACCAAACACCAATTAAAATCAAAAATAAAACTAAAAAACCGCACTCCCCGGTAATGGCGTAAAAATTGACATGCACGTCATAACGCTAATGAAAATAAACTAGACCTATTATTGTAGCAGTGGTGAGTCTAGGTCGATCCTACATAAAGTGTGTGTAATGTTTATGAAGTGAAACTTATCAGTGTTTAGGTTTTTTTTGGGGGGAGGGGGGTGGCATGGTTTAGAAATAAGAAAATAAAATAAAGCTAAAATAAATAACAAAAGTAGTTTAAAGAAAACATGTAAAAAATGAAAAAAGTGGGGAATTCGGTAGGGACTCGGTTCTTGGGTTCAATTTCGGCCTACACCCTAATTAAACATATTTCATTGATTTGTTATTCTTAAACCTCTCCTAGAAACTATTAATCGTGGGTTAATAATTAACCCAAGTTTTCCTTTAGGTAGTGTTTAATCAAGATACGATCGTTAATTATAACTAACCACCAAATAACCTAGAATATGATCTCTAGATTCAATTGGGTAGTAGCATTATCAATTAGGAAAATCAATTAATCAAGGCAACAACCATATACGATGTGTTATTTAACCTAAGTTATATTGTCCCTAATGATTACGAACCATTATTCGCTGCAAATGAATTTCAACATAACAATTACGGATTACATTGAATGTTCGAGCAATGAGTTTGTAATAAAATGATCCAATGATTGCATTAAAATCATCTTCTCACAATACCCAATGGGTTCATACACAAATAATTGAACGGTAACGAGAATACAATTATCCATACGCAAAACTTAAATCCATACGCACCAGATAACACAATAAATTTCTAAAGAGAGAAAGAAAATAACAAATACAAAGAGAAATACACTTAACACGGGTCGTCGGTGTTGATGTCACCTCCGAAATGGCGTCAGAAAAGCTACCCCTTCATAGGTCTCTTAAAGTTGAGAGCTTTGCCCTTCTCTTCATGTAATTCAAGAGCTCCCAAAATAATTTTGCTTCAGCCCCCATAAGAGCCTCCATTGAAGACCCTCGTTACTTTCTTAAAACTTTCTGTTCTTATTTTTATTTAAAACCAATGCCTCCCTTTATTATGACAAAAATTAGCTTAAAAATCATGGGAGATGAGGCTTAACTGAAGAGAAAATAGGTCATACAATTGATCCACTTGTTTCCAAACTGAAGGAGATAAAAATGAAAGAGTTGTTACCCTTTTATTCACTCTCGATTTTCCACCCACCACCAGCCCATTTTGTCATCCCCTGGATGTATACTTTATACCTTAAATGCTAGGTTAAATGGAAGGGATAGGTAGCCTTTAAATGGAAGCATGAGGTGTTTCATTTTGCAATGTGATGCATGTGTCTTTGAGAGCTTCATGTTACAACCATCAAACACATTCGGTTCTTCAAAAAGTTAGGTTTTTCTCATGAGATAAATGGACAACTAGCTTCATATGGGACAAATGGATAGGTGTAACGATATGCATGTGTTGTTACAACCATTTTTTTTAGCCCTCATCCATTCTTTGCTTCAGCCCTCCACTCACGTGTAGCAGCCCAACTTTTGTTTTATTATCCAATATTTTTCATGATGTAGCTGTCACCTTTGCTCCTTACTTTGCTACCATTTTGCTGCTCTTGGCTAGGCCACCTGCACTGTCATTTTTCTTCTTTTATATGTATCAAATGTTAGCCCTTCATATGCAAATCCATACACCGTGAGTGTTGATTTCTAGTAGCCCTTTGTGATATGTGTTTAAATTTTGATTCATTTGATATGCTACACTAGATTAATGCCTTAGTTTTTGCTTAAGATCTCATTTTGACTCATATGTGATTTTAGGTACAATTCGAAAGGAAAGAAGTTAAAGTTAGCTGAAAGCACGATATTTGGGCCATTTTTTAAAGATTAATATTCACTTGTCTTTATGGAGCAAGAAGAAGGAAATTGAAAGACAAGAGGAAGACAAGAAAAATGGAACACAAAGAAGAATAATAATAGAAAGCAATGCAACATATGTATGTTTTTTCCATGTAAAAATGTCAAATTAATGGAACATGAAATGACAACAGCATGATAAGACAACCTTATGCATAGCGTGAATTACATGGTACCAGTCCATGAGCTAAACGATGTCGAAGCAAGGAAGGATTGGAGTGAGCGGTTGGGTTTCACGCAAACAATGTCTACATCATTTCACTCTAACGCAGACAACGTATGCATTTAACGTAGACGTTATGTAAGTTTTTTAAAGGTAGGAGTACAGTAATGAGGGGCGTGAATATTGATAATGGACCAAAAATTAAATCAGAAAATAGAGAGAGGAGCAGAGAACAGAGGGTGGAGGCACTACGTTCTCTCTTCATTTTTCACAGCCAAAGCAGCTATGGAGAAGAGGATTGATGCTCGGAGCATAAAAATGGAGATGGAAGGCTAGTTTTCTGATGTTGGTTCAATGGGAATAGTAATGCCAAGTGATGGTTAAGCTATTTGTATCATGTTAAGGTTGTATTTCTTTTCGGATTGTTGTGATGTTAGTGTTGATTTGATCAGATTTTGGGATTAGTGATCTCAATACATTATTTTGATTGTTCTATTTTGAACCTATTGCTAAAACATTGAATGTAATCCGTAATCATTACTTTTAATGTTTGTGAGTAACGTCTAATGATCATGTATCGTTAGGAACAACATAACTTAGGTTAGATAACCCAAACTTGTGAGGTTACTGCTTATATTGATCATTTTCCACATTATAATGCGACTGCCAAATTAAATATAGAGATCATATTCTAGGTTATTTGGTAGTTTGGTTTAATTAATGATCATATCTTGATTAAACAAAACCTAAGGGAAACCAAGATTAGGAGAGAATTTGATTAGTCTCGGATCGATAACCCTAAGAGAGTTGTAAAGACATTAGGTTGATGAAATATGCTTGATCTTGTTTAGGCCGAGATTAAACCTAGAACTGGACCTTATGTATATTCGACATTTTAATCATTTTTTATCACTTGTTTTAACTTGTTTTTTATAGTTTGCTTTTATTTTATTTTTAAATTGCTAAAAATCCAAACCCCCCACCCTTTATATTTTCCTTGCATCAATTAATTTCTTTATAGAAATTAACCAAACATTTTCTGTAGATTCACTATAACTACAAATTTTAGTTTGCAGAGTCAAGTAAATTTTGCAGTGCACTGGACACACGCTGTCAAATTTTGGAGCCATTGTCGAGAAGTATGGTAGTTTAATTTTTTTATTTGATTTTAGTTGGTGTTTTGTGAATATTTTTTTTTTATAATCATTCTTTTTGTTACTTGTTAATTTTAATTTTTTGTTAGTGTTGGTGCATGATAGTGACCAAATCTCCTTGTAGAGAAATTGAGCAACTTGATCCAGAGATCGAGAGAACATTACGGAGATTGCGTAAGGAAGTAAAGTCAGTTTTGGTAGACAAATTGGAATCAGAATCTGTGGACACGATGGCAAATCCGAGAACTCTAAGGGAGTTGGTTGCACCTGATTTAACTCAAAGACCATTATGCATAACATTTACTAATTTCACTGAACATGTTACCTTTGAGTTAAAATCTGGATTAATTCATTTATTGTCTAACTTTCATGGTCTTGCAGGTGAGGATGCACATAAGCATCTTAAGGAACTCGATGTGGCGTGTTTAAGCATGAAGCCTCATGGGGTAACCAACGAAAAGATCATGTTGAGGGCTTCTTATTCTCACTCAAAGATGCAGTAAAGGATTGGATATTTGACTTGACAACTGAAAGCGTGAATACTTGGTTAGAGTGATGAAGAGATTATTATTAGAAAAATATTTTTTGGCCTTAAAGACAGCAAGTACTAGAAAGGAGATATGTGGTATCAAGCAGCACAATAGAGAATCTAATATATATATATATGTGTGTGTGTGTGTGTGTGTATGTATACAACATATCGAAGTAACTTCTCATCTAATATTTTTATGAAGGATTGCTACCGATGGTGAGGAGTTTGGTTGATACGGCAAGCGGTAGGGCACTTTGCCAAAAGACTTCCATTGAAGCCAGAATATTACTTGACCAGATAGCCGCTAACACCCAATAATTTTACACTCACATTGATGTTTGATGAGTAAACAAGGTAAGCACTTCATCCATTGAACATTGTTTAGATGAACTAACATCTTTTGTGAGACATATTGTAGTTGGGCAGGCACAAGTGAAAGTATGCGGGATATGTTCAAACATGAGCCATCCAACTGATGAGTGCCCAATATTGCAAGGGGGAGTATGGAGTACGTGAATGATGCAAGAGGGAACTTCCCGAACCAATACAACCCGACTCGTAGATGTATAACCCAAGTTGGAGGGATCACCCTAAGTTGAGTTATAGAGGGAACTGATAGTAAAATTATTTCCAGAATCATTCACAAGGAGCACAACATTTTCAACCAAAGGCACAAGAAGGCCCTTCTTCCAGTTCAGGTAATGCTCTCAATGAATTTATCAAGGTTTCTACTGCTAACAGTCTTCAGTTTTGGAAAGATATGCAGCAACTTCAATAGAGTATACAATAGCTTGATCAGAGTGTACAACAAATCCATCAGGAATCAAAAGCAAGCACACAAAATTTGGAAAACCAAATGGGTTAGATTGCAGTGAGGCTCAATCGTCTAGAATCACAAAGTGGAGGAAAATTGTCATCCCAACCTGAGATAAACCTAAAGAATGTTAGTGTTATAACATTGAGGAGCAGAAAGGTGATTGAGGGTCCCAAGAGAACCCCACCAAGGATTACCACCAAGGATGAGATCTAGAAGGAATTGGGAAAGGAAGAAAATTCGTTATTGAGTACAAAGGTAAATTTACGTCTTAATATTATTAAAACTAACCCTCCACCTTTTTGGAGCATATTGATAATACCAAACAAGGAGAAGAAGGACAAAGAGATATTGAAGACTTTTCGAAAGGTGGAAGTCAATATACCTTTGCTCGAGGCAATCCAGCAAGTACCAAGGTATACCAAATTCCTCAAAGAATTGTGTACACATAAGAGAAAACTGAGGGGTGATGAGAAAGTGATGATGAGTGGGAATTTATTAGTGGTATTTAGAAAGAAGATGCCTCCAAAATGATGGGATCCAAGTATGTTTACCATTTCTTGCAAAATTAGTAATACTATAATCCATAGAGCTATGTTGGATTTAGGTTCTTCTATTAATGTGATGCCTCGTTTAGTTTATCCTTCTTTGAATTTGGGTCTATTAAAAGAAACGAGTGTAATCATACAAGTAGCTTACCGCACTAATGCTTATCCTAATGGGGTGGTTGAGGATGTTTTGATGCAGGTGCATAAGTTAATGTTTCCTATAGATTTATATGTTGTGGATATGAATGATGACACCTCATGTAATCCAATACCTTTCTTACTAGGGAGACTGTTTCTTAATACGATTCAAAACTAAGATAGATGCTCGTGAGGGCACCCTCACAATGGAATTTGACAGGGAAGTGATTCATTTCAATATTTTTGATGCTATGAAACATCCTCTTGATGATCATTGTGTTTTTTTTGTTGATGTGACTATTCCTTTGGTGCAGGAAATGTTTAAATTAAGTTGCAGGGATCATTTGGAAACGGTTTTAACTGAGGATATGGAAGTGGAAGACAAAACTGATGTTGAGATGAGAGAAGAGCTTATGAAAATGACAGCCGTCTTGGACTTATTAGAAAGTTCTCCGAAAAGGTATGATTGGGCTCCTATATAAATACCTGAAGCTCACCAAAAGTTGTTATATTCTGATGTGCAGGCACCATAATTGGAGCTGAAGCCACTGCCTACACATCTTAAGTATTCCTATTTGGGAGATAAGCAGACTCTCCTATTTATCATTTTTGCAAAGTTAACTTCAAATCAAGAGGAGAGGCTGGTTCGAATGCTGAGAAAGCATATGAAGGCCATCGGGTGGACTATTGCAGATATCTAAGGGATAAGTCCTTATATATGTATGCACCACAAGTTGTTGGAGGAGGATACAAAATCCACAAGGTAAGCTCAGTGTAGGCTAAATCCTCCAATGATGGAAGTTTTGAAGATGGAGGTGTTAAAGCTTCTCAATGCTAGGGTTATCTACCCGATTTTCGATAGTAAGTGGGTAAGTTATGTCTAGGTAGTTCTAAAGAAATCTGGAATCACTGTTGTGACAAACTAGGAAGGTGAGTTGGTTCCCACCCGAGTACAAACCGGGTGGTGAGTATGTATTGATTATAGAAAGTAAAATTCTTCTAATCATAAAGACCACTTTTCCCTTCCTTCTGTTGATCAGATGCTTGAGAGATTGGCTGGTTATGACTATTATTGCCTTTTAAATGGCTTTTCAGGTTATCTTCAGATCTTGATCGTACCGAAAGATCAGGAGAAGACCACATTTACATGCTCATTTGATACGTTTGCTGATGCACTCATATTTTCTTATCTTTTTATACTTTTACACTTAGTTTTTATTCTCATTTGATGTCTAAATCACGTG
>JAOTBA010000003.1:14019850-14041155 GCA_025629845.1 Erythroxylum squamatum | reverse complement strand
CAACTGCATCACTTCCAAGGCAGTCTTCTGTGGCCGTTTACTCGTAGCAAATTGGTTGAGGAATAGCAGCTTAAAATTCTCAAAGCATGTAATACAGCGTGGGGGTAGACTGTTGAACCACCGCCGGGCTCCTTCTTGAAAGGCTGTACAGAAGGCCTTACACTGAATCGCATCGGGAATGCAATGCAAGTTCATCATGGACTGGAAGTGCTGAAGGTAATCGAGGGGGTCAGTCTTTTCTGTGTACTTCTCTGGCGTTGGTATCTTAGTGCCGACTGCTGAAAGGCTAACCAGGATCTCCGGACTGAAAGGAGAGCGATATTGTGTGGATGACTGATCCGGGCGGGAATTCATGGCCATATTGATTCGATAGTCCATGATTTTTTCTAGGGCCTCAGTAGAGTGCCGATCAGCCGTCACACCAAACTGCCGAGCGGGAGTTTGCTGTTGTGCCGTCTGAGACTGTAAGATTTGGCGAATCAATAGATCGGTCGCTTCCTCTACTTGTCGTTGGGTGAGGGAGATCTATTGTGGTGCAGGAGGATTTACGTTTCGGGGGTGCTGAATGTGAGGGTGCGAATTGGTTCCGGCATTGTCCTCCAGGGCCACGCTCTGTTCTTCTTGATCTTAGTTTTGAGGTGTTGGTTGATCATCCGAGTGTGAGGACTGTGTGTGATTATTCGGTAGTAGCTCATCTGTGCTAGGGTTTTGGGTGATGAGATGTGTCAACGGAAAGGCGGCGGGTAATCGCAAGCCCATTCGTTATAGTGCAAGTGCCGCGACGGCGGCTACATCAGGATTGGCTGCTGCTGCCTAACTGATCTGAGCGGTTCTGGACGTGGTGCCCTGATGCCCTGCCCCACGGTGGGTGCCAACTGGTTCTGTCTGAATCTGCTGGGGCTGGACATCGTTATTTGGATCCATGAGTCTGAGTGACTATAACTAGAAAACACCTGCAAAATAATAAAAGGCACGCCGGGGGTTGATTACCGGCAGGCCCCTCCGACGCTCAAGTCAGTGCTTTTGTCAAAGGGTTTTGATAGCTGTGTATCGAGAAGAATAGGGTTCTAGGGTCGTACCTATATTAAGGTGAGGTGGTAACTTATATAAGAAATACCTGCTAGGTTTAGGTCACCATCTATGGATGGGCCGACCAGCCCGCGTACCGTTCTGGGTTTGGGCCTGGGCCTAGCACAACCAACCCAACCAATTTGGATTGGGAAACCTAAGATAATAGAAAGAGTAAATGCACTGTTATCCGATCCCTTCAATTTATGGATTATATTTTGTAATTTAGTTAATACCTACAATTGGTTAAAAGAGTTTTAAAATGACTTTACTTGGTGTATATTAAGTTTATAAATCTAATCATAATTTTTGTGTTGAAAATATCAATCGTTTGTCATTTGAAAATTTTGCACATCATCTACATTAAGTTTACCCCTAATTCATAAAACTCAATCATTTTTTACAACTAGTTGAATATAGTATATATGTTAACTTCCTTATTAGATCAAGTGATGTTCTAACACAAGTTTTATGATAACACAAGTGACGTTCTAACATAGTTTTTATGATAACAAAACATGTTAGCACTAATTTGTTTTTTTATAAATAATCTTTGGTGATAGCAGAAAGTTAATATGAGAAAGATCAAGCTCAATGGAAAGGTAAAGCGAATAAAAGAGTCAATTGAATCAATTGAGCAATCAAATGATAAATAAAATGAGCATATAGACTACATACGCAATTCAAGTGAAAAATTAAAAAAAAAAAAAGAATCAAGACTTAAACCAAATCATTGTAATTCTTCTTGTAATCTTTTCTGAACCATTTTAATGAATTAGAGATTCAATCATTCCATGATCATTTGTATATAGAGCATAATGCATATATTCCGTTCATAATCAAGAGTAAATTTGTTTTATTCTTTCAAAAAATATCTTGATCTTTGAAAAAAATGCTTGGGAAGGTTTTGAATGAAGTTTTTATCAAAATAATGTGTTTTGATCTTTTAAATAACTTGAGAAATTTTGAAAATTTTGTTTAAGGAAGTTTCATTGACCAATATGGGGATTTGGGTGAATAATGTTAAGGATTTTGATAGAATGGTTAAATAATGTAATATAGTGATTGGCCAATGTCTTTTAAAAACATATAGTGAGAGTTATAACAATATTGGTTAAACAATATACTAGAATAGTGGACCAATACTATTGTTATTATCTATTGTAACAACTAATTTTTGTTTCTAATGACTATTTTAAGTTGATTTGAGAATAAATAAATTGCATATGAGTTATGAGAAGTATCTTAGGCATACTAGAGAGTTTTTACGAGCTTTGAGAGGCTAGAGAATTTAGATGTAAATTACACAAAACATATTGAGCCATTTTTTTCATTTGTATAAGCAAGAGGTGGTTTTTTAGTTATATAATTATTGCAATTTAGGAAATTGCTTAAGATACACATTATGAAGGTTCCTCTTGATCTTTAACAAGATTTGTAAAGGGTTACTCTTCACCCATATAAAAGCAAGGTAATTTTAAGAATTCATCTTCACTCATAACAAAGAAGATATTGTATAGATGGTTGCTTTTCACCTATTAAAAGAAGAAGATACTAAATTTTTAAGTAGAGCTTGGACAGTAAAAGTAGGTGAAGATTTTTTAATCAAACCACTATAAATTATTTTTTTCTCTTTCTCTATTATTTTTCACCATTCTGTGTAGTTATTTTATATGAATCTTACATGATCATTTATTAGAGTTTTAAATAGGAAAAAATGAACACACATAGTTCTCCCCCTCTATGTGCCTTCTGGAGACTAAAGAATAACAGTAGAGCATGTCTTATTATTTCTTTTATATTTTTAGCAAAATCTTAGTAAAGATTATTATGGAACAATTTTGATTCACTTTTTAGCTAAGATAATCAATATATAGGTATACCAACTTTATTTGAAGGTGACTTTCATATATTCAAAAACTATAATGGAATATTTTGGTTTAGCCAAAAAAATTATATTCTTTAGGGAATTGTAGAGAATGGTTCTTATGTCTTAATGACAATCATAGTTGTAGATAAAGTTAAAACTAAGGCACCAAAGTCTAGAAGTAAGTATATTAATAATGATAAGAGACTCATTATGTTAGATATTGAAATGGTGCATATTTTCTTCTACACTTGATAAAAATGAATTCAATAGAGTATGTATATGTGAAAACGCCCATGAGATATGGAACACTAGAAATCACATATGAGGACACTACTAAAGTAAAAGCGAGTAAAATGAGATTATTAATGCAACAATATGAGCTAATTCACTTAAAAATGTGAGTATTTCTAATATGCATACTTGCTTCATTTATATCAATAATGCTCTTAAAGTATCCGAAATTCTAAACAGATAGCTATTCATCAAACCACATACCTTACATATGTATAAATACATAGGGGAAAGTGATAAATGAATTCAAACAAGCATAAGTAAATTACTACAATTTCATGTATCCTTTAGCCTAATGTAGAAATTCTACAAACCAACATAATGACTAAATATTAGCATAGCAACTAATATAATGTACATTAACCATCTTTATCTTTTCCCAAAAAAAAAAATCTTTAGCTATAAAATGCACACATAACTCACATCTTATCCAATTATTCTTATAATAGCCCAAAGGTCAGTCATAATGGATGATTAAAAGCATAAAATATGATTCATAATTTTAAGTAATCCAAAATGCATTGAAATATTCAAATTAAAAGGAAAGTAGTATATGAATACCTGGATGATGATCAAAATTGATGAAGATGTTACAAAAATAGTTGTTAAGTGCTCCAAAATCCCTAATCTATATATATGTAGTTATAGGTTATGAAATACGATAAGAAGAGGTTTGTGTGAGAGGAAAGTTCTATAAAAACCTCTTGAGAAACTAAAATTTTAGAGGAAACTAATGGAAGAGGCAATGAAAAATGAGGGACACAGCCTAGAAACACCTTTTATAAGGCTGGACACAGCCTATATATAATATTATGTATGAGGCATATTCTTCCTTATATCAGTAAACACATGTGTATCACAAGGGTAAGTCTAAAAAATATAGTAACATAGGAATTACGTGAAGGGATGTTGATGGAATATGGTTTATACATGATAGTGGACATGCGACCATATTATTTAAATTAATCACGTTCTAAAAATAAAAGCGTCAGGTTTGAAACAAAGGGAGGATAAGGGTGCTACATAGAGCAATATAGTTAACATGATGGGGACACGTGGGTGTGTGTGAGATATGTTAAAATTTTGTCTATTCTATTTCTTTTTGACACCTAGACATGGTCTCAACATGGTGTTGTGTTATACCTAATTATATAATGGAAAGATTTGAAAATTTTTTCTTAACATAGGGGTGTGTCTTCTCGCATATTCTACTTACCTGAAGTGTGTTTTTGAACATTAGGAGTATGCATGGTGCTACATTACTCTCATGCTTAAGTCTTACCTATGTTGCTTCTATATATGAAAACTTGATGGTCAAAATAGGTCCAGTATGCTAGGGTATTCATTAGGCACGAGCACTATACGGTGCCATATATGTTCTGAGTCTAAAAGTTGTGCATTCTTCTTCTTTTTGCCTCATTTTGTAGGTGAGCATTAGTCTAGTGTAAGGAGAAAGATGGTAGGGTGTCTTGAAAGATGACAAGTATACATGGATGTGTATTGACTCTATTTAAAAGTTTTGCTCTTGACTTATCCAACATAATTAAGCACATGTCAATATGGGTAAAGACAAAGGGGCATGTTCTTACTATATTGACATATAAACATACAAAACAAAAAATGCACTACTCAAAACACTCAGCTTGAGAAATTAGTCATGATTCAATAAGATAAAATAATACCATAATATCAATAATAAGAAAAATAGATAACTACTAACTAAAATTACTACAAAAATTAAATTAAAAAACATGAAAAGCGATAAATATTAGGCTGCCTCCTAAAAAGTGCTCATTTTTGGTTATGAGTTTGACCCTTTTAATCTTCAAACTTCAATCTAGTAGTCCCCTACTCATAGGGTGTATGCTGCCATTTCAATGTCTATAAACCACCTTCATCTTCTTTTTCTTGATAAGGTCATTTACCTTCGAGCGTGCTATGTGTTCTCTAAGAATGAGAATGTCCTTCACTTTCACCTCTTCATGTACGATTCCTTCCTCTTTGACGTTTGGTGCATTTAAATCCTACACAAAATAAGATATTTAATGTCAACCACAGCAAACTATAGATGATCTTTGTGCTTACTAATAATAGAACCCACGGGTTTATATTTCTTAAAATCTATTTATTTATTCTTGGCCCTTAAAATCAGCTTCCCTATATACACATCTATTAAGGCCTTAAAAGTAATTAGAATGGGTTTTCCTAAAATCAAGGGTATGTCTTTGTCTTCCTCCATATCTAAGATATAAAGTCTATGAGAATTAAAATATTACTACTTTTGATGGGTATATCCTATAATGTACCTACTAGATGCTTGACAGAATGGTTCTTTAATTATAATGAAATGTTGGTAGGTGATAGTTGTAAATTATATTATGTTTTGCTAGATGTTTAATTGTGTTTGTAAGTATTTATTTGATGATTATCATATATATAGACATATAATTGTGTTATTGTTAGTGTTTGTATGTACTCTAAATGTTTGTTTAGTTTAGAGCAAGAATTGGATCTTAATTTTATGTTTTAAGAGTTGTTTGAAGTGTTTGTGAGTGTTGGAAATCAACAAATTAAAGAATGAAGAAGATGGAGGAAGCTTGAAGGTGTCACGATCTTGCACAATTAAGCATGATTATGGTAGAGAGGGAAATAGTAGGAGCACGGTCGTGACTCCAAAGTCACAATCATGATAGAGGCTTTTCTAGGTGCGAGCTTTTTCTTGTTTTGACATTTCGAGGCTATTTTCAGAACCAAATTAAGTGATTCAATCCTAGAAAGAATCCTAGAACCATCAAGAACTATTTAAGAACAAGAAAAACACAAAAAGGCTACAACTAATACATCAAAGAAGATCAAGAGGAGACATCAAGAACAACTTTAGAGAAATTCCAGATTTCCAGCTCAAAACACAAAATAGTTTTTCTTTCTTTTTCCTTTAATTATTTCATTGTCTTGGATGTTTATTTGGATTTATAAGATGTTTAATGTGATTATGGGTTTCTAGATCCCTATTAGGAATTGTTCTTGAATTATTTTTTGAACTTTATTATTGTTTAATTCAATATAATGATGGATGTTTGTGATAATTGTCATGCATATACTTAATAATAAATCAAGAGAGTGAGTCAAAGTAATGACAGTTAGCAATTTAATAGACCTAAAATTACCATATTAGTGATCAATTGAAGATAGATTTTAATTGTGAAATTAATTATCTATAGGATTACTTCAAATGTAATTGAACAAGTTATGAGTAGTTTGTGAATCGAGAGATTACAAATCTATAAATATCAAATTCAATTAGGGTTGCTTGATTAGATCTTGAGAGAGAGCAATCAAAACTTTAGGATATCTTGGATCAAACATAAATTGAATAAACAAAATTAAGGGAAATAAAATAAGGATAGAATAGTTCCTAAGTTTGTAACCTTAATAAATCTTAAATTCATTAGCAACTCACTTATCCAATTATTTTATTGTTTACTTTTGTTATTTTTTATTTCAGTTGTTTATTTTAATTCAAATCAATTCTTAGTACCTTAGTCAAAGTTCTTATTCAAATTGTTAAGTGTCTATAGTCCTCGTGGGAATGATACCTTTTGATACTACAACATATGATTTGTATACTTGCGGTATCAAGAGTTTCATGATATATATGAAACTTGATCAATAAGTTTTTGGTACCATTTTTGGGGACTTTTAGCATCTTGTATGATTTGAATTCCTTTGATTTAAGGATTTAATACTTTTCTTGTGTGAGCACAGGTGCCTGAACAAAAATGTAAAAATAAAAATAAAAAAATTGCAAAGGATGTCGAAGATACATAAACTTTAGACATCCCAAAGAGAGAATGAAATATTCGAAGAGCTAAATGCCAAGAAGTAATATAAAGAAAGATGGAAAAGGAATTGAATCATGGAGAATAGAAAATGGACTTTATAAGGTTAGGGTTCAATGCCAATCATCAAGGGCTTACACGACCACCAGTGAAAGCGACATACAATTTGTTGGAAGAGATGACAAACAATAGTTGTTTGTGGCATTAGATTAAATTAGACAGTAGTCAAAATTTCGGGATCAAAATGATTGTTGTAGATTTAGGGATAACATTGCAGGATAAGATCGCTAACCTAACTAAGCAATTAAATAGCCTGACAACCACCTCTTTCTCCTACTCAAAGCAGTTCTGCACGAATGGGAGCTATGTGGATAAGAGAGCCATATCATAGACGATTGCTTTATAGTGGAAAATAACAATGTGTAACAATTCAACCTTATAGGAGCATAATTTGGTCGAGAAGGTAATAATCCTTACTTGAACATGTACAATCTTAGGTGACAGAACTACTCAGATTTCTCTTGGTCTAATAATATAAAGACTCAAATTGAGAAATCAAGGTTAACCAGGACCTCAACAAGAAAAATCCAATACAAATGATTCAAAATTGGACAAGCTTATAGACAAGCACACGAGTATGGAAGAGGCCCATAAGAGGATGGAAGGGCAAATTGACCAAGTAGCAAAGATTCATGCATCTTTTATTCACAATCTAGAGGTTCAAGTGAGCTAGTTAGCTAATGAATTATCTTAAAGGAGTTTGAGAAGCCTTTTGACCAAAATGGAAGTAAATCTAAGAGGGCAATTTAAGGCTATCACATTTAAAAGTGAGAAAGAGCTAGAAAAATAATAGAAAAACAAGCTGACCCCACTTTGTAAAAGACCAAAAGAAGAAGAAAAATGATGAAGATAAGAATCAGGATCCTCCATATGTTCCTCCTCCTCCATATACATTGAAAATACCATTCCCACAAAGACTTCAGAAGAAAAAAATCAAATATATGATTTGCAAAGTTCATGGAAAAGTTGAAGAAATTGCAAATCACCTTACCTTTCGTGGAAGCATTAGAGAGCATACCCAAGTAAATAAAATTTCTCAAAGACATCTTATCAAGCAAGTGAAATTGGGATGATAATCAAATAGTCTCCATGATGGAAAGTTACAGCTCCATAATAACCAACCATATGCCCTTATAGTTGAAAGATCTAGGAGTTTTACTATGCGATCGTGCATCCAACTATGCAAACCAATTAAAATGCCCAATTCTTGAATGTGCACGGTCTTTCATGCATCTTACAATGCATGATATACTTTTCTTTTTATGGCATTTTCTTGTCACATCTTCACTTTAATCCTTCTCTTTCTTGTTCCACAATTACAACTGAGTGTGAACATCAAGAGAATGGCTCAAAGAATGTGCTTTTAACTCACTTTAGCTCTTATGCTTCCAAATTGTAGCTAAAACCAAATATGAACTACAATGAACGTCTTAAGCATTTAAAAGCATTAATCACTAAGTATTATGGAATAAATGTATAAACAATCAAGCACACATCAAGTTCCCCCACACTTAGCCTTTGACCATCCTCGGGAAAAACAACAAAATCAAGTCACAAACTAAAACATTTACTCATTTTCCATATTTCCCAAGAATAGATAGTCATAAGAAAAAGAAATATCTTCCAAAATCATAGCAAGAACTCAACATTCAATGCTTCTACTCGTGACCAATCAATAATTATTACCTTCAAAAATTGAGCAATCTAGGGGTAGACTTTGATAAAATGTGTTCAAATATGATAAATTCATAGGTAAACTCAAACCCTATTCATAATTAAGGCATTCCACAACTTTGAATATCATTTCATTTCTCCACCATTAAGATTCAAATGCATAATCATGAAAAGACCTTTTAAAGTTGTAATGTGGGTAAAGGTTAAGGTAAGATATATTTGGGTAATGTAGCATAAAAGCCATCGAAGCTAGTGAAGTAAGAAAAACATTCAATATAACATCAAGCGCAAAAACTAGTATTCACTCAAAACTGTGTACATCAGCTATGATGAATGTAAAAACTATATTTCACAGATCAAATTTAAGCCGTCACACTATAAACCACATGAAGTATAAATCACTTACAAAAGATGATCATAAACAATACTTTGTAACCATAAGGAGTGATCCTTGAAAACTACATATCTCTCATTCACATCGTAATCAAATAACCCTTTCCATACAACTTTAAGAGGAAAGACTAATCATGAATAACTTTGCAAAACAAATGCATTTCCTCCTTGATAATTTTATTTAAACATATTTTTTATTTTCTTACTTTTTTCTCTTTTCTTTTTTTCAACAAAAATGGAAAGAAGCTACATTAACATTGACATTCATTGACAAGACACAAAAATGACGTCATAATAATTATATCCAACCCAAATATACGCACACCCCCAAACTTATACTTTTGTGCATCCACAATCATCAATAATCAACAAATGCTCCACTAGCTTTAAGGTTGGGTAGGAAATTTAGTTAGGTGAAAAGCATGTAATGTGCTTAACACAAAAAGAAAGGTTAATAAAACTGAAGGTAGCTTAACAAAGGAAAAATCATATTAATAGGTAGGCTATTTGGATAATGTAGCTCATAAGACAAAGAGTGCCTATATCATTTTCATGTTAATGCAACTGATAAAAATGTAGTCTTGAATAGAAATTCAAAGCAAAGTCAGGATGTAGGTGTCATGAAGGTCACACATGATCAAAAGATAATGAGACTGATATGGATGTGTCAGTTCATAAAGGCTCAAAATCTCAATGGCTTGATTCAACCACCAGTCACTATTCTTCTAAAGATGATGTATACTGACCAATCATAAGAGTAAAAGTACATGCTCAATTTTTTTGACTTTTTTCTAGTCAATTCACTCTCTAATTTTGACTATATAGTCTTAAAAGCAATAGAAAAAGATAAAACATTTGTTTGTTTGTTTGATTTTTTAAAACACCTAAGAAATACACATAAGCAAAGAAACATATATAACCAATAAACAGGCTTTAAAATATGAATGAAAACTAAGATCTCCACCCCTAAACTTAAAACTTACATTGTCCCCAATGTAACATCAAATGTAAGAAATGAAGCATTTAAAATAAACAACAAATGCCAGAATGTAAATAAAAAGAAATAATCTTCCTTTAGGTTGTCTCCCAAACAGCGCCATCATTTATTATCGTTGGCTCGACTCCATGTTTCCCTTATCAAGTTATAAAATTTTAATCTCTAGGAATCATAACTTTGCATTTTCCATTTGACCTTCATCAGGATAACGTTTGAGTCAATGACCACTTACATGAAATGTTTTCCTTATTTTAAAGATTTTAATCTCTACTGCACCATAAGGAAGTACATTAGTTATCACAGAAGAATCGACCTAATAAGGATGACATTTATGCGAAAAAAATTTATATTTAACACAATAAAGAAACAAAATTTGACCAATGATAAAGCTTTTCAACGAGACATTAAAAACTTTGGTCTTCGCATTTGTTGAAACCACTTTGTTTAATTGTATGCTTTCACTTACAATCTTCTTGTACTAAAAAGTCAATCACATTAATTGCAAAAATATAGTGGTCATTATGGGAGTGCTTATTAACACCAAAAATATTGAAATGAGTAATTTCCCTATTGAATTCCATCGTAAGGGTACACTCACGAAAATCTATCTTAGTTAGGCCAAGTTTAGAAATGGCCTTCCTAGTAAGATAGGTATTGAGTTATAGGAAGTTTCATCATTCATGTTAATCACATAAAAATCAACAGGAAATATGAGTTCATTTACTTGCACAAGCACATCCTCAATCACCCCATCTAGGTAAGCATTAGTACAATTATTGAATTGTCTGGTAACGCTAGTTTCTTTTAATGATCGTAAACTTAAGGAAGCATACATGGAACAAGGTATCAAATTAATCAATACTCGTAAATCTAATATAGCCTGTTTAATCTTAATGTTACCAATTTTGCAAGGAATAGTAAATATGCCTGGGTATTTACACTTAGAAGGTATTTTCTTTTTAAAAACTATAGAAATAGTTTCACTCATCCCAATCATTCCATTATCTCTTAATTTTTTATTGTTTGTACAAAATTTCTTGAGGAATTTTGCATATCTCGACACTTGCTTGATCACTTCTAATAGTGGGATATTCACCTCAACCTTCCGAAAGGTCTTCTAGATCTCTTTATCCTTATACTTCTTATTTGACTTTGCTAACCTGCTAGGAAAAGGTGGAGGATTAGTCTTTACAACAATTAGGAATTTAACATTTACCTTTGAGTTTGATGGTAAATCCTTTTCTTCTTCAAGCTCCTTCTCAATGTCTTCTTCATTAGCCATCCTTTGAGTAATTCTTTCAGGGTCCTTAAGCTTCCTACCACTCTTCAAGGTGATTGCACTAACATTCTCCATATTTGTCTTAGGTTGTGATGTCAATTTTCCTCCTCTTTGAGCTTCTAGATGATTTATCACCACTTCCATTTGGCTCACCTGATTTTACAAATTATGAATGATAGAATTCACCTCCTGAAATTTAGATCTGGTCTCCTAATGAAACTACTGAACACCTGTTGGAATTGCAAAGTGTTAGTTAATAGACTTAACCATATCTTCTAATGACATACCTGAGGTAGAGGAGGCTTGTGGCCTTGATTCGAATGGTTGTGCTCCTTGCAACCTATTTTGGAAGTGATTCTGCTACCTATTTTCCCTATAACTCAGGTTAGGATGATCCCTCTAACCTGTGTTATACGTCTGGGAATATGGGTTGTACTAGTTGGGAAAATTCTCTCCCTTAGCATTACATATTCTATACTTCCCTTTTGTAATGTTAGGCACCCATCAATCAAATGATTTATATTTGCACATATTCTTCACGCCTCTACTTATTCTTGTCTAACTGCAAGTTTTCTAACAAAAGACTTTAGCTCATTTAAACGATGTTCAATAGATGAAGTACTTACCCGCTTATGCAAATAAGATCTTAGGTGTTTGCAGCCATACGCTCACAGCCACCGCTTGCAACATCTACCAAACTCCTTTCCATAGGTAATAATCCCTCATATACATACTAGATAAGGAGTTGTTTTGATATGTTGTGTTGGGAGACAGTTGACCTAAAGCTTCTTAAAGCACTTCCAATACTCATAAAAGGATTCTCTATTGTGTTGCTTTATGCCACATATTTCTTTCCGTATACTCGTTGTCTTCGATGCTGGAAAATATTTTTCCAAAAACAACCTCTTCATCTCAATACAAGTGTTCACACTCCTAGCAAACAAATCAAATAGCCAGTCTTTGGTTGTATCTTTCAGTGAGAATGGGAAAGCCCTCAATATGATCTGCTCATCAGCCACCCCTAGAGGTTTTATGCTCAGACGGGCCGCTTCAAGTTCTTTGAGATGCTTGCGTGCATCCTAACTTACAATTCCATGAAAGTTAGGCAACAAATGAATTAGTCCAAAATTAAGTTCACAATTTACATGGTCAGCACTATTAGGAAAAGTAATGCATAAAGGACTTCGAGTCAAGTCTGATGCAACCAGCTTCTTTAATGTTCTCAGATTAGCCATTGTTTCTTCACATTCAAGCGCTTGTTGTACTGTTGGAGTTTTTCTAGCTTCCCTTCATAATATCCGCAATGTCCTTTCAAAAATTGATTTAAATTGTAAAGGTTCTCTATGAGGAGATCTTGTTACTATCATACACCAACACTGACAAATATGAAAAGATTAAGAGGTAATTGCAAAAACTGATTGGAAAAAAATATATGCACAAAATAATAATTAAAATCAATAACAAAAACTAAAACACCTCACTACCTGACAATGGTGTCAAAATTCTTGATATGTGTCGAATGGACCAAAAAATAAAACCTAACTCTGTACACTAAGATTTATAGTAGCAGTGAATAAGGATCATATCCATAAGGAGTGATCGTCTACCTTTTGCAATGAAAGAATTTAGTGTTTAGGTTAGGGGGTTTGGTTTGGTTTTGAAGAAGAAAATTAAGTCAAATTAAATTAATGAAAGAAAATTAAAGCAAACAGTCAAAACGTGATAAAATTAAGGAATGGATTTGAAATCCTGTTCTCTGTTCAATCTCAGCCTACACACGAATAAGCATAAGCATACTTCATTGTCTTGTTATTCTCATACCTCTCTTAGAAACTATTAATTGTAGATTAATAATAAGCTCTATTAACCTTAGTTTTCCCTTAAATTGTGTTTAGTTAAAAACAAGCTCTTTAACTAAACCTAGCTATCGAACAACTTAGAACAAGTTCTCTAGATTTAATAGTACAACTGCATTATAGATTAGGAAAATAGATTAATTAAGTCAACAACCACATAAGCTTAGGTTATTTAACCAATGTTATGTTATCCCTTATGATTCAACACCATTTATTGCCACAAATGAATCCAAAATAAAACTATTACGTATTATATTCGAGATTCTATCAATGGGTTCACATACATAAACAATCTAACAAGAACGATAATAACGATCATTTATATATGAATACATAAATCAATAACCATAGGATAATATAAACAATCCCTAGAGAGAGAAATAACAAATATGCACAATGAATATATGCTCAAAGTGTTCCTCAGCTTCGGTTTGACCTCGAAACTGGAAGAAAGAAGCCTAGTTCTCCATGGGTCTCTAAAGAGTGCATGCTCTGCCCCTCCGCTTCGTCCAAAAGTAATTCATGCCCCTCTTAGCCACCCAAATTTCACTTTATATGAAAAATTAGGGTTCTAGGAAGATGCACGGTTGAGTGCACGACTGTGCATCCAATTATGCAAACCAATTAGAATGCTCAATTCTTGAATGTGCACGGTCGTACAATTGGATGCCTGGCTGTGCATCTTACATTGCTTGATATATTCTTCTTTTTATGGCATTTTCTTATCCCTCTTCACTTTTATCCTTCTCCTTTTGTTCCACAATGAAAATTGAGTGTGAACATCAAGAGGATGGCTCAAAGAATGTGCTTTTAACTCACTTTAGCTCTTATGCTTCGAAATTGTACCTAAAACCAAATATGAACTAAAATGAATATCTTAAGCATTTCAAAGAATTAATCACTAAGTGTCATGGAGTAAATGTATAAACAATCAAGCACACATCATTAAATTAATTGGCTGACTTGTACCTCTAAATTAAAAATGGGTGCATTAGTTGTCTACATAACTTTCACCAATTTATCGTTAAAGTTATATATGCTTGCTTTTTGTGTCTATATTACTTGTTTTAAATAAGCATAAATAAAAGACATAAATTGCTTCAATATCTCCTCCATTCTTTTGTATTATGGTGGTTGTTGTTAAAATTGAGGTCTCCTTTGGAACCTAGGTGGTCCCATTGGTTTACTTGCTCCATTATCTACTTGCTCCTTCCACAAAAAGTTTAGATGATTCCTCCATTCCATATTAGATATGTTGGAGAAAGAGTCCTTTCTTATGCCTAAATTCTGCCATAAGTAACCATTTATTTTTCCTTCTCATTAAGATTTGATGCTGGTTTAACATTTATGCATGTATTGGATAGGTGCCCATACATGCCACATTGGTAGCACATCTTCCTATTGGCCATATCATAGTTTAAGATAATCTTGATCTAATTTAATAGATATGCAATTTATGTTTCTAAATTGGAAAATGCTTACGTCTTATAAAAGGATGCCTTTGATTTCTCTCATACCCCTTTACTCGATAAGTTTTTGGCCAAGGTCTCTATAATCTCCTTCACCTCCCCAACAATCTTTAAATAGATAGTTCTTTATGCCATATTGTCTACCAAAGTTTGATATGTCAATGTTAAGCCTTAGTAAGAAAAATTGAATCACTAGTAAGGAGTACTAATGATAAGGGCACTGACTAAGTAGAGCCCTACATTGCTCCTAAGTTTTATGAAACGTTTTCCATTCCTTTGTGTGAAGCTTTGTATTTACATCCTAAGCTCGATGGTGTTATATGGTAGAAAAAACCTCAATATAAATGCCTCATGCACGTGGTCCTACTCCTAAAAAATGATCTTTATTGAGATCAACATATCTTTGCTCAATCTCTCATACAACATGGGAAACACGTCATTCTTAGCTCATCTTCTATGAGGCTATTAAGTGTAATTATTTGGATCATCGAATAAAAGTCCTTGATGATGTAATTATGTCTGCATCAAGTGATCTAATAAACATTAGGAGCAAGTGTAGTGTACTTGCTTTAGCTTGTAGTTCTTCGCACTTTGACTTAGTTTAATACATGAGGGATTGACATTAACTATTGGTAATTATATGTCCCTTATGTGGACCTTTTGTGGCTACTGGCCATGTCTACTATTAACTTATCTTATTGTGCAACCATCTCTTCTCTTCTTAACATTACATTTTTTTCTACAATTTTGTTCCATTTCAAGATCAAATTGAGCTAAGAAATCAAGTTATCACTCTTAGGTCTCCTATCTTGCATAAATTAATTGAAATAAATGAAAAAATCAAAATCAAAATATAAATATAAATAAATATAAACAAAACAAGATTAACAAAAATAATAAACCTAGTTCCCTGGTGATGATGCTCAAAACTTGATCTACCTTTTAGTCTACAAGTGTATAGAGTTAATCATAGATTGCCAAATAAAACTAGAGATATTCCAAAATATTGACCCCGTAAAGAACTAGTACCAAATCTATTAATCTTAGTTAGACAAACAAACTAAATAAAGCCTAATTAATTTACTTAATATAATTAAACTAATAACTAATGATAATAAAACAACTAAACTAATAAAATATATGAATAAGTCAAAATTTAGGGAATTAAGGTATACTTATGTGGATATCCAATTATCATACACAACTGAATATTTAAGTTGACCTAATAAAACTCATTAAGCATAGTTAGTCAAACTCATTAACCTATTCAAACTTATTCAGCAAAGTGAATCTTCATAGTTATCACTAAAGTCTAGGATATCATTGTTTTCTAGTGCTAAAGTCTTTATACTCCTAGTGCATAAATCATACTTCATCTTTCAGCCCATCATACAATCCGTATGATTTAATCTATAATGGTCAACCATAAATCTAACAATAAAGATTAGAGAGAATAAATTAAACTAGTAAAATAATCAAAACATGTATAATAAGTGAATGAATCCCTATAAGCTATATTCCTAACCCTAACTAAGGCCTTTTATTTACTAAACAAAATATAAATCAATTAATCTCATTATAGAAGAAATAGTTGACATAAATTTTCACTAGTTTCTTAAATTCTTGCTCAAAATCTTCCTCTAATGAATGGAGAACAAAAACTATGAAAAAGAAGCTAAAATTATCCAAGAGAAAATCTAAGAGAAATCTCATAAGGTTAGCTATATATCTAAGAGAAATCTAACAAAAAAATATGTTTGCTTGAAGTCCCCTAAAATAATTATAATATAACTATTTATAGATAAGGTTAAACACTTTCTTGTCTTCATTTATCATTTTTTGCACCCCTTAACTTGCTCTATTTCATTCAGATCTCACATTCTCCATTAGAGCGTCCTTTTGTCCAATGGATAGAGGAGGTCCAATAGGAAAAAGAGGACTCCAAACAAGGTATCACATCAATGATAATTCTCTCATGGAATGTTAGGGGTTCTAATACCCCCACTTAGAAGTTTCTTATTAAGAATTTGGTTATCTAGAATAAAGTTCAAGTGGCTGGTTTTTTGGAGACAAGAATTTGATAGGGAAGTGACAACTTGCTCAAATATTTCTCAACTGGTTGGAAAGAGATCAATAATCACAATATGCATCCAAATGGAATAATAATTATACTCTATGATTCATCCACGGTTTCTGCATGCACAACTTTCATGTCTGAGCAATTAATTAATCTGGAAATTTCATTTAAGCATTCAAATCAGTCCGTCTGCATCTCCTTTGTGTATGCATTTAATACAACTTACTAGAGAAGTTTTTTATGGAACCAGGTAAAGAACCTAGCCTCCTCTATCATGATTCCTTGGATTATCATAAGGGATTTTAATTTTATCTTAAAGTTGGAAGAGGTAGAAAGCCTTAGATCTACGACACTTCCTTGTCCTGAGTTAAGGAAATGCATTGAAGAAGCTCATTTGGTTGATATTCCAGTTGGTGGTTGATATGTGTTTTAAATTTTGATTCATTTGATATGCTACACTTAGTGTTTAATGCTTTAGAATTGCTCAAGTTACTCACTTTGACTCAAATGTGATTTTAGGTACAATTCGGAAGAAAAGAAGTTAAAGGGAGTTGAAAGCTCGATATTTGGGCCATTTTGCAAAGATTAATATTCACTTGTCTTCATGAAGTAAGAATGAGAAATATTGGAGCAAGTAAAGACAAGAAAATCAAGAAGATGGTGTACGTGAATTTAATGGCATCATAATTCACACATAAACCAAAAATCCACGTATAAAGCAAAGGATGATAGAAGGTGGATAAGCAAAATACGCATGTAGTAGGTGGAAGCACAAAACTACGTGCAGTGCATGACAAAACGAAGTCCATGCCAAATGAAATGTAGACACACAACAGTATCCAAGGAGCATCAAAACGCAAAATAAGGAGGAGCAACACAGACATATCTGCGTTTAAAGCAGATAGTGCCTGCATCTAATGCAGACATATCTATGTAAATTCATATGTGTTTAACGCAGGCGTATCTTCTTTTAACGCATAATGAAGACAATGTTTGCGTTTATGAAGTGTGACACGTACAGTAATAAGAGGAACATGAACAGTAGTCATGGACCATAAATTAAATCATAAAAATCAGATAGAAGGGAGAGCAACACAGTGTGAAAAGAACAAAGGTGGAGGCGCTAGGTTTACTTCTTCGTTTTCTCCCCACCGAAGCATGGGGAAGATGGATCACACTTAGAGCATGAAAATGGAGATGAAAGGCTGGCTTCCCAACACCGGTTCAACAAGAATATCAACGCCAAGTCACGGTTAAACTATTTTTATCATTTTAAGGTTGTAATTTCTTTTTAGATTGTTGTGTTGTTGGTGTTGAATTGATTGGGTTTTGGGATGAATGATCTTAATACGTTATTTTGATTGTATTATTTCAAACTTATTGCTAAAACATTGAATGTACTCCGTAACCATTACTTTTGATGTTTGTGAGTAGCATCTAATGATCCAATATCGTTAGGAACAATATAACGTAGGTTAGATAACTCGAACGTGTGAGGTTACTGCTTATATTGATCGTTTTTCAATCCGTAATGTGGCTGCCAAATTAAACCTAGAGATCGTATCCTAGGTTATTCAGTAGTTAGGTTTAATTAATGATCGTTTCTTGATTAAACAAAACCTAAGGGAAAATTGAGATTAGGAGAGTATTCTATTAGTCTCAAATCAATAATCTGAAGGGTTTTGTAAAGACATTAGGATGATGAAATATGCTTGATTGTGTTTAGGCCAAGATTGAACGTAGAACCGGACTTTACATATAGTCGACAATTTAATCATTTTTGATTGCTTGTTTTAATTTGTCTTTGATAGTTTACTTTTACTTTAATATCTAAATTGCTAAAAATCTGAAAACCACTTTTTATATTTTCCTTGCATCAGTTAACTCTGGTTATAGAAATTAACTGAACATTCCCTGTGGATTCGATCCCGACTCACCCTAACTACAAATTTTAGTGTAAAGAGTCAGGTAAATTTTGCAGCGTACTCGACATGCGCTATCAAATTTTGGCGCTGTTTCTAGGAAGTGTGGTAGTTTAATTTTTGTATTTGATTTTAGTTGGTGTTTTATTAATATAATTGTTTATAATCATTCTTTTTGATAGTTTTTAATTTTTAATTGTTTGTTAGTGTTGGTGTATGGTAGTGACCAGATCTCCTCGAAAAGAAATTGAGCAACTTGATCCAGAGGTTGAGAGAACATTACGGAGATTGCATAAGGAAGCAAGGTCAACTTTGGTAGACAAATTGGAACTAGAATTCGAAGACACGATGGCAAATCTGAGAACTTTAATGGAGTTAGCTGCACCCGATTTAACTCAAAGACCATTATGCATGACATTTGCAAATTTCATTGAACATGTTACTTTTAAGTTAAAATCTAGATTAATTCATTTATTGCCTAACTTTCACGGTTTTACAAGTGAGGACACACATAAGCATCTTAAGGAACTTGGTGTGGTGTGTTTGAGCATGAAGCCTCCCAGGGTGACGGACGAGCAGATCATGTTGAGAGCCTTCCCCATTCTCACTCAAAGATGCAGCAAAAGATTGGTTGTTTGATTTACTAGTGGGAGCATAAATACTTTGTTGGAGATGAAGAGATTGTTCTTAGAGAAATACTTTTTACCCTCAAAGATGACAAGTATTCAGAAGGAGATATGTGGCATCAAGCAACATAATGGAGAATCTCTTTACATGTATTGGGATTGGTTCAAGAAGTTATGTGTTAGTGGTCTGCACCACAACATACCGGAGCAACTTCTCATCAAATATTTCTATGAAGGACTATTATCGATGGAGAGGAGTTTGTTTGATGCAGCGAGCGGTGATGTACTTTGCGAGAAGACTCCCATTGAAGCCATGATATTACTTGAGTAGATGGCCACTAACACCCAACAATTCGACACTTGGAAAGATGTTCGACGAGTAAACGAGGTAAGCACTTTATCCATTGAAAATTTTTTAGATGAACTAACTTCTTTTGTAAGATAGACTGCAGTTGGACAGGCACAAGAGAAAGTGTGCAGAATATGTTCAAACATGAACCATCCAACTGATGAGTGTCCGAAACTACAAGAAGGAAGTATGGAGTACGTGAATGTTGCAGGAGGAAATTTCCCCAATCAATATAATCTACACTCACAGACGTATTACCCAGGCTGGAGGGACCATCCCAACTTGAGTTTTGGAGGGAATAGGCAGCAAAATTACTTCTAAAATTGGTCGTAAGGAGCACAACAATTTCAACCAAGGGCACAAGGAGCACATTCTTCCAGTTCAGGTAATTCTATGGAAGAATTGATAAAGACTCTTACTACTAACAATCTCCAATTTCAACAAAACCTGTAGTAGTAGCTGCAACAGTTTCAACAAGAGACAAAATCGAGTGTACAAAATTTGGAAAACCAAATGGGTCAGATGGCAGAGAGGATAAACCATATTGAATCACAAATTTGAGGAAAGATACCATCACAACCCGAGGTGAACTTGAAGAATGTTAGTGCCATAACCCTAAGGGGCGGAAAGGAGATTGAGGGTCCTAAGAGAACCTCATCAAAGATTACTACCGAGGAAGAGATTGAGAAGGAATTGGAAAAGGAAGAAAATTCATCATCGAGGATGAAGGTAAATTTCGAAAGTCCCAATATAATTAAAGCTAAGCCTCCACCTTTTCTGAGTAGATTGACTAGACCAAATAAGAAGGAGAAGGACAAAGAGATATTGGAGACTTTCTAAAAGGTGGAAGTCAATATACCTTTGCTCGAGGTAATCAAGCAAGTACCAAGGTATGCCAAATTCCTTAAAGAATTGTGTACACATAAGAGGAGACTGAGGGGTGATGAGAAAGTGATGATGGGTGAGCTCGACGGTGTTCAGAAAGAAGATGCCTCCAAAATGTTGGGATCTAGGTATGTTTACCATTCCTTGCAAAATTGGTAATATAGTTATGAATAAAGCTATCTTGGATTTGGGTGCTTCTATTAATGTGAAGCCTCGTTCGATTTATGCTTAATTGAATTTGGGTCCATTGAAAGAAACGAGTGTAATCATACAACTAGCTAACCGCACTAAAGTTTATCCCGATGGTGTGGTTGAGGATGTTTTGGTGTAGGTATATAAGTTAGTGTTTCCTGCAGATTTCTATGTTCTGGATATAAATGATGACACCTTATGTAATCCAATACCTATCTTGTTGGGGAGACCTTTTCTTAATATGGATCAAACTAAGATAGATGTTTGTGAGGGCACCATCACAATGGAATTTGATGGGGAAGTGATTCATTTCAATATTTTTGATGCCATAAAACATCCTCTTGATGATCATTGTATTTTTCTGTTGATGTGATTGATCCTTGTTGGATCGGAAAAAGAAAACATGCCTTATTTGGAGAAACGGTAGATTTCAAAACTTTTTAAGAAATCATTTTGCA
>JAOTBA010000003.1:13994951-14009755 GCA_025629845.1 Erythroxylum squamatum | reverse complement strand
CATCTCTATGTATATGTATATTACTTACAAAAGAATCTTGGTACCTTTTGACTAGATATATAATGCTCACACATATATGACGGTCATTATATTTACATAACTCCAACAATCCTTTGGTGCATGAAATGTTTAAATTAAGTTGCAGGGATCATTTGGAAACGATTTTAACTGAGGATATGGAAGTAGAAGCCAACACTGATGTTGAGATAGGAGAAGAGCTTATGGAAATGACGGTCGCCTTAGACTTATTGGAAAGCGCTCCAAAAAGGTATGATTTGACTTCTATACAACTACCTGAAGCTCACCAGAAGTTGTTACCTTCTGATGTGCAGGCACCATAATTAGAATTGAAGCCACTTCCAACACATCTGAAGTATGCCTATTTGGGAGAGAGTATACCTATTTGGGAGATAAACAGACTCTCCCAATTATCAATTCGGCGGAGTTGACTTCAAATTAAGAGGAGAGGCTTGTTCGAATGCTGAGAGAGCATAAGAAGGCCATCGGGTAGACTATCGTAGATATCCAAGGGAAAAGCCATTCCATATGCATGGACCGTATTTTGTTGGAGGAGGATGTGAAATCCACAAGGCAAGCTCAGCATAGGCTGAATCCTCTAATGATGGAAGTTGTGAAGAAGGAGGTGTTGAAGCTTCTCGATACTTGGGATTATCTACTCGATTTTCAACAGTAAGTGGGTAAGTCCTGTAGAGGTGGTTCCAAAAAAGTTTGGAATCATCGTTGTGACAAACCAAGAAGGTAAGTTGGTTCCCACCTAAGTGCAAACCAGGCGGCAAGTATGTATTGATTATAGAAAGTTAAATTCTGCTACCCGTAAAGACCACTTTCCCCTTCCTTTTATTGATCAGATGGTTGAGAGATTGGATGCTTATAACTATTAGTGCTTTTTAGATGGCTTTTTAGGTTATCTTCAGATCCTGATCGCACCGGAAGATTAGGAGAAGTCCACATTTACATGCCCATTCGGTACGTTTACCTACCAAAGGATGCCATGTGGATTATATAATGCACCTGCCACATTCCAAAGGTGTATGGTAAGCATTTTTTCTTAATACATTCAGAAGATTATTGAGGTATTCACGGATGATTTTAATGTATATAGATCTTCTTTTGATGAATGCCTTGAGAATCTTGCCATTATCTTGGAACGATGTATAGAAACTAACCTTGTGTTAAACTCGAAAAAATGTCATTTTATAATAGATCAAGGTATAGTTTTAGGCCATGTGATATCTACTAAGGGTATTGAAGTAGACAAGTCCAAAGTTGATCTTATTTCTTCTTTACCTTACCCCTATACTGTGAGGGAAGTACATTCTTTTCTTGGGCATGCAGGTTTTTATCGAAGGTTCATTAAGGACTTTTCAAAGATAGCTGCACCACTATGCAAGCTTCTTCAACAAGATGTCTCCTTTGAGTTTGATGAGAAGTGCAAGGAAGCATTCAACAAACTTAAGGAGCTTCTAACATCCCCACCAGTGATTCAACCGCTAGATTGGAACCTCCCCTTCGAGATCATGTGTAATGCGAGCGATTACGCAATGGGGGCAGTTCTAGGACAATGAGTGGGAAAAGCTTTGCATAGCATCTACTATGCTTCAAAGACTCTAAACCCAGCTCAATTGAATTATTCCACTGCTGAAAAAGAACTGTTATTTGTGGTTTTTAATTTGGAAAATTTTCGAACGTATTGGCTTGGTGCTAAAGTAATTGTTTATTCTGACCATGCAGCTTTATAATACTTGCTCATAAAGAAAGAAGCAAAACCGAGGCCGATCAGATAGATTCTCCTCCTTTAAGAATTTGACTTAGAGATCAGAGATAAAAGGGGGGAGAAAATGTGGTGGCAAACTATTTCAGTCGTTTGATAAAGGAAGAAGATGATATCCCTCTACGAGAAAACTTTCCGGATGAGCAATTATTTTTTTCCGATGCGACACCACTATGGTATGCAGACATTGTCAATTTTTTAGTTACTAAAGAATTACCGGTTGGTTTGTCAAAGGCTCAGAGGGATAAGCTATGGAGTGAAGCGAAGTATTACATATGAATTGACTTGTATCTTTGGAGGCACTGTGCTGATCAAGTTATTAGGAAGTGTGTACCAAAAAATGAATCATCATCAATTTTAGCCTTCTGCCATTCATAAGCTTGCGAAGGACATTTAGGAGTGAACAGGAAAGCTCGTAAAGTTCTAGAGATCGGCTTCTATTGGCCAACATTGTTCAGAGATGCATATACCTTCAACAAATCCTGTGATAGATGGCAACGGTCAGGTAAACTGTCCTGTAAGGATCAATTGTCACAAACTCCTTTGCTTTTATGTGAAAATTTTGACATTTGGGATATTGATTTTATGGGACTTTTCCCTCCGTCTTTTGGCTGTACTTATATATTGCTTGCGGTTGATTATGTTTCTAAGTGGGTGGAAGCCAAAGCCACTAGGACTAACGATACAAGGGTTGTTGCAGATTTTATTAAGGCTAACATTCTTTCTAGGTTTGGGATACCGAAAGCCATCGTTAGTGATAGAGGAACCAACTTCTACAATAGGGTGATGGAAGCAATGTTCAAAAAATATCACATCACACATAAAGTTTCTACTACTTACCATCCCCAAATCAATGGGCAAGCTGAAGTCTCAAATCGAGAAATCAAGTTAAACTTGGGGAAAACAGTGCAACCCAACAAGAAGGATTGGAGCGTAAGACTGGAAGATGCATTATGGGCCTATAGGACGGGTTATAAAACACCAATTGGGATGTCCCTATAGAGGCTAGTGTTTGTGAAGCCATGTCATCTTTTGGTGGAATTACAACATAAGGCATATTGGGCCATCAGAAGATGCAACATGAACTTGGATGATGTAGGAGTGCATAGGAAGTTACAGCTTCAAGAGTTGGAAGAGATGAGGAATGAGTCCTATGAAAATGCAGTGATATATAAGGAGAAGGACGGAAGCCTTTCATGATAAGATGATTTTGAGAAAAAGTTTCTCGGTGGGCTAGAAAGTGTTATTATATCATTCCAAAATCAAACTCTTTCCAGTAAGTTGAGTTCCTATTGGGTTGGTCCATTTGTTATCACTCATGTCTTTCCTTTTAGTGCGATAGAGATATGAAGCCTTAAAACTGACAAGACATTCAGAGTGAATGGTCATCGTTTAAAGTTATATTATGAGGGTTTCCAAGCGAAGGATTTGGAGGTGTTAATGCTGGAGGATGTGACTGTTGTCACTTGATGCGCTCTACTGGAGGTCAAGCCAACGACGTTAAACAAAGGCACTGCTTGGGAGGCAGCCCAAGGGGATTTAATTTATGTTTTTTTACATTTTCACATTTGCTATTTTTTTTGTTAACTGCTCCATTTCTTGCATTTGATTTTACATTGAGGACAATGTAAGTTTTAAGTGTAGGGGTGAGGTACATTAGTTTTTATTCATTTTTAAATTGTAGCTTATGTGACTTCTTAGGCGGTTTTCAAAATCAAATGAAAAAAATCAAAATTTTTCTTCTTTTCTATTTCTTTTAAGATTATTTAGTCGTAATTAAAGTGTGAATTGATTAGTAAAATCCATAGCAAAATTTGGCATATATTTTTACTCTTGTGGTTTTTTAATGTGCATTACTCTTAGAAGAACGGTGACTAGTGGTAGACTAAAAACTAGTGAGGTTTTGAGCCTATTAGACTGACACATCTATATCAGTTTCACTGTTTTGTTTGTTATGTGTGACCTTTATGACATATACATCCTTACTTTGCATTGATTTTCTATTCAAGACCATATTCTTATCACATGCATTTTTATGAAAATGATTAGCCATTCTTTGTTGATCACGAGCTACTTTAGCCAAATAGCCTACCCATCTATGTGAATTTTCCTTTGCTAACCCCCTTGAACTTTATTATCCTTTTCTTTTGTATAAACCACATTACATGCACCTAACCAAATGCCCTACCTATGTCTTAAAGCTAGTGGAGCATTTGTTAATTCTTGATGAACGTGATTGTATAAAAGCCTAAGTGTGAGGGTCTGCATACATGTGGGTTGGTTATATTTGCTAAAATTCCATGTTATGAATACTATGTTCATGTAGCTTCTATCATTTCTACTTTTAAAAAAAAAAGAAAGAAGAAAAAAAAGTGAGTTTGAATAAAAGTATCAAGGAGGAAATACCATTATTGTGAAAAGTTGTTAATAGTTTATCCTCCTTAAGTTGTATTGATTGGGTGTTTGAATATATTGCATATGAGGCGGATGTGGTTTTGGATGGAGCAGTTTTTGTGTTATGTTCATGTGGATTAAGGTGTGAGAGCTTAATTGAGTTGTGAAACATAATTGTTACATTCTTCATAATTGACGGTACCCAGAACTGAATGAATGTTAAATTGTGCACTTGATATCTCATTGAGTATTACTTTGGCTTCACTAGCTTGATGGATTTTTATGCTACATTAACCAAAATACATCCCACCTTACCTTTGCCTACATTACAACCCTAGAAAATTCATTTGATTCATGATTATGCATGTGACTTTTAGTGGTCAAGAAATGAATGATTTGCAAAGATGTGGATTGTTGTGATCGCGAATGGAGTTTGAGTGTACCCATGGAAATATCTTGTTTAAACACCTTTTGTACAAGTCTACCTCTAGATTACTCAGTTTCTAAGGGTAGTGAATATTGATTGAAGATGAGTAGAAGCTTTGAATGTTGAGTTTTGATTAGGTTTTGAAAGTCATTCATCTTTACTTATAGCTATCTATTCTTAGGAAACATGGAAAATGAATAAACGTTTTGGTTTGTGATTTTGGTTTTGATGATTGCCCAAGGATGATCAAAGGGTAAGTATGGGGGCACTTGATATGTGTTTCAATTTTGATTCATTTGATATGCTTTAGAATTGCTCAAGATACTCACTTTGACTCATATGTGATTTTAGGCACAATTCAGAAGTAAAGAAGTTAAAGTGAGTTGAAAGATCGATATTTGGGTCAATTTGCAAAGATTAATATTCACTTATCTTCATGAAGTAAGAATGAGAAATATTGGAGCCACTAAAGACAAGAAATCAAGATGATGGTGTACGTGAATTTAATGGCATCATAATTCACACATAAACCGAAGATCCATGTATAAGGCAAAGGATGATGGAAGGTGGACAAGCAAAATACGCATGCAGTAGATGGAAGCATAAAACTACCTGCAGTGTGTGACAAAATGCAGTCCACGCTACATGAAACGCAGATACACAACAATATCCAAGGAGCATCAAAACACAGAATAAGGAGGAGCAATGCAGAACGCAGACATCATCTGTGTTTAACGGTGCGTTTATAAAGTGTGACATGCACAGTAACGAGAGGAAAGTGAACAATAGTCGTGGACCATAAACTAAATCGTAAAAATCAAATCGAAGGGAGAGCAGTGCAACGTGAAATAGAACAGAGGTAGAGGCGCTAGATTTTCCTTCTTCGTTTTCTCAGCACCAAAGCATGGAGAAAATGGCTCACGCTTGGAGCTTAAAAATGGTGATGAATGGCTAGCTTCCTGATGCCGGTTCAACAGGAATATCGACACCAAGTCACAGTTAAGCTATTTTTATCATTTTAAGGTTGTAATTTCTTTTCGGATTGTTGTGTTGTTGGTGTTGATTTGATTGGGTTTTGGGATGAATGATCTTAATATGTTATTTTGATTGCTTTACTTCGAACCCATTGCTAAAACATTGAATGTAATCCATAATCGTTACTTTTGATGTTTGTGAGTAGCATCTAATCATCCAATATCGTTAGGAACAACATAAAGTAGGTTAGATAACCCGAACATGTGAGGTTACGACTTATATTGATCATTTTCTAATTTGTAATGCGGCTTCCAAATTAAACCTAGAGATCGTATCCTAGGCTATATTATGTTTTAATAATGATCATTTCTTGATTAAATAAAACCTAAGGGAAAAACGCAATTAAGAGAGTATTCTATTAGTGTCAAATCGATAATCTGAAGAGAGTTGTAAAGACGTTAAGATGATGAAATATGCTTAATCGTGTTTAGATTGAGATTGAACCTAGAACCGGACCTTACATATATTCAACAATTTAATAATTTTTGATTGCTTGTTTTAATTTTCCTTTGATAGTTTACTTTTACTTTAATTTCTAAATTGCTAAAAATCCAAACCCCCTTTATATTTTCCTTGCTTCAATTAACTCTAATTACAGAAATTAACTAAACATTCCCTATGGATTCGATCCCGACTCACCCTAACTACAAATTTTAGTATGCAGAGTCAGATAAATTTTGCAGTATATGTGACACGCGCTGTCATTGGTAATTATTTCATATAGAGCAATAGGCAGCATGAAATGAATTTCATTCAGAAAAAGCTTGATAAAAGCTTATCTCACATTCAAAGGATGGTGAGGTAACCCAATTGTTATTCTACTTATCTTACTAATATCCTTTCAGATCACTCTCTATTATTACTCAGGTTGGCGAGATTTCTTTAAAAAGGCCTTTCTGATTCAACAACTTTTTGTGTGAGCTAGTAGATTTTAATGATGTTTTATGGAAACCCTTGAGGGTAAGATTTTGAGTGACCAAGCAATATATCATTTTCATGAATTAAAGTTGATGAAGCTAGAAATGAAGTTGTTGTTCAGGAGTAATATAGGCAACACACATCATCTATTTAATATTGCGAAGGGCAATCTAGAAAGCATTCAACAACAAATCTATACCAATCCTAACTCTTCTCTTTTGTTGGAAAAGGAAAAGGTAGCTATTCATAACTACTATAAAGTTTTATGGTTTGACTATTCTCTATATCGACTCTACTAGATAAAATATGGAGACAGAAATACATCAGTGTTTCATAAATCAATCATTGAAAGGAAAGCTGTCAATAGAATTGTCTCTCTTAAATTAGATGGTGTGCAACTAAATTCACAGGATGAGCTACTGCAAGGGGCTCTCAATTATTTTTTATGAATTCATGAACAAAACCTTAGAAGCACACTCTTCAGTATATCTTCTTTAGCAAATTTTACAAGATGGTTTGTCCTCTCAAGAGGCTAATTATCTCGTTCAACCTGTCACAATTATGGAGATTAAAAATTCATTGAAGTCCCTTCATCCCAACAAAGCTCCTGGCCCTGATGGTTTCAACATACATTTCTTCGTGAAGTCTTGGCCATTTATATGGAATATGGTGATTGAAGCAATTCAGGAATTCTTTAGCAATGGTTCCCTATTGAAAGCCCTCAATAAAACTTTTATCACTCTCATTTCTAAGAGTGGAGAGCTCTGATACTTTTTTGATTATCAACCTATATCATGCTGCAACTCCATTTACAAGTTGATATTTGAAATCTTAGCTCATAAGATTCGAAAATTATTTCTATTCATATTAATGACTCACAGGGTGCTTATATCCAAGGTAGAGCAATTTGAGATAATGTTTTAACACTTAAAAGTTGATTAGGTCTTATTATAAGAAAACTGGAAAAACTAATTGTTACATCAAAATTGACCTAAAAAAGGCATATGACATTATGGACTGGGATTTCATGGAAACTATGCTATCTACATTGAACTTTCCAGCTTTATTTATATAGTGGATCTCTAAATGTATTTCAACATCTAGTTTTAATGTTCTTATCAACGACCAGCCTACAAAAACATTCACTAACTCAAAAGGGATAAGAAAAGCTGATCCCATCTCACCTGCTCTTTTCAATTTGGTAATAGATACACTTAGCAGGTTGCTTCAAAAAGTGGTGAAAGGTACCAAAGGATTTAAATTTCATTCCAAATGCAGAAGATTAGGATTAACTTACTTATACTTTACTGACGATCTTATATTGCTCTCTAAAGCTGATCCTAGTTTTTTATTAGTACTTATGAAAGGCCTTAAAATGTTCAGCAAGATGTCAGGTCTTGTTATTAATTGTTCAAAAAGTGGCTTATTCTTATCTCTTAAGGAATCCAATCTAAAAGCAACCTTATCCACTATTTTGGGAATTTCTAAACAACAACTTCCTTTTATGTATCTTGGCATATCTATGACAGATACTAGGATGAGTGTCAGGGATTTTGCTTACGTTATTGATAAAATAAATGGTAGAATTGTTTTTCAGAGCTCTAGATATCTTTTCTTTCTTGGTAGAGCATAACTTTTCATACATATTCTGAATTCCATCAGTATGTATTGGACAACTCATATTGCTTTTCCTATCAAAGCCATAAAAACTATTGGCATGATTCTTAATAGATTCTTGTGGCCAAGTGTCAAGGTGAAGATGAAGTGGAAAGATGTTTGTATTCCTAGAAAGCAATGAGGGCTTAACATTATTCCTCTCTAATCACTCAATAATGTTCTTCTTATGAAGCGACTATAGAGGTTACTCACAGATAAGCAATCTTTGTGGTGCAGGTGGATCCACACTTATTTTATAAAAATAGGTGTTTGTGGGACTTCAAAGCTAATTCTCTTGCTTCTACTCCATTCAAGTCCAATGTGAGGATGAGGGAGAGATTGAGACATCATTGTATCATTTAACTGGAAATAGGAAGAAACCTTCTTTTGGTTTGATAATTGGTTGTTTGTTGGGCCTCTGATTAAGCTACAAGTAGCAGAACCTCTTAAATACTTTTTTGACTTACAGGTTTCAGTAGCTCAATCTCTCACTGAGAAGAATTATATCACAATTGCTAGTATACCTGCAGAGTTGAAGAAAGAAATTAGTCAGACTTTTCTTACTTCAAATGAGGATTGTGTAACTTGGAGAAATAATGATGATGGAAGATTAACCAACTCGTCTTGTAAAAAGGTCATTGTTGGCAATTTAACAACACTACAGTAGACAAATTGATTTGCTTTGCTTTGATCATCATCATCCTCAAGCTTCTACAACCGTGTGGGTGGCTATGTTGAATAAGCTACCAACTTTTGATAGAATTGTGAAATTCAAACAACTTGACAATTGGTGCATTCTTTGTAAGAGTGACGAAGAAAGGTTTGATCATTTACTTTTTGAGTGTACCTATGTGTCCAATACTTGGAAAGTCTAGTTGTGTAGATGTTTAATCTATGAATGTCCCCAAAATCTAAGCCAGCTCAAGGAGGTGTGCAGTGATATCAAATTCCAAAATAGAATTGTTAGATGGCGTTTTTACATTTCCCTATCTTTTCCTGTGATAGTTATGTGGGATGAAAGAAATGATCGAATTTTCCATGATACATGCATCCCTAATTGGCAGTTTGGTAACCTTTTAATACAGAGGATACAAATGTATATTAGCTTTAAATAAGGTACTAGACCTTCACTTCTTAAATCATATTGGGGAGTATAAATTTAATTTCAAATCGTCGGGTTATTAAAGTTTGTAGCTTGTGGTTAGTTGCTTTTCTTGTAATTTTCTAATTGTCATATACTAATACTCTCATTTTGAGTGCCTTTCGTGGCTTAATTTAATTATTCATACCTTTCTAGAAAAAATTACCGCTTGTTACACATTTAAGATTAGTGTAAGTCTTGTTTTAGGATTTGACTTTTGTTAGTTGTTACATAATTGATGTTTGACTTACCTTATAACCACCACCAATTTGGCCTTATTTCTCTTTATAAAATAAAAGGAATTCTGGCACCAGTCTAGTACTATATCTTAACCCTAATACCTTTGTGAAAGATAGATGCTTGTTCTTTAGCCAACAATGGTAACTAGTATGTTATACCCCATTTAGCTTCTCCTTTTCTTAACCTTTTCAAGTTAGAATTAGCTTTTCTACAAAGTTATATTTTTATCTTCTAAAGGGATCCAAAATCTGATTAATTGGACAAATACAAAAAAAATTGCACTAAATCTTTTGATTATTCTTCAAATCCATCATCTATAAAACATAGAAAACAAAATAAAATCGACATAAAATTTATTATAAAGCTATAAAATACCAAGTAAATTAACCTAAAATAGTATGTAAACATCAACCTATCACCTATGTATAGATGAACCTAGGCATATGTATTAAGGATTGTATGGAGATCTACACATAGACCTATGTGACGCTTCCAATATTGAGGTAACCTTTTGAAAGGATTCAAAGAATTTAGTGCATTCTGAGAGTAGTTAATCAAGTAGAAATATCAGTTATATCATTACACTAGGAAAGCTCATCATTCCAAACAATAAAATCTTTATAATTGAATTAATCAATGATTAAAAAATAGAAATAGTTTGGCTAGTTCATCTAAAAACCTTATATCAACTAATTTTCTAGTTTGATTTACTTTAATAACCCATATTATTGAAAATCAGTCGATTTATTAATTAATCGATCAATTTTTGTAAATCAACTAGTCTTACAATCTAAAATAAATCAGTTAGTTTTCATTTAATTGTCTCCTTCTTTAATTAAACTTTAGCTTCTTTGATCGGTAAAGAAAGTCTCCATTATTTCATTAAAATGCTCCCATTCCATCACTTTTAACTATTCATATCCATCCGAAACATAGTCACCTTAGGAATCTTGATATACAGGAACACATGAATTATTTACAAAGAATTATTATTCATTTTAGATTGAATTATTATAATTATAATAATTATTAATTAGTTATACATAAATAATATTGGAATTTTAATAAAATATTTCATTTTATAATATTTTACTTATTTTTAAGTATACATTAATGATAATGTATTTCAATAAAATATCTCATTTTTATAATTTTTATTTACTATCTACAATGTATTGATTTTATGATAGTGAAATACTTGTTGAATTTCTAAAACTTAAACTTCTTATTTTACTAATTTAATTTCTAGTTTGGCTTTTAAAACACTGGACTAAGTATGCAAGATGAAATTAGGGGGACTACAAAATGGATATTTATTGGGTATTATTTTAATGTGCTAATGGTGATCAAAAGTAGCAACTATTTTAGTTTATTTTTAATTTAATTAATTAAAAGCAAATTTATTATTGATTAGATAATAGTAGAGAAAAGTCTTAGTAGTTGTATCCATTCCCCACGAGATCAACACCTACTACCACTTTAATAATATAGAAAAATAGATCCACTTACCTTAATCTTGTATTAGAATAGTCAAATAAAATAATAAAATTCATCATCACTGTTCACCCATAGATTTGGGATATTTATGATGTTTTTTCTCCTCGCATAATTAAGGTCACATTTTAAAGATGCATTCAACTACTAGGGTGCATTTTCAAACCTACATGCTTTTTTGCTTCCCTTAGCATGCTTCTTTCCCCTAATTCTTTAATGATTGACCATCACATTATACTCTCTACTTCTCCTCCATCTCTAAGTCCCGCCATACAATTAGTTCATCTGCTCCAAAGAATGTTTTGTTTCTTCCAAAATAATAAACCTATTTACCCACTCCTATACTTCCTCAATGGTATATACTTTGTCCATCAAAAGGGATCTCCATATTGGTTGATGGCCATATAGTCCTTTTTCAAATATTATACCAAATATTATGGAAATCAAACTTAACACATGGATGCCCTCTACACTAAATCTTTGAGATTACTACTAGAGACTTTCTCCTTGTCTTTGTACCACGTCAAACAAAGTAAAGGAATTATTAGGTCTCCTCTTTTTGCTAGCAAAGTAAGACTTAAACTTGGAATTTGTTCAAACAGGAAGCCTTTCAAGATATCTACTACCAATCTTTGGTAGCTCCAATCAAAATAGAAGGGAAGGCTTTGCACTTCAATGCATCCATTAGCTATATATAGATCCATCATCTCCTGATATACTACAACATGATCAATGGGATATATAGTTACACTGTAAAATTCCAAACAAGATATCTTAAACTTGGGTGAGGATGGCGAGCTTATGATCTTATAGGAAAATGATGTGCTTAAATCTACATATATTATCTTAAGTAATTTGCTTAGTTTTAATGATAAATTACTTGTTTCACTTAATCTTTAATATCTTATCAAATAAATTATAAATTCGATAGTATGATGAAATCATTCAAAGATTGGGGTCATTTGAAGCAAAATTAAGAAAAGTTACAATTTTTAAAGGAACACAAACTGGCTCCCACTTATGTGCTAGCTCATGCCTTTAATAGAGCAAATGCAAGACGCCCTATGGTATGAGCCATGACCATATGGGAAACTGTCTACAAGTCATATAGAAAACATTGAGACCTATGGTTAAGAGAAACGACCATGTAGGAGGCCATGTATTTATTTCAAGGAAATAGTGAGATGTACAACTAAGAGACATAGTCATGTTAGAGGCTCTGTTTATTTCACAGAGAATTTAATGAAGCCATATGTCTGAGGCAATGTAAAAACATATATAAGAGTGAGAACCCTAATTTTTAAGAGATTAGGGAGGCTTCAACCTCCCTTTGGAGAATACACTTTATAAACTCATCTTCTTCTTTCTAAAGTTAAGGTTAGCTATTGAGAGGCTTCTATAACCTTTAGGAAGTTAGATTTCAAGTTGTTTGTCATTAGAGAATTAAGACCACATATCATTTCAATGAATCAAATTGTTATTAAACATTGAGAGTCAATCTAAATTTATTTTTATTATGACTTATTATTTATCTTTGGATTTTTTATTTTGATTTGGTTATTGGCTAAATATCTTTTTTATGTATAGATAGGGAAAATCCTAGATGTTAATTTTTGTATGAATTGATTTAATTTAGTTTATGATATGAGTTTGAGAGTTATCTTTGTTAGTCTTAATATTGATTTAATCATATTTGCATTTAATACTGATTTAATTGTATATGTGGACGACTCGAGAGTGCTTGCTTGTGAGTGGTTTATGGTTTAGGTAGAAGGGTTTGAAGTGGGTATTTAAGAGATACTTATGTGATCTTTCTAGTGTTACCTTTATGGGATTTCATATATCTTAATACATTAAGGGGTGTTAGAAATGATAAAGATAGATGAGTATAGGTTAAGAAGGAGTAGTTTTAGCGATTAGAGGTTCCTTCCAATTTATATAATATATCATATCTAAGTTAACTGAATCAGGAAGTCAAAGATACTATTAAGGAAATTACTACTCCAAACATAGTTATCTAGTTGTATATCTTTTGATTAATTATTTTATTGGTAAATCCTTTGACTATTGTCTAGATTTTGTGTTTATATCTAAGTTATAATTTATGACCATGTTTGACAATCAGTGGATTGCATTAGCTGTTAGCTGATTCTATTAGTAGTTAGCTGACAACGGATTAATATAGCTGATGACTGGTGGATAACATCAACTATTTATTTAAAGATGTTTGGTAAAATTAACTATTTAGGATTAGCTGCTTACGTGTAAAATGAATTATAAGGGCATGACTTTTAAAAAAAATTATAAGGACGTGAGTATTATATCTTAGTATTTCTTTGAACATTCTTATAAGAATTGAGACAGAGCAAATGAAGTCAACTTCATGATTTCAAAGTTAAAGGAAGATGTATATAGTGGGATGATAACTCTTTGTATATATTGACCCAAAATTGATATTAATTCAACTTCAAAAATTAAAATTAAAAATATTAAATTTAAATAATAAACTTATTATCTCTATCTCTATCTCTATCTCTATCTTTATCTATCTCTATCTTTATGAGTAATCTGTAATAAGTTTTGAATATAATAGTCTTTTAGTCTTTTAATTTCTCAGTCGCTGGAGAAAAACATTCCTCAGCAACGTTTTCAAAATCAACGGATTGGATTCAATCCGTCAACCTAATAAGCTAATTACCAAACATAATTGTTACCAATTTGATATAGTCAAACAACTAAAACCTTTCAGTTCGCCAAAAAATAGCTGATAAGTCATTTACCAAACAAGACCTATTTCTTATTTAATTATCCAAAATTAATAAAAATCAACACTTTATTTATCGTTCTTAGACTAGTTTGTAATGTTTTTGATTTGTTCAATCCATTCATTTTCTTCATTTGGAATAGGGAAATATATAATTAGTAAATGGATATACATTTCCACGCTCGCACCAATGAAGGGGTTGTTTGATGTCGAATGGATCTTCTTACATGAGACCGCGAAAAGATTAGGGGTGTCTCTATGTCCTTCCTCCGATGACCCTGGGGCAAGAAGATCCACCCTATACTTCTAGTCTCGCGGGCTCAATGGCATTGTTAGTCTCGTCCTCCAAAATCTTGTTCCTATTGAACTTTTTCATCTTTTGGAATCCTAATCTTAATTTATGTGTTCTTGCTCGGATTCTCATTGTAAACGTCAATTAAAAAATATACAGACCTGCGATATTCCTCAGATGGACTTTGACTGCAGAATTCATGCTTCCCTATAACTAATTTCTTACGTGTTCTTGCAAAATAAAGCAGGATAATAATATATATATGCAAACATGTGGTATTTCTCAAGTGAACTTCTTGACTTGACTGTAGACCTTTCACTGTCATGTGACTTATGTGTTCTTGGAAAACAACGCAGGAGGTTCCTCAGATGTAGTCATTCTGATTGATATATATGCAGACCGGCGTTATTCCAAAATGAACTTCCTCCTAAAGTTATGAATATCGTACCGGGCTCGGTACTGAATTGAGCTCTGGAATAGAACTGTACCGATACCGGGTACCATTTCGGGAAATTTTTTAAATTTATAAAATAGTCCCTAAAATTTTTAAAAATTACAAAATAGTCCATATTGATATATTATATAGTTGTACTGTATACTTTACTAGTTTACTGTTTACATCAACCATGCTTTCAAAAATCTTAATAATAA
>JAOTBA010000003.1:13959384-13969980 GCA_025629845.1 Erythroxylum squamatum | reverse complement strand
GAGACACCGATGAGAATAATATCATTTGTCATTTGGGATTTGAGATTTCCATACAATGATGTTTTATAGCTGGGACTAGAAGTATAAGAAAGTGATTTCATATGCATTGAGACGACTAGAGTCTCATACGCTGACTATTAAATGCATAGTGTAGAACTTGTTACAGTAGTGATTACTTCGATAGTTGGAGACATGACATGGGCAGGGAAATTCACTATACAGACCATTAACGTTGAGGGAATTGTGGTTTATTAAATGGATGAATACTGTTGAGTGTTTTATTATGACTGAAAATACAATTAAAGCAGGCCCAACTTATCTACTGATTTCCGCGCATACGATGCTGGTATTCAAAAAAAACAATGTGATACTGAGTTTTGACTGAGTGATGTAGCACGCCACATTCGCGGGGCACGGACTCGGATATCACCATCGATGTCGGGTTTGGGTCACGCGGGAGTGGGGTGCTACACTACACCTAAGAATGCTAATGAGTTTAGAAGTTTTCATGATCTATCAAGTTTCTATTGAAGGTTTGTTAAAGACTTTAGTTCCATTGTTGCACCTTTGAATGAACTTGTTAAAAAGAATGTTGTTTTTAAGTGGGATGATGTGTATGATCGAGTTTTTAATATATTAAAAGATAAGCTAACTAATGCACCTTTGTTTGCCCAATTTTGATAAAGCTTTTGAAGTTGAATATGGTGCATCTGGAATTGGAATAAGGGCTGTATTGATGTAAGAATCTAAACCAATTGCTTATTTTAGTGAAAAGCTAAATGGCCATATTGAATTATGCTACTTATGATAAAGAACTATATACATTAGTAAGAACTCTTCAAATATGGCAACACTATTTATGGCCAAGGGAATTCATCATTCATTCTGATTATGAGAGTTTAAAGTTCTTGAAATCCCGTGGTAAGCTCAATAAAAGGCATATGTTGGAGAACAAATATGAAAAGGAGAACATTGTGGCTGATGCATTGTGTAAAAAGTACGCATTACTTACTTATTTGTAAACTAAAGCATTGCTTAAAGAATTGCATGCAAATGATTATGATTTTGGCCAAGTGTGGGATGCTTGTTCTAAGTGTGCGTTTGGTGAATTTTATAGGCACGAAGGATTTCTATTTAAGAAAGATAAATTATGTGTGCCTACTGGTTCTAGTCGTGAGTTACTTGTTAGTAAAACTGATAGGGGCGATTTGATGGGGCATTTTGGTGTCCAAAAGACTTTGGATATATTGCATGAACATTTTTATTGGCCTAAAATGAAATATGTGCAATCTGTTTGTGACAAGTGTATAACATGTAAACAAGCAAAGTCTAAATTAAAACTGCATAGTTTATATACCCTTTAATCTGTGCCTACTCAACCTTGGATTGATATTTCGATGGATTTGTTCATAGGTTTACCAAGGTCTCAAAGTGGTAAGGACAACATTTTTTTGTTGTTGATCAGTTTAGCAAAATGACTCATTTTATTGAATGTTCTAAAACCAATGATGCAACACATATTGATGATTTGTTCTTTAAAAAGGTTGTTTGATTCCATGGTTTGCTCAAGACAATTGTTAGTGATAGAGATGTTAAATTCTTAAGTCATTTTTGGCACACTTTGTGGACTAAGTTAGGAACTAGACTCTTGTTTTCTACTGTTGCACGTCCCCAAACAGATGGGAAAATTGAAGTAGTTAATAAGACACTCACTACTTTGTTGGGTGCTATCATACACAAGAACTTAAAATGATGGAAAAGTGTTTGCCACATATTGAGTTTGCCTACAACAGGTCTGTTCATTCCACTACTTCCTTTTCACCTTTTGAAATTGCATATGGCTTTAATCCTTTAACTCCTTTGGATATTTTACCTTTGCCTACTGATGAACATGTTAATCTTGATAGGAAGAAAAAGGCAGATTTTGTAAAGGATTTACACGCCAAGGTTCGGGCCAACATTGAATGGAAAAAATAACAATATGCAAGATAAGCTAACAAAGGGTGTATAAAAGTTGTTTTTGAACTTGGAGATTGGGTATGGGTGCACATGAGGAAGCAACAATTTCCCATATAAAGGAAGTCCAAATTGTAGCCTAGAGGAGATGGACCTTTTCAAGTCTTGGAGAGGATCAATGACAACACCTACAAGCTCGATGTGCCAAGCAACTATGGTAATGTTAGTGCTACTTTTAATATTGCTTATTTATCCTTATTTGATGTAGGTGGTTCAAGGAAGAATCCTTTCAAGGAGGGGTGGAATGATGGGGATCAAGATACTAACCAAATGACTCCAGTTGATGTTAGCAAATTTTCCCAAGACCCATTACAAGGAATTGGAGGTACAATGACTAGAGCAAGAACAAAACAAATGAAAGAAGCTTTACAAGGATTAATCATGGAGATGTAAGAAAAGGAGGTTGTTATTGAAGGTGCTAAGGTATTACCAAGATTAATTACTTATCTTCATGTACAAGATGTTGGACAAGACTTAGTAAATGGTGAACCAAGCTTGGAATCCAAGATACAAGGCTGATCATCACGCATGGGTTTAAAGGAAGCATAATCTACATAATTAAGATTCAATCAACAAATGGGTTGGTTATGTTAATTAAATTAAGCCCAAATTTACGTTTTCGAGTGAATAAGGCCTTATTAAGACTTGTTCCTTAATAATTTTAATCATAGCTTGATAAATCATATTGTTTCCTTAATTTAGGAGATATCCACATTCAATACTGATGTGTATTCTCAAATTAAGGATTCTCTTTCTTATTTAGGTCTTTCCTACTTATGTATGAATTAATTAGGAATAGGTAAGAAAACCCTTTCTTTATAGGATTAGGATATTATGATGCCTATTTAAAGGGTCATCTAATGTATTACAAGATCTTCATCACTATCAATAAAAATTAAGTTATTTTTTAGCTAGCTTTGCTTGTTCTTTTGTGTTCTTGGTAGAATACAAATCTGACTTATCAAAGGAGTGATCAACCTTTGTTTCATCTTAAAATCGGAGTTTAAGGATTTAAGTTCCTTAAGGTTCTAATATGATCGTTCAACTTATCACGTGGTCTTTCAAGTGCGTCATATTAGTACAAGATGGTTCAATGGTCTTAAAACTTCAATGAAGGTCCAGAGTACCTGTAAATAGATTTGTCCGCTTATGTGCTACTGGTCAACAACGCATACTTAATACGCTAGCTGTTGGAAGCAACCAAGTTCTTGACAGCTTTCAAAGAAGAGGATATGGTGGAAACAGTCAGAGCGATTCTCGAGCATGTTTTCCTAAAAGTTACAATATGGACAGAGGGGAGTGATTATTTTGCGGCGAATGTTGTCGGACAGTTCATTAATTGGATAAGTTATTATTCTGCGAAATATGAATTAAAACTTGCTCTCTCAAGACCCTGATTAACTTCTGAACTCAAATGATTTATTGTTCAAGTAGTAATGATATCTAGCTACAATGTCTAGGATAATAAAAGGATGTAAATTAAGATTCCAATCACAACAATAAAAAGTTGGCTTTTATTTGTGAAAGACAGGCAAAGAGGCTAAATCGGTCAGAGTTCCATTGCCGACACATCCATGAGATCACTTCGTTGTAGGGTCTACCACGCCAGAGGATCCTCTGGCCCCAAACATGTGTACCTACCCTGTCTCCCTTGATCTCAGCCGTCCATTCATGTAGTCCCACATGAATGGACGGCTGAGATCAAGGGAGACAGGGTAGGTACTGAATAAGGGGGCCAGAGGATCTGGCCCCGTCTACCACACGTCTGCCGTATTCTACTATCAATTTGTGATGGGTCCTCTATTCTAGTTATTGTTGTTAACATTATCTTCTCATCTTGGATTCCATCCGAAGGACAAAGTTAACATTATCTTCTCGCGTAACCCTGCAACTAATATTAAACGAATGGTGCTCTAATGTTCGAAAGGCTGAAGCACACGGAAGCTTTGATTCGATTTCACCCTAAAACAATCAGAAGTAACTAAGTAATTGGTATGGCGGCTTCTTATCCTTCACCAGATAAGAAAGATAAAACCCAGTGCCTTTTTGTACTGTAGCTTGATTCTATAATTACCATATCCTTTTATGTGCCATATTATTAAAACTATTCAAGTATTATATAATTATTGCGTGTACTAGAGATTTTGATTCATTTTTATTTAATATCTTCCAGACAATAGTTTCAATTTGAAATTTACAACCCATTATTGATTAGATTTTGTTATATTAATTAATCACTGGTAATAAATATTATTTGCATAGAAGACATTATTTAAGAATATATGATTAATTTATCTACATATATTTTTAAGAAGAACACTGTACATTTATTAATTACAAACTTTCAAAAATTAAAACTAAAAAGATCACCTATAAAAGATAATAAAAATTAATATATACTATGATCAAGTATAAAAGATAACAAATGGTTTAATAAATTAAGCGTAATTTACAGCATGGGTCGGGTTCTTAATTATAGGACTTATTATGAAATGACCTTGGGTATATAATTTTCTCTTACCCATTAGGAGATCCATGCATTAACAAAGGCAAAAGATCTCGTTGACATCGTTTCAAGCAACTTTTGTTAAGGACAGTCAAAAGTTACACCTGCTTGTATAATGTATAAAAGTAGAGGAGCTTACTCAAAGTTTTCGACGACTTCCTCAAATAGAAACATATAAGTATATTTCCACATTATCCTTGTTTATGGCTGATCCTAGGTCGTTCAATAACATTCATGTGGTATTATAATGATTATGTAATTATATATATGAATTTATACAGAGATTTTCTATTTTCTTTATAAGGAAATCAGAAAAAATAATTTAGTTTTACTTAAATGCATAGTGCATTTGCTTTCTTGGATTGATTTATCTTTCAAAATTACAATAAAAACGGGATTAAAATTCAATGTCTCGTGATTTCTTGATGAAAATTCATTAGAAATAGCCACTGAAAATCACTAGTTCTGGTGGAGCCAGACATTACGTAAAGGTTATAGCCAACGCTCAACTATCTAACATTTAGTTCAACATATGATGGACCAACTGGAGGATATGACATACGTCTAGCGTGTATCATGCACATGCATAAAGTCATTACTCATATTCAAATCGAGCACGTGTGTCACATACACCATAAAGCTAAAGGTATGTGTTAGACTAGTATTGCTCCACATTGGGCGTTTTCAACAAGTGCAAGTGATCAATCAGTAGTCGATCAATCAAGTATGTGATGACTTTTTATGCGCAGAAGTGTACAGGTTACGTAGGAACTTGAGAGATCTTGAGGTTCCAAATTTACCTCTTCTAGAGCTCTTGGGGCGAGGTCTTAGGGCTTAGGATTAGTCCGGCTAAACTGGAATATCTAATATAAATATATAAAAAAAAACACACATGTGCCATATGCATATGGTAGAGCATGTTGTTTGGTGCAAACAATGTATTACACTCGAACCCCACACACACGCTGACATCATAAGACAAAAATTCAAAAGTTTTAGAATTTATAAAATAACCTCTCAAGTTATTTTGGGTAATTTTTAAGATCCTGTAGATATATAAAGTTGAATTCTAAATTTTGTAGATTTATTACATTGGTAAGAATTAATATTTAACTCTACAAAAATTTAAATAAAGTGAAAGCCGCAATTGAGTAAATCTTTGTGCAATTCACTTAAAATAATAGAGATTTTTTTTTATCATCTTATGTGGTTTATCTATTGATATATATTAGGGGGTGGTTGAATTGGTGGAGTAGGGGGTATAGGGTCAAAAGGTCCTATGTTTGAATCTCCCTACCTACACTCTCTCGATCGAGCTTGTCATACAAGGCTTGCCTAGTTCGAAGTAGCCGGTTGGCGTGATTTGCAGGCTATTGCGTCAATCCGGAGATTTACCCAGTTCGCATCCAAAGGATAGCAGCTGTGAGTTTCTCTGTTTCCAAAAAAAAATATTTTAAGATTTTTTTGTATGATAAGTTTATTACAGAATTAACAGAAAATGCTATGATAACATATAGGTGCCCTTATACATATGGAATTTTTCGAATGCAAATAATAATATAATCACCACAGTAGCCTTTTAAGTTGGTATTTAAACTCTATTGCTTACATGTTGGAGGATATCCTAATTTATTTATTTAGTTATTTTACGCATATGTTTTGACCTTATATGAAAATTTGAGATATGCATAAAGGATTTTGGTACGGGATAGTCATTACTAAAGTGATCTATACTTCCCCGTATGATAGAATCATAAAAGTTAATAATATGTCCTCTAACAGTTTTTTATGTAAAGATCTTATATTTTTGTATTTTATATTCTACCCATAGGTGTTTATAATATATTTGATAAGATACTCATTACACTTTTTATAGCATTCAATATCATTGTAATCCTATATTTGAACTAATGATATACATTATCTATTTTGAAATTTATTTTTCTATAAATAAAAATTTTACCATTAAGACCTTGATTAGTTTCAAATTTAAGAAGTAGAAATAGGATATAGAGTTTGCTCAAGAGACAGTAGATATTAACATGACAATGACCAAAGAAAAGTCATGTATTATCACACTTGTAAGTGTAAAAGCTAAAAAATAGCCTATACAATTTAGAAAAGATATAATGTGTTATATGACCATCAAAAGGTCCATTCATGACTATATGTTTAGTAGGCTAGAATAAACAAATATAAAAAAAGGTTTTCTTAATAATGTTTCTCAAGGGTGCAAAGTTTTTTTAATACTAAAAGTAGATCTATACTAAAAGAACTATATTTTATGAGATACACAAGGATTGGGGGAGTAAGAGAACATATCCTTAAGATGGTTCATTTACGTAGTAAACTCAACTCCTTAAAAATATTGTGATTTTTTATGCTTGAATTATTAACCAAACTTTGAAAATACTTCCTTATAGTTTGGTATCTGTGTAACCTCATACAACTTACAAGATGATTCTTGGGGCATCAATTATTTAATTACTCATTATATAAGAAGACAAACTAAAAAAAAAAACCACACAAATAGCCTTGATAGCCACCAAACAAAAAACTAAAGCTAAACTTATAAAGTACAAACGTGACGCTCATATAAACCCACCACTTAAAAAACAAGGTCATACTAGTGTTACGAGGGGTTTTGTAGATATAATAAGGAATATAATATGTTTCTTTTATAAAAAGAAAGTTGAAAAATGATATTATTGCATAAAGGAATAATTAGATACCTAACAACTTAAATAAAACTTTGTTTAAAGTACTAAAAGATTGATTGAATTAAAATAAATTTATTGAAATTAGAACAACTAATAAAACTAAACAATCGAAAAAGTGAATAATTGAGACTAGCAATAAGATTAAAGTTAACCGATGACGAAAACTTAGGAATTATTCTATTCTTGTTTTGTCTTTACTTTATCTTATTGATTCAATTTATGATTGATCTTAGATATCCTAAGGTTTTGATTACCCCCTCTCGAGATCTAATCAAGTTATCCTAATTAAAATCGATAATAATAGAATTGCAACTTCTCGATTCACAAAACTACTTATAACTATTCAGTTGGATTTGAAGCAATCTTAAGGATAATTAATTTGCAATTAAGATCTCTCTTGAATTATTTGTTAATATGATTTTTACAAGTCTAGTAAGTTATCAACTCTTGTCTTACACCTTCACACATGTAACTTGATTCACTCTCTCGATTTATTATCAAGTATAAGTATAAAAAAAATATCACAAAGCATTCATAGATGTATTGAATTGAACAAGAATGAAGTTTAACAAAACAAATCAAGAACAATCCATAATATGAATTTAGAAACTCATAATCATGTCAACATCCTAACAATCCAAATCAACATCCAAGACAATGAAATAAATTAAGATAAAAGAAAGAAAAACTGTTTAGAGTCTTGATCTTGAATTCTGGAAAGTCTAGAGTGCTCTTGATATCTCCTCTTTAATCTTCTTTGAATCTGATGGTTGCCCCCTTTTTTCTTTCGTTTTCTTATCCTTAAATACTTCTTGATGCTTCTAGGGTTTCTGCATTTATTTATTTTTTCCAAAAATAACCCCAAAACATAAAAAGTACAAAAGAACTAACTTGTTAGAAAAGCTAGAATTTGTTGTTTGCCTCGCCTGCCACGATCATAACATCTTCCATGCTTCACATTTTTCTTCTTTTCTTTAATTTGCCTGTTTCCATTCAATCACAAACACATCAAACACCCTTAGAAACATAAAATCAAGATCAAATTCTTTCTCTAAACTAATCAAAAAATTAAAACATATAAAATCACTAGTAGAAACACAACTCTAAGTTCTAAACATATGACTATCATCTAAAAAACACTTAAAAACAAACTCAAACACCTAGAAAACATACAATAACCTACACTTATCAACATTTCCACACTTAAGCCTTTGCTTGTTCTCAAGAAAAAGAAAAAGCATAAACACAAAGAAAGCACATAAACACACAATCATAAAACAATGCAATAATGGTATAATCAAATCAATTCTCATGGAATTAAGTTAACCTCAAACACCAACCACTCAAAAAGTGCTAGAATACTAACTTATTCCTTTTATGTTTAAGTTCTTTGATTTAAATATGCATTTCAATCAAAATCTTAACATCTTATTCATGCACCTATGGCACTTATAAGCATGAATTTATATTATTGATCGAATAAAAATGTAAACTATCACTAAATAACCTTTCATGAAAATTCTTGCTTTTAAAAGATCAGTAGGTTTAATTTATTGTAAGCATCATCGTAATGCGTGTCGAACGCACCATAAAGTAAAACCTAACTCTGCACAACTAAATTTATAGTAGTGGTGGGTAGGGATCGTTTCCACAGGGAATGTACGTGTTGCTTTTGTAATGAAAAGAATTGATGTTTAGGATATTACAAGGGGTGGGGTTGGTTGGATGCAAACAACAAAATAAAGTAAAATTGAACTAAGGAAAGCAAATAAAATTAAAAAGCATAAAAATGAGAAAATCGAAGAATGATTTTGGAATCTAGTTCTTGGTTCAATCTCAGCGTACACACAAATAAACCATACTTCATTGTCATGTTGTTTTCACCTCTCTTAGAAACTATTAATCGTAGATTAACAATAAGTTCTGTTAACGTCGATTTTTCCTTAGGTTGTGGTTAATCATAATAAGCTCTTTAACTAAACCTAGCTATTAAACAACCTAGAACAAGTTCTCTAGATTTAGTTGGACGGTCACATTACGAATAAGGAAAACAAGTCAATCTAGGCAACAACCACACAAGCTTGGGTCATTTAACCTATGTTACATTATCCCTAATGATTCAACGTCATCATTTGCCACAAATGAATCCAAAACACAAATATTACGTGTCGTATTTGAGATTCTAGCAATGGGTTTATATAAAAACAATCTAAAAGAAGCATTCAGATTATCCTTACACAAATAACTAAATCAATAAGCAAAGAATAACATAAACAATCCCTAATGAGAGAAAATTCAACAATACACAATCACAATATGCTAAAATGTGATCCCCGGTCTCAATTTCCCCTTTAAACCAGAAGAAGAAGGATTAGCCCTTCATAGATCTCAAAGAGGTGAGGTCAACAATTCCTCTTTCTTTGGCACTCAAAATGTCAATTTATGGAAAAAAACTAGGTTTCTATGCATATACACGGTTGGGTGCACCGCTGTGCATCCAACCGTGCAAACCAATAAAAATGCTTCATTCGCTACTTGCATAACTGTGCAAACCATAAAATTTCTAATCACCAAGATGCACAGCCTTGCAACTACATGGTGAATTCTTCATTTATAGCATTTTCTTGTCCCATCTTCATTCTAATCCATCACCTTCTTGTTCCACAAATACAAATGAGTTTGCAATTAAGAGAATGACTCAAGGAATGTGTTGTTAACTCATTTTAACTCTTGAACTTTGAAATTGTACCTAAAACTAAATATGAATCAAAATGAGTTTTTAAGCATTCCATATCATTAATCACTAAGGTTCTGTTTGGTTTAGAGGTTAATAATGGGATGGGATGGAACGTAACATACTTCCATCATTTGTTTGAGGGTTTCATAATGGAATGTAATGAAATGGGATGGAAGCGGAGGGTTTCATGTTACGTTCCATTCCATCCTAAACAGTGAAAATAAGAAACCTCCTATTCGGAGGGTTTAGGATGGAATATAAACTAATAAATACATACTACCTAATATACCCTCAATAATTCTTCTTAATACCATCTCTGAACAAATCATAATATTAATATTTTAAATAGAATATAATAATATTTAATATAATAATATGTATTAAATAATTAATAATAATAATTTATATTATTAATAATAAATTATATATTTAATAATAAAATAAAAATTTTATATTTAGAAAATATTTATTTATTTACTTATTTATATATAAATATATACAAACAATTAAATAATATTTTTATATATTTTTTCTTTAATAAAAAATATATTAAAAATTATTCTTATTTGTATATATTTCTATATAAATAAAATATAAATAAAATATTTTTAAATATA
>JAOTBA010000003.1:13948732-13959284 GCA_025629845.1 Erythroxylum squamatum | reverse complement strand
TTCAATTCCATAGCAATTAGTACTTTGATCTACCTCAAAATTCAACTCCACATTTTACACTCTTTATTACACTACATATGCTTTACTGCTATCGGGATTTCTGCTTAATGTATCAAATACAACACTAGCCTTACTAGGAAATACTCATTTGTATCATCAAAATATTTTAGTACTTTTATCTATTATCTCAGTCTCGTATTCCATTCTCTCGAGTTGTCTCAAACTTTAATGATCTGTATATTTATATATATCCCAAATGTTTCTGTACATATAATGTCTCCAACTTCCAAAATAATCACCATTGTAGCAAATTCCAATTCATACATCAAATAATCACCTCATAAGGTTTAATTGTCTCCATGCATACGAAATCACTTTATCATGCTGCATTGGATTTTTCCCTAATCTCTTATACTGCATCATTGTATACTATAAAATCTCCAAATTCAGACGATATAATTAATATCGGTGTTATGATTCCTCAAATTTCTCTTTACTTTCATTACTCATCTAATTTACACATTTTTCCTCAAGTATTCAAACTGCACTTCTCAACTTTTCGAATACATTTAATATATCATCAAATTTTGCTTGGATCGCTTTAATCTTCAATACTATAGTACTATCGGGGTGTTTGTTAACTCGAATAAATATTTCCAAAGCTCCATAGGCCCATGATTAGTTCTCCTAATTCCTTAAATAGCTAATTCCTAAACGAGGTAACATTATCTCACGTCATTTTCAATTTTGCAATTGACTTGCCCTTCTTAAATGATTTTCTCCATTCTTTAGATTTCCTCATATTTCACATTGACTTATTCTAATGTTTGCTCATTCATACTAGTTTCTCCACACTTTTCCATTTATTTGCAATCTTAAGTTCCCGTGTTTATAACACATTCATTAGGTCAAATTTGTATCTCCCGAACATATTGACCCAAAAAGAAAACGTGAACTTATATACTCCTCATATTAGCAATCAATGTCTCCTCAAATTGAGGAATCCACTCACATAGTTGGATACTTTCCACTAAACAAAATACATACATTCTCAGTAGCATATTCTACCACTTTTGTCTGAGTCTCTGTCAGAAGTAGGCCTCCAATATTTACTTTTGACTTGATTAATAATCATTTATTCCTCGAAATGGAACATTTGATTCACGCGATATGATTCGATAAAACATCTCTATCACAAAAAGGTTTCTTACCTCAATCACCTACACTGTTTCCACGATCTTTATCACTCAACTATATTCCTCATTGCTATTTCGACTTTTCTTAATACCTTAATAAGATCGATTTCAACTGTTCATGATATTTCACTAATTTCAATTCCTATCGCACTTTGCTTGATCAAAATATTCTTTACAAAAAAACTCAAGGAAATAAAAGGCATATTCGTTTACTCTCATATTTTTGTATGTATCATCAAGATCATTACATCTTACATACCAAAGTACTTTAGGTAAGTCACCAATTTATATTGATGCCAATTATACGCCAATCACAATTGATTCTAAACAACTTCTTAATATTCTTCGATTATTCAAGTACTACTCCAAACTAGTTACCTTTTCAACATAATCACCTATATCAAACTCCCATTGCGTTACTCTGATTCATCTCATGATTTTAACTTGAGGGATCATAGATTATCTCTTATACCATATCCAAATACAGATCTCGTATGTACTCAATCACATTATTCAACAATATAACAACATGATCAAATATATTCTCATAATAACTGGCCTACTTAACCTTGAGAACTTCTACATATATCAATATCATTTGTTTCATTTTCTATGCGTACGTTCTTAATCAATTTAGAAGCATAGACTAATAGCCATCTTGAAATTCTGATATCAAATTCACTAACACAATCTTATACCGAGTCATAACTCTTATCACATTAATTTAAAAAATCATTCTAAATTCCAAGTTCAACTTTTCAATTCCAAATTGCTTGTACACCCTAAATATTATCACTTCCACTCATGTCTCTATTTCTTCTAAGTTAATTCATGAAAATATTTTCACATTCATATCAATTGAAGTACATGTCTATAACCAAAATTTTTTCACCATAGTCACTGATATAATCACAATTACTTAATCTATGTCTAACATATAGGACTATGTAATATTTCTTATTTCTAAATATCCATAAACTTTCATTTCCACATATGATGAAATGCCCATATAAGATCCTAATACTGGCACTCTGATACCACAACTGTTGAGCCCCATTTCCAAAGTCCAACCCTTGAACCATAAAACGTGTGCGTATTATTTCTTATCATACTAACGTGAACGTATTATCCTGCAGGTTTATTTGCTTTTTTTTCAATTAGCCACCATCTATTCACCGTTGTCCTCATGCCATTCCAAAAACTTTCCTATTTGATCAATTAATAAATGACAATCCATTCTTATGATTATGTCCTCAATCATATTGTACCTGTCATCGAACATGAGATCATGAAGCTTGAAGTTTGGGCGTAGTGGAAGCTAAAAATCCTTTGAACGCATGGCTTATGGGGAAAATCCCATATGCTCCCTTCAGGTGAAGTTCGTCGCGGCTAACTTTTGGCTTCGCCGCGGTGAAGACCCCTCGGTCAAATTACACTACGGTGAAGTCAAGACTTTTGCCGCGATGAAGTTGACCAAAAAACACACTGATTACCCTAACATCTTTTCTAACCTTACCTTCACACTTAATCATCCCAAATTCACTCCCTCTAATGCATTATCATTTCATGACAATTCAACTACCAATGTTATTTCGTCAAACTCTCAAATCTCTACTCAAATTATTCACTACTTACAACTAATTCTCATCCTTCACCATTTCCTATCTTTCTTTTCCATAACATCTCTTTCTCATATATATCAATAATTCATGTTCAAAATCATCATCTCCAGTTGATAACTTTCTCAAGTATAGTTGATTTCAACTCAGCTTTATCCATATGCAAATTTATATTTCCACTCAACATCATCTATACATAATTAAAATTCATTAACATCAAAAGATAAGAGTTTTTACAAAGCTGAAATGACACTTCAAACCACAATACATCAAGGTATCAAAATCCCAAAATACATAAGATACTTGAACCAATAAACTTGAAATGCGACTAAAACCTCATATTTACTAAATCTAGCTTAAAATACAAAAAATACAAAATCAGAGTTAAGTCTTGACCCTCTTTCATTCCATCTTTTGCTCATCGCCTGGACATGGGGAGGAGAATGGGGGTGAGCTTAATGCTCGTGGGTGACAAGTTTATAATGAAGAATAAGTAAAATCATTGAAATGTATCATTTGTCATAGAAATTTATAAAATGCATAGTTCTCCATTTTTAACAAATTCACAATCTTAATCTCAAACTAATAGTTCGAATATCATCACATAACACTCAATTATGCACCATTCATGACTATACAAAAATGCATTGCACAAATAAATGGCTCGAGAGTTTCGTGGAACAAAATGGATAAACCGAAATTTATACCGTGAACAAAACGAGTCCGATTTCTCAAGATCTCGTGGTCTCAAGTAGGCAACCGGGAGAAGGCTATAGGTCAACGTGCACGTGACTAACGAAACGTTCCTCTCTTGCCCAATCACAAGCAAATTTATGCTCAAATCATTTCATCATACTTTCATGCCTTTTCTTCTTTTATGAATATATAAAATGCCATGAATTTTCCAAGGCATAACATAAAATGTTTCAATGCATTTCCATCTTTATTTTGAAATTCTTATACAAAATTCATATACCGAAACATGTAGCAAATTTGAAATCATTCAAAAGCAACATTTATGAAGTAATTGAAATCATTTTTGATTTGTAAGAAAACATTAATGGCTCATTACTAAATTATAAACATGAAACCCAACTTAAGAATCCTTGCTTATAACTTGCTCAAAGGTGCCTCACCCTTTGCTCCTCTTGCCTTCCTTGATTTCCTTTGACAATAGCCAAAAATTCCATTCAATTGGAATTCCAATTTATGATCAAGTAAATGAAGAAATTTGATAATACTTTCTTTTTGCACAATGCTCCCCATTGTCTTAGGTTTTCTAATGACTCCAAAATTACTCAATTTGGTTCAGTACTCTAAAATTTATGCCCCAATCATTTTTGGTTTGTTCCAATACTATCACAGCATTCTATGTTCAAATTACCTTCAAAACTTAATATCCTTAGAGTCTTAATTAAAACTCCATTTCATCTTGAAAATTGTATTTCTATGTCTCTAGTTTACACCAAATCAAAAATCACCTCGTTAGGATAACTACACAAAAAGTTATGCTAAAAATACCAAAGTATGTTCATGTTGGAAAGTTTGTCATGGCGAGCCAAAAAGTTGGTCGCGGCGAACTTTTACAAAAACGTACTCCGGGAACATTTTTGCTACATGTTCCAACTTTTTACTTCCCACATTTCACATATATCCCATCTTATACCTAAACCATCTTCTCTACTTCATTTCAAACCTAATATCATTGACAAAGAGATCATGATCTATCTTGATCATTAACCCAAAAATTTAAAACATTTACATATACCATTTATCAACAACTTCCCACACATATTCAACTTTATTTTCACTTACATTTAACTTCTAACTATCACAAAAACATGCTTCATTCATCAAATCAAAAAGAATGACGCTTATACTTACTTGTTTAGTTTCAATATCTTCAAGTTCTTCAAGAATCTCCAAAACCCTAGCCCTTCTCTTCTTTTTCTCCTTTCTTCTCCCTCACTCACGATTCTTCCCTCTCAAATACAAGACAATAGTTCTTCATCTTCTAATTAATACTCTTAATGAATGTGAAAGGTCCATTTTGCCCTTCATTTAAGCCTATAGCCTTTTAACATTAAGTGATCTTCCAAAAATGCCCTTGATACATTCTTACAACATTAACACTGAAACTCCATAAATCCATGCAATTCCCAACCTTGACATAATAAGTAAACTCCAAATAAAAAGATTTATCTATCAGGACCACAAAATTTATTCAAATCATGCTTAATAAAATAAATAAATAAAATCAGGGCCTAACATTTCTCCCCCGCTTAAAAGAATTTCGTCCTCGAAATTCATACCTGATTGATCAGGACTGCAGGATTTTCCTCCATTTCCCATTTAACTTCGTCACTTGAATACTTTCTTTCAAATGACCTTAGTCAATAGACTCACTCGGTCTTTCAATCCCTTATTTGGTCAGTCACTTTCTTAACTAGTTCCTCATTATGTTTTAGATCACTTAAAATTTTTTGCACTTCCTGTGTTGATAACACCAATATCATATCATATCAATATTTCCTTAACATACTCACGTATATCACATTTCGAATCTAAGACATCTTTTATCAGTAGCACTAACTCATAATAATTTCATACTGACCAATTCACTTCGGGCTTAGTGAATCCTTTTTCCTAACCAGAGCACACCTTGTACTCTATGTAAGCACACCTTGGCAAGGTGATACCCTCAGAGACCATTCATCTTTCACTTAATAATTCACATCACTTTAGTGCCAATACATTTAACTCATATCTATCTCACTATATTCCATGTCTTTGGTGTGGATCCACCTAATTTATTCATCTTTCTTGAATCACTTAATTTCTAATACTGATCGATTTCACTTATCAACAACCTCTCCAATCAATTTTGTCTATTTTTAGGCCTTAATCATCACAATGCAAGAGCGAACGACTCTTTCTGTCATCTAACTCTGCATACAGTATTCTAGTGAAATCACTTTGATAACAATTGTGATGCTTAAAGTCAAATAGAACTATACGTCGATCTCATGTTCCCATGAACTCCAAACTATAAACTTTAAGTATATCTTCGACAGTTAAGACCGTCGACAATTCAAACTTTCAGTCACTTGATTCTACATTCTTAGCCGCTGTATGATGTTCCGACATATTTCTACTAGGATGTATAGCTTAAATTACCATTTGTACTTTTCTAACAATCTCTTTGCTCAATCATCTTTATTAGTACACATACTTCTTATTTCAATTACAAAGTATCATTCTCCCTATTCAATCTCAAAATTCATATTCATTTTTGATTCCTTAGTAAGATTCGCAATTTCTGAATCCTCAATTTGGGCTTTGTTCATGCAAAACTGATCTTAAATTGCCAGTGACTAATCAATTTGCCCAAAATTCAACTCCACATTTTACATTCTTTATTGCGCTAGATTTGATAACCTCAATATCCAAATTTGTGATACACTGCTATTGAATTTTTCTATTCAATGCATCTAATTACAACACTAGCTTTACCAGTATAATACCTATTTGTACAATCATAATCCTTTAAATAACTCTATCTATGGTCTCAGTCACGTATTCAACTCTTTCAACTCAACATTTACCTCAAACTTTAAATGATCTGTGTATTTCAAAACGCTCCTGTACTTATAATGTCTCCAAACTTTCAAAATGACAACTATTATAGCAAGTTCCAATTCATACATGAATTAATCATCTCGTGAGGCTCAATTGTCTCCCTGCATATGAATTCACTTTATTATGTTGCATTGGATTTTATCCTAAACTCTTATACAACATCATTGCATACTATAAAATCTCCAAATCCAAATGATAAAATTAAATCGGTGTTAATTTCTCAAAATTCTCTTTACTTTCATAACTCATATGATTTACATGTTTTTCCTCGAAGTATTCAAACTATTCTTCTCAACTTTTCGAATACATTTAACATGTCATCAAACTTTTTCTTGGATCGCTTTAATCTTCAATTCCATAGTACTATCAAGGGCAATTGTTAACTCAAACTATTATTATCAAACTCCATGTTTCCCTGATTAGTTCTCGTAATTCCTTAAGTAACCAATTCCTCAATAAGGTAACATTATTTTCAATTTCCTAATTGGCTTAACTTTCTCGAATGATTTTCTCCACTCTTTAGATTTCCTCATATTTCACCTTGACTTATTCTAATGTTTGCTCATTCATACTAGTTTCTCCACACATTTCAATTTATTTGCAATCTTAACTTCCTGTGTTTGTAACACATTCATCAGGTCAAATTTGTATCTCCCGAATATATTGTCACAAAATATAACGTAAACCTATATACTCCTCATATTAGCAATAAATGTCTCATCAAATTTAAGAATCCAAACACATAGTTGGATACTTTACATCAAACAAATGGCATACATTCTCAGTAGTATCTTCTACCTCTTATGTTTGAGTCTCCGCTAGGGATATGACTCCAATATTTACTTTTGATTTGATTAATAATCATTTATTCCTCGAAATGGAACATTTTATTCACGCGATATAATTCGATAAAATATCTCTATCACAAAAAGGTTTCTTACCTCAATCATCTACACTGTTTCCACGATCTTTATCACTCAACTATATTCCTCATTGCTATTTCAGCTATTCTTAATACCTCAATAAGATCGATTTCAATTGTTCATGATATTTCACTAATTTCAATTCCTATCTTACTTTGGTTGATCAAAATATTCTTTACAATAAAACTCAAGGAAATAAAAGGCATATTCATTTACTCTGATTCATCTCATGATTTTAACGATAGGGATCATAAATGACCTCTTATACCATACCCAAATATAGATCTCACATGTACTCAATCTCATTATTCACCAATGTAACCCCATTATCGGATATATATTTATAATAACTGGTCTACATAACCTTGAGAACTTCTACATATATCACTATCATAATCTTATACCGGGGCATAACTCTTATCACAGTGATTAAACAATCATTTTCAATTTCAAGTTCAACCTTTCAATTCCACTTTGCTTGTGCACCATAAATCTCGTCATTTCCACCTATGTTTTTTTTCTTTCTCAGTCAATTCATGAAAATATTTTCACATCCATATCAACTCAAGTACATATCCACTACAAAAATTCCATCATCATATTCACTGGTATAACTACAAACATTGAATCTGTGTCTAACACATCGGACTACAAAATATTTCTTATTTCTAAATATCCACAAACTTTCATTTCCTCATATCATGACATGCCCATGTAAGATCCTAATTCCAGCGCTCTGATACCAAACATGTTAGGTCCCGTTTTTGAAGTCCAACCCTTGAACCATAAAATGTGTGAGTGTTTCAATTAAATCTCCTTAACCATTTTTGATTCATCTTCATTCTTTGATATCATAACATGTGGGCCTCGTTTCTGGAGTCCTACTCTTGAGTCATGAAACCATAAATGTTGGGTCCTAGGTCCAGAAGTTTGCCGCGGCAAACTTTATGTTTCGCCGCAGCGAACAGACCAACACTTCTGTGGAAACCTTTCGGGAAAAGTTCGCCGCCACGAGCTCTTGACTTCGCCGCAGCGAAGGTCCAAAATTTTTCCCTCCCGCTCCTCTCGGGATAATTATGCCGCAGCGAAAATGCAAAATTGACCATAGTAACACCTTTTGGGAAGGTTCACTCAAGAGCCTTCCCTAGGCTTCTCCATCTATCCAAACCTTACTTTCACTCTAAGTTGTCCCGAATTCACTCCCTCTAAGGTAGTATCATTTCATGACAAATTCAACTACCAGTGTTATTTCATCGCACTCTCCAATCTCTTTTCTCATTTAATTCCTTGCTTAACACAATTTCTCATCCTTCATAATTTCCTATCATTCCTTTTTCCATAACACATCTCATTTTTACAAATAACAACAATTCGCATTCAATAACCTCAAAAGGAAGAAGTTTTACAAAGCTTTAATCACTTATAAACATGACATCATTCGCTTAATACAAAATTACACATGGATGCTCATGTTTGATACGCCACTAAAGCTACTCAAAAATCAAACTAACTTAGTACAAAAACTAACTATCTTGTAGTTGCCAAAATGCCTTTATGATCTTGATCACTTGCCGTCTTGCTTATTACCTGAAGATGGGGATGAAAGGGGGGAGGGGGGGTGAGCGTGAAGCTCGTGAGTAACAAGTTTATAATTGAAAAACAAGCAAAAACCGTTTTCAAAACTCGTTGCCATGGTACATTTTTGAAACCATAGTAATTTCATATTTAAAAATCTAAAACAATTATTTCATGAAATTCCCAATTTGTCAAACAATTCATAATAGCACAAATCATGTATGCATCAATCTTGTCAGACATACCATGAACACATAAGCACATCAGAATGGTTTGGGTGGATCCAAAACAGAACGTACTACACATTTCCCCTAAGGGTCTTGTGTAGCTGTGAACAGAACATACTATCGCAATTCTATTTAATGGTCTTGCGTAGCCGTGAACTTATCGGAGTCCATGAAGGAGCTCCATGCCACTAGTGGGCAGGCGGGAGAAGCCTTTAACTTGGTCAACATGCACGTGACATAACTTAGAGGACCACCACAAACCCACATAACACATATTTCATAACTTGTAAACTTGTTGCCCAAAATGGCATTTTTCCGAAACTTAATTCTTCATAAACTTGAGATATTTCGAAAACCATTTTCGAAAACTTGATTTCACAAACATGTTATCTTTTCATACAAAAATCACTTTCAAAGTCTTTTCATAAATCATCACACAATTCATGTAGCAAGCATATAACAATTTCTCAACTCTTTCAAGAAGCAATAAATGCAACACGTAGGATGCAATTGAAATCATTAAACTTTCTTGATTCAAAAATAACATTTAGTGGCTCATTCATTCTATTATAAACATGAAACCCACCTTGATTTCCTTGCTTAAAGACTTGCTCAAAGGTGCCTCAACTTTGCTCCTTTTGCCTTCCTTGATTTCCTTTAACAATAGCCAAAAATTCCACTCAATAGGAATTTCAATTTATGATCAAGTAAATGAAGAAATTTAATAATACTTTCTTCTAGAACAATGTTCCCCTTTATCTTAAGTTTCTAATTACTCTAAATCCATTCAATTTGGTTCATTACTCTAAATGTTATGCCCCAATCATTTTTGGTTTGTTCCAATACTAACACAGCATTCTATGTTCAACTTCCCTTCAAAAATTGAGATCTTTAGAGACTTAATTGGAACTTTATTCCTTCATAAAAATTGTATCCCTATGTCTCTAGTTTACAAAGAATCAAAAATCACCTCATTTGAACATCTACAGAAAAAGTTATGCCCAAAATACCCAAGCATGTTGGTGCAGGAAAATGGGTTCTTGCCGCGGCGAGAAAGTTGGAGTGCGCCGCGGCGAGGGCAAAAGCGCGCCGCGGCGTGCGAGTCCAAAAACCTCTCGAAACCTGATTTTTCAACATTTTATCTTTATACTTCCCATCCTTCAAATATCACTCATCTTAACACTAAAACACCTCTTCTACTTCATTTCTAAGCTCATTCCAACCCGAAATCATTCATAAACACAACATAATCATTAACCCTAGAAGATTAAAACATTACTCAAACCATTCATAAACAACTTCCTATACACATTCAACCCCATTTTCACTTCTAATTATCACTAAACATGGTTAATCCAACCAATCAAGAAGGG
>JAOTBA010000003.1:13933445-13944837 GCA_025629845.1 Erythroxylum squamatum | reverse complement strand
ATTTAAGTTTATTTAAATTATTCTTGTGTGTTTTAACTTCTGATTTTATTGTAGAAAAATTCAAAAAGTTTAAAGATATATTCAACCCCCCCTTCTAGATCACTTACAAATGCAACCTTCCCTGAAGCACAAAACGACAGCCATATGCGCACGTGAACAGCGTTTACAAATTACAATCCATGGTTCATGCATGAAACGCACAACCATATGTGCGTTTCACGCATACAGCCAAGGAGACCAAAGTGACAACATTTGGCAAAGAAGGTTGACAATATGCATTAAATGCAACATGAAACATAGACGTTTCATGCCATCGCAAAACGATGACACGTAGTAGCAGAGCCAAGAGACCAAATGCAAACGTAGGGTGCGTTTTCTAGCTTAAAACGCACAGTAGAATAGAGGGTTTTAAAAACATGAATAGTAGCGTGGTCCATCAATCTTAATTCACCACATCAAGCTATAGTAGGGGCGGTAGAAACAAGAAGGGGTGGCAGAAGAGAGCTTGTGGGAGATGGTTTTAAACATAAGTGAATAGTGACCGTGGACCACAAATGTTTATTTGTCACATCACATGAACAGTAATATGGGAGAAGAGAGCAATGTTGTAGAATAGAGTGGAGGTGCTAGATTTTTGTTCGTTTTTCTTCACCACAGAAGCAAGGAGATGATGGCTTACGCTTGGAGCATAAAAATGGATATGAAAGGCTAGTTTTTCGACACCAGTTCAACGAGAATATCGACGCCAAGTCACGGTTAAGCTATTTTTATCATTTTAAGGTTGTAATTTCTTTTTGGATTGTTGTGTTGTTAGTGTTGATTTGATTGAGTTTTGGAATGAATGATCTTAAACGTTATTTTGATTATTTTATTTCGAACTTATTGCTAAAACATTGAATGTAATCAGTAATTGTTACTTTTCATATTTATGAGTAGCATCTAATGATCGTTAATCATTAGGAATAACATAACTTAGGATAGATAACCCAAACATGTGAGGTTACTGCCTATATTGATCATTTTTCAATTCATAATGCAACTGCCAAATTGAATCTAGAGATCGTATCCTAGGTTATTCAGTAGTTAGGTTTAATTAAAGATCGTTTCTTGATTGAACACAATCTAAAGGAAAACCAGGATTAGTAGAGCATTCTATTAGTCTCAGATCAATAGTCCTAAGAGAGTTGTAAAGATGTTAGGATAATGGAATATGCTCGATCGTGTTTAGGCCAAGATTGACCCTAAAATCGGACCTTACTTATATTCAACACTTTTCTCATTTTCGATTGCTTGTTTTAATTTGTTTTTGATAGTTTAATTTTATTTCAATTTCTAAATTGCTAAAATTCAAAACCCCCTTTTATATTTTCCTTGCATCAATTAATTTTGGTTATGGAAATTAACCAAATATTCCCTGTAGATTCGATCCTAACTCAACCTAACTACAAATTTTAGTATGCAGAGTCAAGTAAATTTTGCAACGTACTCAACACGTGCTATCAAATTTTGGCGTCGTTGCCAGGGACTGTAGTAGTTTAATTTTTGTATTGATTTGAGTTGGTTTTTTGTGAATATATTTGTTTATAATAATTCTTTTTGTTACTTGTTAATTTTTAATTGTTCGTTAGTGTTGGTGCATGGTAGTGACCAGATCTCCTCGTAGAGAAATTGAGAAACTTGATCTAGAGATCAAGAGAATATTGTGGAGATTGTGTAGGAAAGCAAGGTCAACTTTGGTAGACGAATTGGAATTAGAATCCAAAGACACGATGGCAAATCCAAGAACTCTAAAGGAATTGGCTGCACTCGATTTAACTCAAAGACCATTATGTATAACATTTCTGAATTTCGCTGAACATGTTACCTTTGAGTTAAAATATGGATTAATTCATTTATTATCTAAATTTTATGGTCTTGCAGGTCAAGATGCACATAAGCATCTTAAGGAACTCGATGTGGTGCGTTTGAGCATGAAGCCTCACGGGGTGACCGATGAGCAGATCATATTGAGGGCCTTCCTGTTCTCACACAAAGATGCAGTAAAGGATTGACTATTTGACTTACCAGCTGGAAGCGTGAATACTTGGTTGGAGATGAAGAGATTATTCTTGGAAAAATATTTTCCAGTCTCAAAGATAGCAAGTATTCAGAAGGAGATATGTAGTATTAAGCAACACCAACTCATATATGAATTTAAAGGGTAGTAAGTGGTAATAGAAAAAAGTAATAACAATTTGTGAAATATCAATAATTATTGGCAAGGAGAATGTGATATAATATGTTTTGGAAATAGAGGTTGTTATTAACATTTGTATTTAACATGTGTGCTAAAGTGATATTGATAACAAAATAGTGACACCATACAATAAGACAAATAGCAACATCAAATATATTGAGATAATAAAAAAGGTTATTTATAAAAAAAATTAAAACTTGTCGCAATTTTTCAATTATAACTCAAACTTCAAATACTCAAATTTTTAATCTTTTACAAATATAACTTAACATTAGTATTTTCATTAGCATAATTGACATGGCAAACCAAGTCGACTTATTTTTTTATACGTAAGACCTCAAATATAATTGGTATATATGACGTAATTTTATAAATTTTAATTAATTAATATTAATAAAAGAATTAATTGAGTCTGTCTCTTACAACTCTCTCCCTTTCTCCTTTCAAAGTCTACTTTGTATCTCTCACCATCTCTTTTCTACTCTCTTCTCTCACTTTCTCTTCATTATTTCCTAGCTTTCTTTTCTCCAACTTATGTGAAAATTTTGCCTATCTAGAAATGTGGTAAGAAGGGTATGAGTTGTGAGAAAAATACAATTCTCACTGTGTGTTAGAACTTGAAAAGGCAAACCAACACATAATAGAGGCTATAGAAAGTAAAAACTTAAAATTTCATGATGAAGTATTGATGTAAACAATTTAGAAATCTCTTCTCTCTCTCCCTGCTCTTCTTTTCCTCTCTCACTCTCTACCTTCTCTGCTTTTTCTTTAATTTCTCATCAAAGATAATATTAACTAGAAAAAGAAAGAGAAAAAAGAATAAGAGATAGATTATATAGTAGAAAAAGAGATGGTAATAAGTTGTTAATGACGAAAGCAAAGAAACGAAAATGAAAAAAAAATAGCAAACAAAAGGTAAGGGAAGTAGTGCGGATAAGCCTTGGGTTTGTCATACGTTAATATTTTTATTAATTTTAAATATTATAAGTTATGGTATATTTAAATATTAAATATTAATTTATAATATATTGACGTAAAAATTAAAATTCACGTAATAAATTTGTTAGTTGATGTAGTAAGTCTCATTAACGATGTTAACAGAAAAACTACATCAAATTATATTAGCAAAAAATTGAAATTTTAAATATTTGATTATTACTTTTTAAAGTTTAGATCATAATTGAGAAATTATGAAAACATGAAATTTTTTATAATAACCCTAACTAAAAATATCATACATCTAATGTAGGACCACTAGCATTCGATTCCTCTAAGCTTACATAGTAGTTGAATGATAACATTTAATTATAATAATATTATGTTGCAATTACATATGGAACCCTCCATGATTCCACTGCCTGTATACGATACGTGCTCCTAACCTAATCCACCACCAACGCAATTATTGGCTAATTATCTTCTAAATGATTATCGGCAGATGGCACGTCAATCAACTACAGTAGGAGTCCCATCAAAACAAATTTCAAGGGAAAGAGGATCTCTGGTTTTTGGCAAGACAGCAAAGCAGAGAAAACTAAGGGCAAAGGGTGTCAAACACCAGCCATACTTCACGACAAAGACCTTTCATTTAAGAAGGCTACCTTTGATCTCATTTTCTTTTTCGGATTTTAAGCTAACATCATTAGTCCGAGTCCAAAATGAAAAGCGAAAACATCCGATGTATTTAATTTTGTGTTTTCTCTCTCTATCACCAATAATTGATTTTTATAAACGGCCAAATTAAAGTCGAATCTCAATGAGTTCTCATCCTAAATTCCGCACGACAATGATGTTTTTATAATTGTCTCGCAAGAATAAATTTAACTATCTATAGTTATTCCCCCCCGGTCCTCAAGGTTTGCGCAGCCTTTATCCGTACAACGGTGGGTAAGGACTAAGGACTAAGGAGGCTAAAGCATTGACGCTCACCTTTAGGCTGCGTTTAGTTGACACGGATGGTTGTCAGCCAAAGTATTTTTTTTTCTAAAATTTAAATTATTAGAAAAATTAGTGGCACCTTTCTTAAAATCTAAAGCTCAACACTCTCTTGGTATTTAGATTACTTTCTTCAGGAATTTAATCTAAAAAATACACTAGACAATTTAATCATTCCTTCTCTTTCCACTCTGAGACTTTAAAATATATAAATTTCAAATCAATTTTGATTTAATAATTAAAAATATATAAAATAAAATATAGGCGTCCACTTAAGTGGAACAAAACCTTGAGATCTTGGGTTCGAGTGCCAGAAACTCCGCAAGGCCAGAGAGGACAATACTGATTAAGGTTGGATGCCGCGGTATAACCCGCAAACACCTACGGGTGGGGTGTGGGGTCCAACATTTGGGATGGACTTAAAAGGGTGTATCAAAGAGAAAGTAAGTCTAGGTAAGTGAAGTTGTAGGGTTTTCATTGAGAGTTCGAGAACTTAAGCATCAAGGCTTCTAAATCAATACAATAATTTTTTTTAAGGGCATCTCTAATCATCAATCAAATGAGAGCCCTTAGAGAAGATTTTTTAGAATAAAAGGTTGTGGAGAAAATACTTCAGAGTTTTCATATAAAGTATGATCATGTGGTAGTAGCTATTGAAGAGTCGAAGGATTTGTAAAATTATACCTTTCACAAATTGATTGGTTCAACTGAATCATATCAGTAACGATTAAATCACAATACAAGAAATGTTATCCAACAAGCTTTCCACTCTAAAGTTGAGCAAAATAAGAAATTAGATTATATGAAAAGAGGAAGTGCTAATCGAGGTTACGAAAAAGGAACTCGTGGTAGAGGAAGAGGTAGACATAATAACTAGCAAAGAAATTTAGATTATGAAGATAACAATGTTAATTTTCTTTTGTGCAAATATTGTAGAAAGATAAATCATGATGAGGAAGAATTTTAATGTTCAATTATAGGAAAATTAAATCATGATGAAAAGGATTATTGGCATTAAGAAAGAAATAGGAAAAAAAAGAATGGTCCCCAATGTCATAGCTATAATAAGTTTGTTCATATTGATAAAAATGTTATTAAAAAAACTAAAGACTAAGTTAATTTCCATGAAGAGAATAGTGAAATAGAAGAGAATTTGTTTGTTTTGTGCTTAGCTATTAAGACTAATATGTCTAAAGATGTTTGGTATCTCAATAATGGGTGTAGTAATCATATGACAAATGCCAAAAAATTATTTGTAAAGATTGACAAATTAGTGCAAACACCAAGTGAAGATGGGAGATAATAACTATGTTCAGGTATGTGGCATGAGAACCAAGGTTATTTTTACAAAGTTTGTAAAAAGGCTTATTCATGATATCATATATGTTCTTGGTTTTACTCTAAATTTGTCAAGTATGGGACAATTGTCAAGGAGAGGTTATCTTGTGGTTTTTGGTGATAATGGATGCAAGAATTATAAAAAGAAAAATATGAATTTAATTTATTAAATTAGAATGACTTGCCAATAAAGTGTTTCCTTTTATATTTTAAAAAGTTACCGTTAATGATTTTAAGGTTTCAATTAGTGATTTTAACCTCTAGCATAAGATATTTGTCTGCCTCAATTTTGATGGGATTAACTTGTTAAGAAAATAGCATATGATTTTGGTCTTTCCATAAAGAAAGGAGGCAATCAAGTTTGAGAGGCATGCATTTGCAGAAAGCATCATCGAGATAGATTTCTAATAAGTAAAGGATAGGGAGCAACAAAACCATTAATTTTGGTTCATTTAGATATTTATCGTCCAATGCAATCTCCTTCGTTGAATGGAAGTACATATTTTTGGGCTTTCGTGGATGACTTTTCAAGGATGACATGGGTGTATTTCTTAAAGAAGAAATTTGAGTTCTTTGAAACTTTTAATAATTTCAAAGCTCTTGTAGAGAAATAAACAAGTTGCTTTATTATGACCTTTGTTTGAAAAATTAAAATGGATTCAATATATAAATTTTATAAGCCAATGCATGTTTTATGAAGGACCATCAATTGAATAATTCCTTCAACAAAAATACATAGCAATACGAAAAAACCAAATTTTTAGACTTCATACATGTCATTAACTTAGAAGCTCCAAGTACTACTATGCATTGCACTCTTGCAATCATCGTAGTTCTCCCTTTTTAGAACATTCATTCACTTCTTCGATAGAAACATTTGATCTTTCATATTTTTTTGTCTCTCAGCAGCTCAGTTGATGACAACATCAACTCTTAATCGACTAAACAACCTTATAGTGTGTACAACCTCCATAAAGTTGAGTCTGGATTACTTTACTCTTCTATTTAACCTACTATTTACTTTCCATTGTTCGTACTTTACATCTTGTGATTATGGTTTCTAATACTAGAATCTAGATTAATTTCCATGCTCTACCAAGATGCCAACTACAATTTATTATTCCTTTAGAGAGAAAAAGTACTCTTATATTCATAATCAGGGAATTCATAACCTCTTGATTCGTGTGCTCTTTAACTCTGAATTTTCTAGGTTGCTTTCCTTCCATATCTCAACAATACTTGTAGCAAATGAGATAATATAGATAATTTTTTCTCCTTTAGGCATAATCTTTTGATTCCTCAGCCAACCCAAAATGTCAGTGAGAGCTATTTTACCCTATCTCTAGAGGCATATCTCCTTAATCTTATTCCATAAGTCATCAACAAAAAGAGATAGGGAAAACAAATGATCTCTAGTTTCAAATTTAGTTTTACATAAAACACATTTGTTATATATATTCAACAAATTTAACTTTTCTATAGTGCTTATTTTATTCAATGTTGCTAAGCACAGTAAAAAGGAAGTATTAGATCTTAAATTTTTGTGCCATTCCACTGGCTACCAATTGACTAGATATTGTTGACCTTGCACCAACCACATAGGCCTTATTATTGAAGAATTAAGAGGTTGATTGAGCTAAGAGAAGGTATCCTATAAAAAGTAATTAGGTTCACAGTTTGGTGTTAAACGCAGCACTTATGTAGAAAATTCTTTCCACCTCCTTTCAAATATAACAATAATAAATTTAGCTTTAAGTGAAAGGTTACTCCAACATTGCATAGTTAAAGGAATTTTGATTAGAGGACCATACCCGATCTAGTTATCATATTGAAAAGAGGTTTTACGCCGATTATTGATCTTGTTTTAAGCCCATTATTGATCTTACATAACACTCCAGCCTCCATAGTATCCTTCAACTTCATAAGATTATTGATGAATAAGGATTGAGAGTCTTTAAGAGTGATGGACTATAAGGAATTCCCTTTAAGTATATATGATTGAATTCATTTAATCCACAGAGAGTCATTATTATCTTCTTTAGCATTAGGAACCTATTGATAATGGCAATAGGACCTTATTCTTTGGTCTTACATACCTCATCTCATCTTACCTTTATTAATCCACCATTTGTGTTGTGATTTCCTCATAAAAACTTTCTCAGAATCTTTTCAATTGCTTTAATTACTCCTTTACTTAGAAATATGTTTGCAGTCTAGTAAACATGTACGAAGTTCAACACTGCTTTTATTAATTATAGTCCCCCCCCACCACCAAAATGATAGGAATATGTTTGTCCAAAAGCTTAATCTCCTCTGAATCCTTTCCGCTAAAGGGTAGCATTAATTAAATTGCATTTTTGTTAATGGTGCTAGGTAGGCTTAAATAACATAATGGGGTTGGATTCCATTCCATTCCAGTAATTGAAGCTATACTGCTTTTTATACTATCTGAATTAATATCCAACACAAAATTGATCTTTGTTAGATTAATAGTTAAGCCTGACATCTCCTTAAATTGCTTCAAAAAAGACATTAGGATATGAATTGATTATAGGTGAGCTTTTTAAAAAAGCAACAAATCATCAGTAAGACATAACTTGATTAGGGATACCTTTCTACACTTTTTATGAATTTTGAATCCTTCAGCATTACCTACATTGTAGTGCAACAATTGAGTAAGAACCTCCATACAAAGGATGAAGAGTATGGGGACATATGATCTCTATGACTTAGTCCCCTGGCCCGTTTGAAAATTCTAGTAGGTGCCCTATTCACTCGTATAGAGAAAGATGTTATGGTAATACACGCTTCCACCCACTCAATGAATTTTGTAAAGAAACCCATCACTTCCAATACCATAATTATAAATCTTCACTCCACAATCGAAAGCCTTCCTAAAGTCTATTTTGAAAGCACAATTTAGTGGAGAGTTTCTCCTTTGATACCCTCTCAATAGTTCCTGCATTATATATATATTATTCCCTATTAACTTTCCTTACATGGAGGCATTTTAGTTATTACTAACCAGAGATTCTGAAACTATTTTAATTCTGTTAGGTGTGATTTATTTTTAAGATCACTTTATATAGAAAGTTAGAACAAACAATAGGCCTAAAATCCTTAAATAAAATAAGATTAACTATCTTAGGGATTAAACATTAAAAAGTTTTGTTAATCTCTTTTAATAGCACACCTGTAGTGCAAAATTCTACAATGGATTCTTTAATCATTCCTCCAATCTCAATACATGCTTTCTGAAAAAAGAAAACAATAAATTCAAGCCTTATAGGGTTCATATAAAACACCACTTTTTTTTATCTTACTATCTTATACAGGTCTGACCAGAATAAAAGCCTCTTCTTATGATATCTTCATTGTAATAAATAAGTTTAGAATATGTGAGGAGCTTGTAATCCTTTGGAATTGACCATAGAACCCTCTAAAAATTCCTTCTGCCTCTTTTAGAAATTGATATTGTCGGTTAAGAAACCTCTTATCCTCTGTCTTGAATGAGTATATTCTATTCAAGCTCATTTTATCCATTATTGAATTGAAGAAGAATTTTGAGCATTTATCGCCTTCTTTCAACCATATGATCCTTGCTCTCTGTTTCCTTAGCTTATCATGATTCTTGACTATCATGAATTAATTGTTTAGCTTGAATTTCTCCAAGGCCAATAGTATAGGATGTTCAAGATTGCCAACTAACATCCCTTGAACTTTTAATAGCTCATCTTAGCTATGGAAATAGCTTGACTAGTAGAGGAAACTCTTTTAACATTTAGAATTTTTGACTCTCTTTAATTGCTTTTAGCCTCTGCTCGTATTTGTATTGAGCGGTGCCAGATTCTTTCCTTCATCATCCATGCCTCCTAAAATCCTTCCATATTTTCTAACTTGAAGTCAATGGGTCAGAACCGGTTTGACCGAGCCTTGGGCCTAATTTTTTTAAAAGTCAAGCCTCAAGCTATACTATAGTTATAAGGAAAACAACATCGTTTTTGTAGAAAACAATTTTTTTATTTTATATGTTTTAAAAATTAAAAAGGGACAAATTGGGCTTTTGGCTGCTTGAACCCCTCAGGATGAAGCTTGGGCTTAGGCTCAACTTATAGCCACCCTTACCTTCAGGTTTAGTTTTGTAAAGGATAAAGTTGAAATCACCAATGATAATCCAGACACCATTTAACCTTCTTTGGAAAATCCAGCAAACTTTTCCATAATTCCTTTCTTTGAAAAGTATGGTTAGAGTTATAAACTACTGAGGAGAATATGTACATATCCTCTTATATGAAGTGTCATCTCATATGCATTACTTACATTTCCACTACAATGACTTCAATATCTACTAGATCAGGATTAAGGCCAACTATAAATCTTCCCAAAGCATATTTCTGGTGATTAGATAGTGATTGGTTGTTTTTATACCAATATTAATTTTATCGTAGTTGCACAACATAGTTGTACCTAGCACAGGCAGGTATAGGTTGATCCCACAAAGACAATGATTACTAGTAATTACCTTTCTCCTATTATCTAACTTACATGTTGATTTTGGATTTTAATAAAGAAAACTAAAGCTTAAATAATTAAAATAAAGCAGGAAACAATAATGAACACAGAAGCAATGGAAATCACTTAGAAAACAATCGATATTAAGAATTAGTGTCAAGGTAATAAATCCCCCTAAAATCATTAGATAATTAACCTTTTATTATGAAATTGTTTTATTGACTATTGGACCATGGAAATTCCTAGTGTATGCTAATAACTCACTTGAGACTACTAACAACTAATCCTAGGTTTATTAACCAAATTACTTAGGTAAAAAGTTCTAAGATTGCTTTATTGATTTATGAATTCCGTTATTAGGTTTGACCCTAATCTAGAGGATTTTTGTCTACCTATTTTTAGGTTTGTAATCAAATTCTTTCAATTACAGTAGATCTATTTATACATAGGATTTCTCAAAATCTCTATGTTACAAAATCAGATTATGAAATAATATTTGAATCTATTAGAACATATATTAAACATATCATTAAATCACAATAGATCAATAAAAACAATTGCATTAAATAAAAGAATTGAAACATATTGGAGCACAAACTGGGGTTCATCACACTTAGACACTAAAAATGTTTAGTTACGCATAATAGAAAATGAAATCAAACACAAACAGAAATAAAAATGAATAGAAAATAGAGAGTTTATAATTCTAAATCTCCCTTTATCTCTTCTTAAGTGGTCTTGTAAGTTTGAGGTTTGATGTTATAATATGTTGGATCAATATCATCTATTCTAAATGATCTCCACATCTGGAATCACCTCTCTAAATCCATCATCCCTGTTGGCCTCTCTTTATGCCCTTATGTAGCAAAATTTAGGGTTTCTAAGACATACACAGTTTGATCTACAACTGTGTATCAAACTATGTATCTTAAAAAAATACCTAAAATTGTGACTTTACATGTTTTGAGAGACTTACATGGCCACATATACGGCCATATATCTCTCAATTGTTTCAAATCTTCGTTTTATGCCACCATTTGACCTGAATTCCTCTCCTTTTGGTTTATGCAGGCAGTTATAACCTAAAAATGCATTTAGAGTGAATTAAGTACTAAATATATAACAAAATTACAAAAAATCAAGCAAAATACATCTCATATGGGTGTATAAATATAGTCAAATATGCATCCATCAAATACCCCTTTGAACCTAACTTATTTAACTTCTTAACTTTCTCTACTTTAACCTCTGTTTCTAAACAAGCAAAAAAAATCCACAGATTCTACTGATAGAAAAAATTGTTAGTAGTGTGCCCTAGGCCAATGGACATATGTGATTCATGTATTAACATTATGATTTGTTAATAATATA
>JAOTBA010000003.1:13912022-13933345 GCA_025629845.1 Erythroxylum squamatum | reverse complement strand
TGGGATTTGTACCTCTCTTAAATGAGAGAGATATCATTTGGGCCTCTTGACAAGTGTGACTGAAGAAATGCATGGCCATGCTCAAATGAATTGATGAGGAGTCATCAATGTCATTTGTTATAATCAGTCAACTTGGAGATCAAGAAACTATGTTTAATCAAAGGTTGACATATACTATGCCTTGTGATTAATCTTGATATCGTGTTACAAAAGGACTGAGCTTATAACCATGGTTACAGGTTAAATTCAACATAATCCCCTTATGAATTTTTTCATAATAAGTATCCACTTTTTCCCTTAAGATTTCAGGCCATAAATTCAACATAATCCCCTTATGAATTTTTTCATTATAAGTATCCACTTTTTCCCTTAAGATTTCAGGGATTGTTTCCATAGGTAAATTACATATACATTATCCTCATAAAGAGTACCATTTGCTCCCAATCTCATTACTAGTATATTCTCTAGAATATTTTGTAATGTTTCCGTGCTTACATACAACCTAACATATCCAACTCTCTTCCTTTTTGCAATGTTATCATCTATGTAAAGTGGTTTACCCAGATAACTAGTAATAACACCGAGGCCCTTTATATTCCAGTATTCAAGGGGGATATTTTATAAATGCACCCACAAAGGAATTTGCTATTTTTTTCCAAATTCAACTTGGAAACCCAGTTGCTAATGCTAGAGAAAGAGACAATGATTTGAAATATGCCAAGGACCCTATTCCACTACCTTTAAAGTTGAAGCTTTGAAAATGAAGGTAAATAATATCAAATTTTCTTCTGCTATTAGTTTTTCTAGTAAGCATTTGTTATTCTATAGAGTTTGTGCCTATTTTTGAATTATTAGATATATATGTATCCTTTCCTAGAAAAAACCAATCAAGGTAGCATCCTAAGTTTTTGCACCAACTTGTAGAAATTCCGTCTAAAGAGAAATCACCAGTCTACCATCTTCTTCTTAAGGGGGATAACAATGTAAGGAACAATCATGTCCTTCCTTTATTACCTGCTTCCAACTCTTCCTAACTTCAAATTGGGCAAGAACATGTTTTGGTAACTCTAGAGTTGAATGAGATGAAGAACTCTCAACTCCTCGTAATGGCAGTGGAGGGAAATCTCTACTGGATAACGAATCAAACATGGTAGAAAACATGGTGCTGCCTAAACTACAGCAAAATTGACAAAAGCTAAAGAAACATTTTAGTCTGCTTTATTATGACATTATCCAAAAATCGCAGTGGAGAATTTTCATCTTTAGGATTCATAACATTTTTGTGATTTTCATAGCATATGATGATAGTGGATGACAAGTTATACTTTATAGCAAAATAGGGTAGTTAATGCAAGAATAGAACGATTGTTAAGTTAGCTAGAAGCATGTTGAAAGAGAAAAGGCTGCCAAAGAAATTCTAGGCTGAAGAAGTGGTTGTAGCAGTATATCTAGAAAATTGATCTCCAACTTAGTTTGTAACAAGAATGACTCCTTATAAAGCATGGAGTACAAGAAGACCCAATATAAGTCACTTACAAGTTTTCAATTGCATTGTTTACACTTTTGTGACTTCTAAATTAAGAAGTAAACTAGATGATAAAAGCATTAAATATATTTTTGTTGGTTATGGAGAAGAAAAAAAAAGATATAGGTTTATGAAACAGAATCTAACGAGTTACTTGTAAGTTGTGAAATGGTGTTTAATTAAATGATGCTTGGAATTGGGAAACTGGTTTTAAAGAACTTGAAATTGAACTTCAACCTAAATTTGAATATGAATATTTTGATTCCATAATAAAGAAGTTTAGGAGCTTAGTTGAAATTTACGTTTCATGTGAGTATGTGTGTTTTGCTTTGGAACCTAAATGTTTTAAAAATGCAAAGACAAAGAAAGAATGAGTTAGTGTAATGAAGGAAGAAATTCTAGTTATTGAAAGAAACAAATCATAGAAATTGGAGAATTTACAAGTAGGAAAGGTATTAATTGGGTTGAAATGGATTTATAAGGAGAAATTGAGTGCAGGTGGATGTTATGCCCAAAAAGTTCTAAAAAGACCTAGGTTATCCTACTCACAAGTATACGAGATAGTTGTAGTTGATAACTCAGGGTCATCTCCCATGGAGGTGAAATTGGTTAACTTAAATTAAATTTGAAATAAAAATAAAAATAAAAACAATGCATTCCTAAACATTCTATCCCGATTGTTGAGTGAAATCTTTTAAGAAAAGTTATGAAATTAAATTAAAAAGTAGACGAAATCAATTGGGAGCAAAGACAAAAAGATTAATCGAAGTGGAAAAACTCTTGAGAATTAATTTTACTAATTTAATCTCCTATGCATGATTAAAGGAAAATGATTGGATTGTTGTCTTACTAAAATTAATAGTTAGGTTTTAAATCGATTCGAATAATGAATTAGTCCAACTTTCGTATTCAACAAGTTACTATCCGAATTAATAATGAAAACCTGACTACAAATTACTACTTAAGTTAATATATTTTTAGTTCTTAACCTAAGTGTCCATAGATTCATGATCTGTATTAAACTTCATCTCTCGAATCTTCATTTAACACTAAAATGATGCAAAGTTTGGCCATTCTATTACATCCATTCAGTTCATAAACCACATCAATAAATAAGACAACATATTCGTAACTCAATCATGCATATTCAACTAAATAGCTACATTAATTCTAAAGAAAAGAGATCAGCCCATAATGGATATCACCACATTCATTATCATTAAACACTTTAATCGCATGTTACTGTCGACAAAAGTATTAAAGAAATAATAAAATAGTGAATACCGAATGGATTTTCAAAAGAAACAAATAACAGTCAGTTAAACTAATAAGAGTATAAGTAAGTTAATAACATATAGTAAAATGAAAGAAACAAAGCAATAAATGAGAAATACAATAGGCAAATAAATCATTGGATGAAGAGTTGTGGAGATCTCAAGTCCCTCTCAAGCTTCCAGCTTTGGCTCTCGCCTTCTGCTTCAGGTTCTTCCCCAGACGAATGTTTGCTCAAGTTAAATGGGATTCAGCTCCAGCTCTCGCTTTCGGCCTCTCCTAAGCTTCCACCTCTCTACTCTCTTCATCTCGACTCACTCTGTTTGCTTTCTCTGTCTCTCTTTTGTTTATCTTCTTCTTCTCTACCTCTCTACACCTGCCCTCTGTCTAAGTCTCTCTGTGAGTGAACCAATGAAATAGTGAATAAATGATCATCAGCCGCCACCCTCTCTTCCTTTTATTAAACTCTCTTTAGGTTTAGGGTTGTGTGCCCTCACGTCATGAGCTGCCACGTATTAAAGCCATAATTAATGTTAAGACTTCTCACGGGCTTACATAGGGAGTCACAGGTGTGACATCCCCTTGCACACTCGTGCATTGGGAAGTCACGAGTGTGCAAGGGGATGTCACGTGTGGGACATCCCTATGCTCACTCGTGCATGGGAAGTCACGGGTGTGACTTCCTTGTCACCCCGTGGTGACATAACATTTAATGCAAAATTTACGTGAATTTGGTGTTTTAATGTAAAATTCACAAAATAACCCATTTAACATTCATGCAATATTCACACCATTTTCACTCAATTAATCTCACATTTGGATCAAAACACAAGGATTTGTAACCAAAATCAAGATATAAAGGCAATTAAAAATAATAGAAATTAGATACAACAATGGAGTATTACAAAGGCATGAAGCACACTTGATCGCTTAAGGGTAAGCATAAGTTCTAGTTATTGATTTTAATGAAACTTATACTCCTATTACTTAATTTGACATAGTACGGACAATAATGGCTTTAGTTACTCACAATGGATGATTAGTTTATCAACTAGATGTATAAACTTTTCTTAATAGAGAAATTATAAAAGATGTTTATGTTTTGCAGCCTGAGGGTTTAGTGGTGGAATAATAAGAAGAAAAGGTGTACAAATTGCAGAAATTAAAGAAATCCATGATGTTTACTTTTGAGATGCTAGGTTTGGGTTTGTGGCATTATTTTTTAGGTTTAGAAGTTGTGCAATATAAGAATGAGATTTTTATTAGTCGACATAAGTATGCAACTGATATATTAAAAAAGAATGGTATGATTGGTTGTAAGCCAGTAAAGACACTATTGAATGCGAATGAGAAGTTGCCTTTAGATGATGGAGTAGAGAAAGTTGATGAGAAAAAAATCAGAAGTTTACTGAGAGGTCTCTTATATTTAACCCACACTAGAATTGACATTATTTTTTCAATTAATCTTATTTTTAGGTTTTTGCACAATCCAAGTAAACATCACTTTGGAGTATCCTAAGAGAATTCTCAAATACATTAAAGCAATATCAGATTTTGCATCATACATAACAAGGGAGAAGCTAATAATCTTGTTTCTTTCGCAAATAGTGATTGGATAGCTTGTGCAGATGATTGAAAAAGCACTACATGATGCTCCCCCTTTGAGGCTGAGCTCTGGGTATTTTTTCTGGCCTCCTACTGGCTTGGGATTTGGGATTTAGGCATGTGGAAGTAAATACGGACTCATTACTCGTCATTAACATCTTATCTGCTTCTTCTGGGAGGCGTCGACAGCCTTGCTCTTTGACCCTTGCCATTTCGTTACTGCTGGCGCGTGCGTGGGAAGTGAAACTGTGCCACATTTACCACACGGGAAACCAATGTGCGAACTGGTTGACTAAACATATCAGTCTTCAACCGCTTGAGACAAGGTTCCTTCCAGTTGCCCCACCTGATTGTTTGGCTATTTTGTGTACGGATATTAATGACGCGTTGGTATATCGGCGCCTAGCACAGCTGTCTAGCTGAGGTTTTCTCAATGTTGTATGCAACAAAAAAAAAAAAGCACTGCATGATTCATATGTAGCCTCGGATCTGGAGCTATTTCATGGACTTCAAAGAAGGAGAATTGCACAACCTAATCAAGTACAAAGCTAAATAAATAAAATCACAGCCACAACCAAACTCATACTGATAAAGAGAAACAAAGCATAGTGAGACTCAGTTCCATTTCAACAGGGAGTTAGCTACAAAGGATGAGATATTCTTGAGCTATGGTTCTGCTGATATGCTGCCGGTAGACATCCTTATAAAAACTTTGGCTAGAGACGTTCAAGAAATTTAGGTCCATGATAGGAGTTCAATGCCCATTGAATTAAGGGAGAAATGTTTTGATTTAATTCAACATGGCTTATGTGATTATGATTGATTTTCTAATTTAGGTGTCCTTTGTTTTTAGAAAATAAGGAGTTGTTGTTTTTTTGCTATTCTGTTGATTATTTCAGTCCTATATATTGTTCACCAAGTGTTTGATTGGTCACATAGAAATAAACATAAAAGCTTCAATTCTAAACGTAACTTTATTTTCGATTGATGTAATTTTCAACACGCTGCTCAGCTTGAGGAAAGATTTTGTGTGTTTTTGAGTTACTATTGATACCTACCTCATAAGCATTTCCTTTGCTTAGGTGACGACATGCATCTTTTTCTTTTTCTTATCGCATTATTATTTGTGGCTTGAAGTTGACTCATTTGTCCATAAAAGTATCTCAGCTCAGGGTACGGTACGTTGAACAAGCTTATCTTATGGGATAAATTTTCCTTTGTTTAAATTTATTTGGTTGCCTGATAGTTGGTTTTCCTGGGGATTACTCGTTTTTTAGCTTTGCTCCATAACTAAGGTTAACTTTATTCACAAGCCTTCAGCTTTCTTTAGAATAAATTAAATAGTTAGGCGTAAGCCTAAGACTTGCGTTTATTATTTTTTAATTTCATTGTGTTTTGTTTTGGATAACATGTCCTTTTGATGTTAATAATGTGTGATGTCTTTCGTATTATTATTTTGTTTTATCTCATGTTAGTTTCACCATTGCTCTTAACAGCAGAAGTAGTGAGGGTTGTTGGACTCTTTTTAATTATGCTTTTCGCTCCAACTTAAATTGCCACCAAATCCATCCTACCATTTTTCACCACATATGTAGAATTTGATTCCACCATTTTCAACACATAAATTAAACAATATGAAAATTTTATTTTCGATTTTTTTAAACATTTAGTTTCCTAAAAGCTTAATATAAATATATTAATTACAATGCTTTATATAATTTTAGAATTCCCGTTCAATTCGACCGTCGGATCCAATTGCTGGACAAGGAAAAAAAAAGAAAAATCAAAACGATAAAGGATAGAGAAAGAAAGTAGCTCTGAAAAAAGGATATTTGCTTTAAGAAATTGATGTAACAGACAAAATTGTTTGGCTTGGCTTTCGACAGCTGCCTGAGTCCGCCAAGTTAGCAAGTGCTTAACTCACGCGTCAAGAGTCCACGTGACATCTAATCGCAGTTTCTAACTCGAAAGTGCAAGCATCAAACGTATCTTACGTTATTCATTTTACAAAATTTTGGGAGAAACCATGGTGTAAGTTTTCAACCCAAACTCTCATCTTGTCTTCACTTACATAGAGGGCAGAGAAGAGAAGCCCTAGAAACTAGAAAGAAATAGTAAGTGAATGTGTGAGGAAGAAAGATGTCAGTTACTTGCTTACCTGCTTCTACATTTTGGAACTTTGTTTAACCCATAAGCTCCTTGCTCCGGGTCCTCTGTTTTTGTCTTTGCCATGGCTTTTCAGATTAATCCTGTTTTTTTAATTTCCCAATCATTTCCCTTTCTTTTTTCTTTCTAACTTGGTTGAACTGAAATAATTGAGCTTTACCCACTTAAGATCCTTTTGGTGTCCACCTTTTCTTTTGGATGCTTTTAATTAGTGAGCTTTGTTTTGGAGGAGAGAGAGAGAGAGAGAGAGGGAGTTGGTGTTATTTAAGGTTCAGATCTGAGGAGGCTGAGGTTGTTCCCAGCGATGTCTCTTTAGTTTCTTGGTTTTCTTTTTGGACCTTTTTTTAAACCAAAAACCCACTTGCTTCTTTCTCTTTCTACTACTTTTACTTTTGAGCTAAAGTTGCAGGATTTTAGTATTGGAATTCTCTGTTTCTGAGAGAGAGTAGCTCAAGTAAGTCTCTTTTGGTTCTTAATGTTGGTTTTGTTTATGGCCCAAAAGGTTATTGTTTCGAGCTACGCTGTCCAGAATTTCTAGACAAGAAGAAAGGGAAGAAAAGAAAACGGAGCAAGATTTGTGAAAATGCTGGCTATTGGTAGCCCAACTACAGCTTGTGTGCGAACAAGCACTACCTGCAACGCTTTACTCAGAGAGCTTCAGGTCTTTCTCTTTCCTCTTTTGCTATTGTCTAGTCTGCTCTTTCTTGATTGCAAAAGTCCCGTGTTTGGAAAGAAGTGAAAGTGGGTTTCTTTTCTCTTCTTGGAAATTTATTTTGTACTTAAGTAATCATGGAATGCTCTTAAAGTTAGAGAGCATCAATGGTTTCTTTAGTGTCTCATAATGGAGCTAGAAATTAAGTCCCTTTTGACTCGTTTAGCCTCATAAACTACCTATTTACTATAAGCTTACTTTAAGATTCTGCTCATTTTCTTTTTGTAAAGAGTTGGTTAGAAATTTCTTGTTCATCATTCGCAGTTTTCTTTGTTCTCTGAGTTGTGTTGAGATGCAATTCCTTCTTTTCTTTTTATGGGTTAAGACACCAAGTATTATTGTTCTTATGGGTCTTTAAAAAACAAAGTAAAATTTGGAGGTTCTATGGGAATTTTATTATGTCAAATTCTTACTTTTGGACGACTTTGTGATGTTGCAAACGTTGTTTCTAGGAACACTGTAGTCAACACATGGGTTTTTAATTCTGGATGAATTTTCTGCAAAGTGCTTCATTTTGTAATTACTTTAATTTTCATAAGGAATATATGGAAGTTGATTTGTATTTTTTTTTTGGTGGAGGGTATGGGTTGGCGTTGAGTAATTCTTCTACGTGATGTGTTTCCTTTTCTTTTAATGATGGTTTTACTGGTGACTGCTTTAATTCAATTTAGTTGCTCATGCTAAGTGGTCTTGCTGTTCTTAATTTGGCTGCAAGTTTGGCATAGTCCCACTATTCACACCCGAACATGATGACAAATGTCATCTCCAGAATTAGGTTTTTAAATTAAAAGAGCCTTTTGCCAGAAAAGAAACTGTAATTCCTTTCGTTATCTTAACTGGTTTTGCTATACTATGCGCAGCAAATATGGAATGACATTGGCGAGAGTGAAACTGAAAAGGACAGGATGTTGATGGAATTGGAGAGGGAATGCTTGGAAGTCTATAAGAGAAAAGTCGAGGAGGCTGCAAATGCTAAAGCAAGCCTTCATCAATCTGTTGCAGCCAAGGAAGCTGAATTAGCCACCCTCATGGCTGCCCTTGGGGAACTTAATATTTATTCACCGGTAAATAACTAAATATATTTCCTTTGTAAACTAAGTATTTCAAGGCACATCCAAATATTCGTATATAATTCAGCATAATTATTGTTAGAGAGAGAAGCTTTCTTATGCTAGTTCTGTTTTAGTTAGATCATTAGCCAGGTCTTGCAAGGTTCAGGCATGTTTCTTTTGTTATATAGGACTCCTTAGTCTGATTGGGTGCAATGTGATCTCTAAACAATTTTCTATGTTCTATTGTGAGCAAACTGCATCTATAGCTATATGCATACAGGGAAATACATGTGTTCATCTAATGTATACATCCATGTAGGAATATATTCTTGATCTATATAGTTGTCTATTTCATCCAAATAATTGCAAAAGATTTTCAGGTCCAGACTGAGAAGCGGTCAGCATCCTTGAAACAAAAGCTTGCGGCTATTACACCACTGGTAGAAGATATGAAGATGAAGAAAGAGGAAAGAATGAAGCAATTTTCGGATATGAAGGCACAAATTGAAAAAATTAGCACAGAGATTTCTGGATACGGCATTCTTAACAATGCTTTCATGAGTTCCCTTTCATTGGATGAACATGATTTGTCATTAAGAAGGCTTAATGATTATCAAATACATCTACGCACCCTTCAAAAGGAGAAGGTATACAATCTGTAGTGTATCAAATACATCTGCACATCCTTTGAAATGAGGAGGTATGCATTGAAGCATTTCTATTAATTACATGATAATTTTTTATTTCCTTTTTGCAGTCTGATCGCCTTCAGCAAGTTTTTGGATATGTGAATGATGTACATTTGCTCTGTGGTGTACTTGGATTGGACTTTGGGCAGACAGTCAGTGAAGTGCATCCAAGTTTACATGGTTCAAACCAGGAACAGTCAACCAACATAAGCAATAACACGTTGGAAGGCCTAGGAAAGGCCATTGTCATGTTGAAATCACAAAGAAAAGCTAGGCTTCAAAAGGTAATGAAGATTTTTCATTTCCCCACTATTGATTTTGCTTTGGGTATGAAATTATAACTGTGTTCTTAATTGCAGCTGAAAGATATTGCGGATTCACTATTTGAACTTTGGAATTTGATGGACTCATCAAAAGAAGAGAGAAATAGCTTTTCTAGGCTTACTTCAATTGTTGGATCATCAGAATATGAAATAATAGAGCCAGGAGTTCTTTCAATGGAGCTTGTTGAACAGGTTGGTGTGCACCCGGAGTGATTTATTTGTCCATGGTAGAAACTGGATAGTCATCTTTACTTCTTTTGATAGGCTTCAGCCGAAGTTGAGAGATTGACCAAACTGAAAGCAAGCAGAATGAAAGAACTTGTGTTGAGAAAGAGATCTGAATTGGAAGACATATGCAGAATGACTCATGTTGAGCCTGATACAAGCACTGCTGCTGAGAAATCAAACGCATTGATAGATTCTGGTAGACACATTCCCCTTTTCTTTTTCATTTTCAAAGTTTTCTTTACAACTTATTGTTTTTGTATTAGATGTAGCCAATATTGGTTGATTATTGCTGTTTTTGTTCAGGTTTAGTTGATCCATCTGAACTTCTAGCAAGTATTGAATCCCAGATAGTTAAAGTTAAAGATGAAGCTACGAGCCGAAAAGAAATAATGGATAGGATTGATCGATGGCTTTCAGCCTGTGAAGAAGAAAATTGGCTTGAAGACTATAATCAAGTAAGATGAAATCGTGTCTACTGGATAACTATTTGTTGAGGACTAGACAGAGGGACTTCTATCTTGCTTCTCCCTTATTATTTTGGTCTGTGTTCGGAAAGCAATATGCGAATTAAAGTTTTGTACACTGCAATGGTTTTATGATTTGATTATAATGCAGGGAGTAGGTTGATTCCTATAAATCTTGTGGCTGTTGTTTTTAGCACAGCAATTTTTTCATATTTTATTTGTTTTCATCTTTCCTGGTCTAACTTGTCATAAAATTTAAGTTTGATAGAAGCAGGTGGATGATTATGTTCATTTAGATTTTGTCTTGGAGCCTAGGTCAGTGGTCTAACAAAATTTCTTGTTGGATAACAGGATAGTAATCGATATAATGCTGGAAGAGGTGCACACATCAACCTTAAACGTGCAGAGCGGGCTAGAGTGACTGTAAGCAAAATTCCAGGTACTGTTTCATTTGATGATGCTGTTATCTGCCTGAATCTCTGCTACTTCTCAAAGCTCTGCTATACTCTTTTCAGCGATGGTTGACAATTTGATGATCAGAACTCTAGCATGGGAAGGTGAAAAAAAGATGTTTCTCTATGATGGGGTGAGCATATTTACAACATATTCCATAGTCAATAAGTTCGTCGGTTTTGCATTTCATAATCTCCTGTCTTGACATACAGGTAAGATTGGTGACGATACTTGAGGATTACAAACTAACCAGACAACAGAGGGAAGAAGAGAAAAAGAGATCTAGAGTAAATTCAGTTATCTTTTTCATTTTTTATTACTAGGATCTGTATGCAATAATTCCTTTAACCCATTTCCCTTTACATCAAGGCTCAAAGCTTGCTGCCTTTATCATCAATTTCATTTATTTATGTTGACGTGTTTCTTGTTCTGTAATTCTTGGATCTTCAGAAAGTTGAGCATCCAATTGCAGAAGTGATGATCTGTTTTGTCTTTGCTGTATATAAATCCTACTTTTAACTGTTGTGAGGGAACAGATCAGCTCTGATAGTTATTGAACAGTTTCTTAGACCATCCTTATTTTTCTGAAGTGATGTGATTGTTAATTTTTAACATACATTAGATATGTTGTTAAAAATGGAGTTTATAATTCCTCAGGATCAGAAAAAGCTCCAAGATCTACTGCTAATAGAGAAGGAAGCCATGTATGGGTGTAAACCCAGTCCAAGGAAAAGTAACAGTTTCAGGAAACCAAATGGTTTCCGTGCAAATGTTAATGGTTCCATGACTCCTACTCCTCGCCGTAACTCTGTTGGTGGTGCAACTCCTGAACTACTCACACCTCGGTCCTGTTCTGGACGTCAAAATGGATACTTCAAAGAAGCAAGAAGGTTGTCTGTTGCTCCCCTGAACTTTGTGGCCATATCAAAAGAAGATACTATGTCATTTGCATCTATCAGCGTCTCTGACCCAGGTTCTCCTCCTCAGAATTGAGAGATGAACAAACAAATATGGTATGGCTTTCCTGGTAATAACCTTTTTTTCTCTTCAGTTTTGTCATCCAAAGAATTGTTAAATCTCTAATATCAGAGCAGTTTGAACTTCTCTTTTGTGCAGGAAGAGGCAAAATTGTAGAGGTACATGATAGTATACTTTGGTTGAAAGCCTTGTGAATATGAAACACATGTACACTAGTGTATGATTGCTGCTATTTGTTGGGTAGAGCGTAGTTACTGACATTTTGAGTTTGAAGGATTACCGGCAAGCAACTCTAATAGATAATAGTTTGGAAAGAACTTGTTAACCAGAAGTCACAGACAATGTTATGCCTAAAACAATGTGGTAGGTCTAATAGTAGCAGACCATGTGTTCTATGGATTTGCTTGTGCTTTGCATATGTATATATATATTACCGCCTTCCGCTGTTGTGGGCTGTATTGATCTGATCTAGTGCATATTTTAGAGTAATTGATATATGTGAAAGCTTTTACGGCATGTGCAAATGGAAATATTTGTGCAGCTGCTTAAAGGCTTGAAACATGTGTAAATATATATATGCACATGGTCTACATAGTGCATGTTAAGCCCTTCAAAATTGGACGAGTATAATTTTCATACAAATCGAGGGCACTGGATGATTCGTTTCTTATATATAAACCATGGACAAACGAAAAAACGGAAGTTAACAAGAAAAACAAATTGTTTAAATTTGATTTTTGTTTTTACAGGTCTCTCACAATTCATAACATAAAAGAAGTTGATAATAGTATTCGTGGTTGAAACTCTAACTGCAATTAAGAACTAACAATTTGGGTAATTTCAATAATTGAATTTGAGAGTGGAGAGAGAAAAGAATCCATTGTAGTTATGGCATCAGGCTTGAGGCCTGACTACGGATGGGCTGCCCGACCCGAGCTTTGATTGACGTAGTCAGACTCTACACAAAATTATTATCCTGCATAGCTCAAGGCTCGATATATAATGTAAGAAACGACTTTGTTTTTGATGATGTCAAGCTGAGTCTAACCCATTGACCATGGGTCGGTCAGGTCTAGTTGGGCCTGGCTGGGCCAAAATTGCCATCCCTTATTTGTAGTTATTTGTTAATCTTAGAAAACTGTTAGTTGTTTTAAGTAATGACTATGCTAGTTGTCATACAACACTAAAAAATAATTTTTAAAATAACATCGCTTTTTATAAAATGACGTTGATTTTCACATTATCTATTGGGCCTTGGGTCATGCAGAGCTCGGGTAGCCCAAGCCCGAGGCTTGACTGGCCCAAAAAGTCTGCACAAGGCCCAGTCAACTCGAGTTTAGCCCATTGATCATGAGTTGGGCCGGGTCTAGTTAGATCGGGCTGGGCGAAAACTGCCATCCTTTATCCGTAATTATTTGTTAATCTTAGAAATCCGTTACTCTTTTTTTTGATTAAAAGAGAGAAATTACAGTAGCATTAAGCCACAATTCTAGGGAATGATATCCTAGCTATATTCTCTACCAGGATACCAAGACTACCTATTAGAGGTGTCTGTAACACATGGACTCCAATCTCAAAATCCTAAGCATAATTGGCAAGCCAATCAGCAAGTCTATTAGCTTCCCTGTGTACATGACAAGTCTGCACATTCTAATCTCTATCAAGCAAATTATGTATGCCTTTGACTAAAGAAATCTGCATGTCCTGTTGAGGTCGTGAGGATGAGAGGATGTTGACGACACCTAAATAATCCACCTCTACCTCAATTCTCCTGAAGCCAAGATCCCACACTAGCATCAATCCATTGAAAACTCCCCATAGCTCCGCTGCCACAGAGGTACAGAAACCAATGTTATGCGTAAAGCATCCTACCCAGGCTCCATCACTATCCCTCAATGCATCGTTCTCGACTAGCCTATCCTGCCGTTGACCTGTCTTACCGACAACACGATTAAACAATACTGTTGCTTTCTCAATCCAGGAATCATAATCCAAAACAATAACATGAGGATTAGCTGGCCACTCGAATTTGATGTTGAAAATGCCATTGTTACGCCAAAACCAGAGAAACCAACAAACAGTACCGAAAATCACTGCCCATTCGAAGCTATTTACCTTATGTATTCTAGTTAAATATCTCTAAGCCAGTCTAGCTTGCTCCGAGTAAAGAACTGATCATTGATTATGGATCGTTGAAAGGACAACCATACAGACCGTGCACAAGGACAGTCTCGCACTACATGGATGTTAGACTTACATGCTCCACAATTGGGGCATGAATCATCCGAAGAGAAGCGCTTGATACACCGTTGTTGGTTAGATAAAAGCCGTCCTCTTAGTAGGAGCCATAGGAATGCTTGGATCCACTGCGGCCCTGCCCATTTCCAAGCTAGCATCCAGGTGTGGTTCTCATCTGGAATGTTGTTCCGCTAGATCAAAATGTACGCAGATTTAGTCAAAAATCGTCCAGCCGTAGACGCTCCCCACACTATCCTGTCTTCACCAAGTTCATTGTTGGGGGGAATGATGCCAACGATCGCTATGCGTACCGTCACCGGCAGCAAACCCTGGAATAATTCCCATCACCAACCACCATAGTCGTCCACAAATCTATTGACCGGTAGATTAATCATCACCTCTGGAATGATGTCCGTGGCAAGCACTAATAAGGGACCCAAATCGTGTACCCATGGGCCTAGCTTTGCCAACAATCCATTTTATACCATGCAATACATGTTGCCAAACTGCCGCCATGCTTCTCCATATCATTGAACCCCTAGTTGATTTGAGGGTGAAGGGCAGATTAGTTAGATCAAACTTGTACTTAGCTCGCACTATGCGTACCCATAGGGCAGTAGGGTCTGTGAGCAAAGTCCACCTAGTCTGGTCAATAGTGCATCATTTTGCGCCCGAAGTCGTGTAAGTACAAGACCACCTGATTCCTTAGGTGTGCAAATAGTGTCCCACTGGACCAAACTAGCTTTTCTTTGATCAGAATTGGAGCCTCATAGGAAGTTGCGCATTACTTTTTCCAAGTCATCACAGAGTTGTCGCAGTAATCAAGCAGTTTGCATGGTGTAGATAGGCAGCGTAGAGAGCATCGATTGTATTAGCGTGGTTCTGGCTACTAATGAAAGTTGCTTGGAGGTCCACCCTTGAAGTCACTGCTATACCTTATCCAAGATGTACTGGTATGTTCGGCGAGTAGCACGCTCATGCAATAACTGCACCCCAAAATACTTGCCAAGGTTGTCAGTTAGTTGAAATGTTAGCTTCCTGCTGATAAGATCGAGCCACTGTCCGAGACATATTCTTTGAAACATGACATCGAGTCTTGGCCTGGTTGATCTTCTGTCCAGATGCCATGCTAATTTCTTCAAGTATCTCCTGAATGATGCTAATCTGTTCATCTTGAAACGCAACAAATAGTATGAGATCATCGGCAAAAAATAAGTGAGACAACTGAGGCCCCCCGACTTAACTATATCGGTTTCCATTACCCGAGGGTTACTGCCTTATTAATTAAGTGTCCTAATCTCTCCAAGCATAGGAAGAAAATGTAAGGGGATAGAGGATCCCCATGTTGAATGCCACGAGATGGAGAGAAAGTTTCCGAGAGTTCCCCACCCCAGCTCACTTGCATGGAGACTGTGGAGATGCATTTCATGATTAGGCTAACCAGTTCCATAGGCATCCCAGCATCAATAAGGGTATCTAGTATAAAATTCCAATTCAACTGATCATAAGCCTTTTCTAAGTCTACTTTAATAGCTAGAAATCCTGTTTTGCCCTTCTTTCTTCACATGGAATGGAGAACTTCCTGTATTATAATCACGTTGTCCGTAATCTGACACCCTGGGACAAAACTAGATTGTGCAGGTGCAATGATGTCATTCAGGTATGGTTTGAGATGATTAACCACGACTTTGGAAATTGCCTTGTAAATTACCGAGCAAAGGCTGATTGGGTGAAAATGTTGAAGATGGACCGGGGAAGGGGTCTTAGGGGTCAGTACAATAATAGTTCGATTGAACTCAGCTTCCCAAATTTCAAGTCAAAAAATCCGCTGAATAAAACGCACCATAGAATCTCCAACTATTTCCCACTGTTTTTGGAAAAACAAAGCTTGGAAACTAGCCAACCCCGGGGCCTTATGTGGGTCCATATCAAATATCGCAAATATCACTTCATCAACACTAACTGGACAACCTAATGTGATCACCACTTCGCTAGGTAATAGTGGAAAATCTCCTCTAACCGGGACATGCACTAAATCGAGTTCCTCGGCACTATATAACTTCTCAAAATATATTTTGGCCATATTCTTAAGTGCGGTAGAATCTCAGAACATTTTCCCATCTTCGTCTCTAAGGGAGCTGACTCGAGCCATTCGTCGCTTAGCCATCGTAGTTGCATGGTAAAACTTGGTATTGCGGTCCCCATGTGAAATCCGTTTACAACGTGCTTGTTGGTGTCAATAGAGCTCCTCTTCATATAATACATGCTTCAGTTCTGATTGGAGAAATACTCCTAGTTCTCGCAGATGGTCTGAGGGTCGAGCTTCAAGGGTGCGTTGGATGCCCGCTATTCTTGCCAGGAGCTTGTTTTTACATCTGAAAATATTCCTAAAGTCTGTTTTGATCCATTCCTGCAGTTTACTAGCAAATGCCATCAACGAGCCACAGTAATCATGATAAGCAAGCCGCCAATTGATTCGTGCAAACTCTGCAAAATTTTCATGGGCTAGCCAGGCAGATTGAAAACGAAACTGGTGGGGCCTGCAGCGGGAAGGAGATTGTTTTCCAAATTGAACCAATAAAGGCCGATGATTTGATTGTATAAAGGGAAGATGCATTACTGACGTATTATGGAATACCGCATGCCATTGATCTGAACAAAGGGCCCTATCAATCCTTGCCATTACGTTACCCCTCCTCTATGTATATCTTTCTCCATCAAAACCAAGATCATGCAAACAATCTCGTTGAATGCATGCTTGGAATTGTTTATTTACCACTGGTTGTTTTCTCGAGCCTCCTCTCTTATCCGCAACTCCCAGTTTATCATTAAAATCGCCCCCTAATAGCCATGCCCCATGTGTAATACATGCAAGTCGTTGTATATTCTTCCATAGGTGCTTTTGAAGATGGTAATGCGGGCTGGCATAAACCGCTGTAAAGTAGAATGTGTGGTCTTCCTTACAATCTTGACGTGAAGAAACTGTTTGTGAGTTGCCAAGACCACAATATCTGAGTCCTCCCTCCAAAAAAGCCAAATATCTCCCGAAAAACCTTCAGCCTCCACCCGGTAGGAATGAGTGAATCCCAAGCGCCCAAGAACCTTATCAACCCGATGTCTGCTGATCCGAGTTTCAGACAACATAACAAGGAAAGGCTTATGCATCCGAACTAAATTCATGAGAACGGGGTTGAAGGCCCTGCCTCCCGCCCCTTGGCAATTACATAGTAAGATCAGCACAATAAAATTGATAGAAGTATTAGCATCCGCTCCTAATCCAGAGCGATGGGGTCCTCTTCATATTGTTCACCGCCAACGTGAACACCTGCTGTTTGGGAGACGGTCTCCTTTTGAGAGTCAAGCAACATCGGTACATTATTTAATTCATGTGGAGTTGAGCTGATATCTGGAGGTTTGGACGGGGGCACCTCATATCTATGTTTACCTGGTAACATAGTATTTTCCTCAAAGTAGTCTAGAACGCTATCCTCTCCACATTCCATTTCATCCTCTGCTAGTAGTGAGAATGAGTTGTCTGGATAAACCACTTCTGTGTGGGTTGGGATAACTATTGCCGTGTGGTCTCCACTTCCCCTCTGTCTGGGTTGTGATAATACAGTAGGTTGAGACGCATGATGGGCCTTTCCTGGTTTCTCCTTTGTATCTGCCCCAAAAGAACGTTGGGGTTAAGTGTGAGCAACTCCCTTGTCTTTATTGGCTGCACGAGGCCTGGATTTGCTCCCACCTTCCGAATGGTCCATAGAAGACTTTGCTATCCTTACCTAGACGCCAGATTGGTCTAGTTCCTGGTGGCTAGAATAAGAGGCGCTATAATCCTTCACCACACTACCCTGTCGGGCGCTATCAGTCCCCACCATCTCATTGTCATTCAAGATTGAAAACTTGGATCCCTTGTTGTCTTTCTGATCGTTGTCGGACTGCAGAGCTCGTGCGTGAGGAGTCTCCTTTATTGCAGCACGCCTATTCCGCCGCTGGACTTGAATCCACGTTCTATACATGTCCTTGCTAGCCTTGGTGGCAGTTGGACCAGTTTCTTTGGCAGCTGCAGCGTCATTCTCAATGTCCTTATCCCCTCCTCTGCCATTATGATTCAATGTTTCCCTTGAGGTGCAATTGACTGATCCATGTCCAACCATTCCACAAGTGAAGCATATCTGGGGCAAGCCTTCATAGGCCACCTTTATCTCCTCCCCATCCAGCTCCACCCTCGAACGTAGTGGTATCGTCAGATCAACATCGACGGCCACCTGAGCAAATGTTCCCCTTTGTGAGTGCTGCGTGTTTTTATCTATGTTCATCGTGCTACCAATCAAATTACCCAATGCTTTGAGAATCAAGGGGTGATAATGCAATACAGGGAGTTCAGGGAATCACGCCCAAACCACTTACCGGGAAATTATGCCTGTCGATGGTCGAAAATTGGGGTCTATGGTTGGACTGAAAGTGCATGCCCCAGAATTATCCATGGACCCTTGGTTAGTGCGGTCATGTAATCCTCCACCTCCACGAAATTAATTAAGAAAAACTCATTGTCTAGATCGATTATCTTCATGGGTCCTTCCAGTGTCCACATATCGCGCAATCTATTTTTTAACAATTGGTATCCAATCCGTCGGCCTATTAGTTTAACCACAATGGGTCTTTCCCATTGTTGATGTAGTCGATTCCGAAAGGTGGTAGAGAGTGTTAAAGCAGACCCATACTCACCATTCACCACGGAGATGTCCCCGTCTTCAATTTCCACGAGTTCCTACGCTGGCCATGCTAACTCCTCCTTCCCCTGCTCCCCCTGGTTTCCCTGGAGCGTTGCACTATGGGGTCTTCCTCTTTATCACGTATGTTGGCCAGATGGCCTTCCCAACCGAGTGAGTGATTATCCCCGCGATCAGCTTTGGACCACTTAGAGCTGTCCATGAACGAAACTTATAACAAACAGGTGGTGTGTTTTTTTTAGTGAACTTACTTGCTACTTTTTCAGTTACGTCTCCATCCATTACTCATTTTAAGTAATGACTATACTAGTTGTCAGCCAACACTCAATGAGTTTATTATAAGTGTTTAATCCTCTCTGACCATTATTGATTCTACGGCATTTTTTCTTTATCTTTCCCACTAGCTTCACGATGTATATATATATAATGTCTATTATTCTAATTATTTTTTATTATGTTTTATATCTAAATTACTTTAATTTAATCAATATTATTTTTTGTTTTAGATAATTGAAGATATGCTGTTAAGAATAAGTTTGACTAAGGATTGAAGAGTTTTTATAAGGCAAAACAAGAAGGAATGTCGTCCTTGGTCGAACTTGGTTTTATACATCGGCTTGTAGTTTGCGTTCTTCTTTGAACAAAAACAAACAGGACCTAGCATAATCACGGGAAAGGCTTGTCCTTACTAGAACTTTGATGTAGAAGATGCAACCTTTTACATGGTCGAGTTAGAGCCCGTTTCTAATGATGATGAGGTATAATGTGAAAACCTAGAACATGGGCGTGTTAATGCTTGTGTTTCTCTCTTAAGAACAAGATTGGAGAAATAGTATGATGTATAGCCTGGTACACGACGTATCCCATATCATATCTGCAACAGACAAACTATAAAAGCGATAGAAACCCTAATAAAATGGTTAGTTTAACCTTAGGGCCCGTTTGTTTTCATTTTTTTTTACCGTTTTTGGTTGTGGTTTTTATTAAAAAGGAAACCTTCAATTAAAACTCGTTTGGTTAGGTTTGTTGCGTTTCAGCGTTTTAAAAATTAAAAAAACCACAATGAATTTACGAAAACCAAAAAATTACGTTTCCCTAATTTTTCACAACAGTTTTCTTCTACTCTAAAACAGGTTTTTCTCTGGCCGCGCCGCGTCTTCGTCTTCAAGCTTACTGTGATTTTTTTGTGACTCCAGGTTTGTCCTCTATTTGGTTTCTCTTCGTTTTCCACATATTTGGTTTGTGCGCGATTTCCTATCTGCTTGTATTTGTTCTTTTCCTTTACTCTTTCGGTGCTTTCGGTGCGTGGATATGGCTTTCTCTTTTCCTGTTCTGTTTGACACCGTTTCTTCATGGAAGCACCTCAGCCTACCATGGCAACCGGAAGCTTCTTCTATAACAACTGATAACACGAAAATAGGCACGAACGAGAAAAGGTAGAAGTTGGTTTTGGGAGCCATTTCAAAGTAAAAAGTTTATCAGTACTTACTCATGCTCTATCTGCAAACTCAAAGCTAGGCTGGTAGTAAAGGGCATATTTTCGAATAATAGTGAGATGTAAGGAGGAAGAAGAAAAGTACTCTATAGACTGGTGTAAGCAAGAGATGTTAAAAATTAGGACGGTGAACCTTATATTTGCTTTCGTTGAATCGCCGTAGGACAGCTTGCGAATGGTTTTAGTCCAGAACTCCAGATTGTCTTCACGTCAGGCGGAGGCATTTAATTTTTTCTTCCCAGCTTCAGGTCTGTCAGCATAAAATAGAGTTTATCTTTTGTCTTGTAGCATCGCGTTTCTTAGCATAAGGTGAGTTTACTCTTGTCTTGTGGACTGTGGAGTCAATAAAGTAGTTTACGTTTGTCTTGTAGCTTTCTTGAACGATTCATACAGCCTTCACATATACAGATGCATTAAATGAAGTGTGGAAATGCGTGCCTTTTATGCCAATTAACACGTTATAAGATTTCTTCAACGATTCATTCAGCCTTCGTATATATAGATGCATTAAATGAAGTGTGGAAACGCGTGCCTTTCATGCCAATCAACCCGTTATTCTTATTTTTATTATTGCCTTCATGTAATATACTTTGTTAAAGTAAGAAACCATTTTCTCTCATGCGTGGACTACATTGTTATATATGAGGCATTAATTAATACTGAGATCTCTAATATGAAAACAATCTGAGACGCAATTTGTACTGTTTGGTTTTGCATGGATTGTTGGGTTGGTGGGTTTCATATGCCAATGGGGCATAATTATTATAACAAGAGAGATTGCTTATTGAAAGAAATCGAATAGTGGGTAAATTTTGAATGCATTTATTCCATTATCATGTGTTCAAAGTGGACCAAATAATAGATTTTCGATCACATTTTAATGCTAGTTTTGGGGTCCTTTGCTGATAATTATGATATGAATGTGATAATAAGACGTTTCCTACCAAATGGTGCTATACTACATGGCTTCTTTTAAGCCTTCAGTGATAACAAATGACAAGTTACAGAAGATAACAAAGTTACGAGAGTTTCAGCTGTAACTAAAAAAGAATAATAGTAAATTCTTACTTTTATTATTGTATTCATGTAATATACCTTTGTTAATATATCAAGACTTTATAGTCTTGATATATTAGCTCTTGTTAATGAAGAGAACCAATGTTTGTTTTTTAAGTGTAGAATACGATGCATTGTCACATGTTTATTTTAAATTATATTTAGCATTTAATACTTTGTAAATATTATTATGATTGATGTCACTTATATGTTATTACATTTAGTTATGGAAGGCTTGAACAATATGAATAATGACCATGATTGTATGGAAGTAAATGAAAAAGATGGGGTATGGAATGATACGATAGAGATGTATTTAATCTCCTTGATGGTT
>JAOTBA010000003.1:13891491-13904223 GCA_025629845.1 Erythroxylum squamatum | reverse complement strand
TGCAATCTTGGAAAATATTTTATTTTGACCGGTTTCCAAGGTCGATTCCCAAATCGAACGACAGAGCCGCGATCAGCGGGTTCACTTTTTTTTAAGGATTTTATGACTTGTCTTGTGATATATAAGGGCACAAATCCCTAGGGCCAGAAGGGTGTCGTGGAAACTTGCGTCTTTGAGCTAAAAGACAAATTGAGAGCCTAGATAGAGGTAGAAAATCAAGACTCCCAATCCCAATTGGGCAAAGAACACCCCCGTCCTCCAGATTTTCCAGATTTGGGCAAAGAAGAGGAGGAGCTTGCTTCATCTAGTTCTTACTTTGTTTTTCATCTTCTAGCATCTTTATTATGGATTGTTTGGTTACTGGGGATGTTAATGACATTATAAGTGGCTAAAATATTTTTTAGGGTTTGTTGTTTGAACTGTTTGTGAACCTTCAGTTATTGATTTAATAATATAAATGTTTGTCTTATTTATTGAGGTTAAACCTTGCAACAAATTGAGAGAGTGAGCTTGGTAATCTGTGTTAAATGTATAGTAAGAGATGATGTTTAATAAGCCTATAGATAACAAGTTATCGATTTATTAGGAAGAGATTTCAATAGATTAATATGCTGCCTATAGGAGAGCTTCATATCTAGTTGAATGTTTAGGAAAGGCTTTGCATGTCGAGAGATGCCAAAGTTAACCGTAATTTAATTAACTAGTGACATTTACTTGCACTTTGAGAGAGGGTAGCCAAAATTTTAGGAAATCTTGGGCTAAGGATAAATTGAATCAATTAACCAAATGGGAGCAAATAGGGACAAGTCCTAATTTTTAATCTTGATTTTCTCCAAGTTTTAGTTTACGATTTTGGCTTTGGTTGCATTGTTTCCTTTTACCCTTAGTTTGTCTTTGTTTTATTTATCTATCTAAAATTTTTTAAATCGGTTTCTTAAACAAAAAGCAACCTAAATTAAGTGGTGCCTAAGCACAATCCTTGTGGTATTGATATCCATTTTTTACTACAAGTTACGACCCGTATACTTGCGGTTTTGAGCATAAAACTAGTAGTTTGTTTTGCAATCAACAAGTCTAACTCAATTTTAGATTTAAGATTTTTAATTTCGATTCATATTTCATAACAATAATAATCAAACACAAAATTAAGTTATAAAATATAAGATGGCTTGTATCACTATTTGAAAATTGAGGTAGAATTTGATCCTACATGTAGTAAATAAGTAAACTTTTATGTTTGATTTTTGAAAGTTAATACCACTTTAAATTATATAACATGAATGATGCATGAACACAATAAAATATAAGCGTACATCATATCTTATTATACAACTTGATCATTTTTCTTATCGTTTTCTTTCAACAGTTAGTGAACTTGTTAAGCACTATTGTTACACACGTGTCTAACCTCTAATCTATAAAAATAAGTTGAAAGAACTCTATAAGTGTTATAGAAAATGCTTAGCAAAAAGTGCTAACTCCTTTAAAGCCTACACTTACTTATAATCAAGTTTTGACCTTTTAGTAATTTAATTGAAATATGATTCCAATTCCAATTAAACTTTAATTAGAATTGCAATTAATTCTAATTAAGTACCAATTGGACTCAAATAAAATCTAATATCTTATATTATTCATTATTTATTAATTTTTAGTCTTAAATTATCTCAAACTTTACAATCAAATCTAACTTGATTAAATTACTTTTCTCTCTTCAATAATTCTTTATATGTGACATATTAGGCTTTTAAATATGTTGGCAATAAATATAAATTATAACCCTAAATCATACTTAGAATTAGACTAATTAAAGTCTATTATGTTATCTTTAATCCATAATTAAATAATTTATAATCGTAAATCAAGATTGACTTTTAGCAATATATCATGACTACTAAAATATTAATAATAAAAGGTGACCTTGACTAACCTTTTCATGCAAAATTTTTCTATATTATTCAATCATTTCATCATATAATGTTTTAATCAGACATAGAGTATGAAATTAATATTTACTATATTTGAGTCTAGTAATGTTAGTTCTCCACATTGGTAATTAATTTTATTAATAACATTTGAAAACTATTTTCAAAATGTCATTCCACTAGAGTCAAGGATTTCTTGAATCATTATTAATTGAATAATATAACATTCTCCCTAATCAATTTGGCGTGATGAATTCTATAATGATCATTCAACTACCTCCATATAGTTTTTGTTATATCTAATAACTACCGATTGAGTTATCCTTGATAAGGATAGGTCATGAGTTGTATCAAAATATAATAATCCCTATATGAGACACTTTAGAGATCTTAAGTTAAATGATCACTTATATAATCATCAAAATGAGAATTTCCATAGATGTACAAGTAACATGCTAAATGAAATCCTCATATAAAGTCAATTTGATAAACTTTTCCTCTAATAAGCACAAACATATAGATTTAAGTATTCTTATACTTTAATATATGAAATCGATTACTACCTTTACGAGGAGAAATACATAAAGTATATTAGTCTTTTTGTGTTCTATTAATGTTCATTTTCAATGACTAAGAACAAAAGGAAAATATATAAATATAATATAATTCTCATAATTATAATTTCGTCATAAATTTATTCGTAATGTATATTTATGCCACAGACTTTATCTTATATATCAGTTAATTAAATAAATATACATAAAATAAACAATATTTTTAAATAATTGTGCACTAAAATTATAATCAATAATTTGGTTATATGATATAAACCAATATAATGTGCATTTTTATTACCCAACTTGTCACTGACTCCTCATTTAAGTTGCTACCTGCGCACTTACGCCTGAGGGTGCTGAATTGTATGATGACATGTCTTATTGGCTTAAAGTTCTATTTTTTTTTTGGTGTTTCGGTGTTTTGGTTTTATTTTCAAATTTAATAAAAAATATGTTTATTTAAATTTTCAGTTTCTGTTTTCCTTATTTTCTTCCTATTTTTATAACTTATGAAAATCATTCAAAGGGATTTTTGTTTTTTTTTCTGTATTTTACAATATGATTTCTATCAAATAAATATATATTATTTAATTATTCAGCATTAACAATTATAAATAATTTAATATTAATTATTTAATTATTTAATAATAATTTTGAATAATTTAATTCAATTTTTAATATTATTTTAAATGCTAAATTTTATAAAAATAAATATTAAAATCAATTTAATACATCTTAAAAATATATAAATTTAAAATAAATTTTTATTTAATAATTAAAAGATAAAATAAATTATTTTTAATAAAATACATTAACTTTTATTAATAATTTATCAATAAATATTATATAAGAGATTGCAAAAAACTTATTTAATTAGTTAAATAGCTTATCTTTAAATTTTATCTAATATGTAATTATTAGCAGTAATAAAAATCTAATTACATTAATAATAACAACGAATAAAGTTATTTTTATTTAAATAAATATAAATTAAAAATAGGAAACAAAAATTAAACAGAAATAATGCGCTCTTAATAATGTTCCAATAGGAACTATTAGCAATATTATATACTGTGTCCTAACTCCTAAGAAACTATTAACAGCAGACTATTTTGATTAGCGATAAAAGAAGAGGAGGCCACATAGCCTTGTTCATAGAAGTGCAAAATTCCCAGGGCATCGCGGGATAGGAGATGGTCCGATTCAAAAGCCAGAAAAAGGTCAAAAGTCAAGTGAAACGCGTTTTGCTTTGAATGTGAGACTTTTGAATGACCAAACGACCCCGCCCACCACCTTGACTTTTGGGCATCTCGCTCCTACCACCTTGATAGGATAGGATATTGTTTTTGTCACGAGAACACAGGATACTGTATCTGAACAAGGTCGCCATTGCCCTTTTTAATGAATGAAAAATGAAAGACAAGAAGACTGTTTCTTGCACCCTGCAAAAGGCACTGGCTCCACCTCACCCTCACCCTCACCCTCACCCTCACATCGACGCATATTCATTGAATCCTCCGAACTTTAAATATTTTGACATAAAAAATTATTAACTGCGTGTACAAAGATAATTTACTTCATATTGATTATAATGGAATTAAAAAATCATGCAATTATTTCCTTAGATCATTTGAAGATGAAATTATAGAATCACATACGTGCCATTAACACTAAAATTGTTATCAATATGAAGTAAATTATTTACTTCATTATTCTGATTACAAAAAGAGTTTAGAAAATATTTATCTTAGTGAAAGTTAAAATAGTAAGTATTGTAATTAATTGTTTTTAAACATTTTAATTTAATGATTTGAACGGTGTAATTTTTTTTAAAAATTTTGATTAACTAAAAATAATTATTTATTAATAATTTATTTGAAGCAACACTCAAAAATGTTACCGCTAGTTAGGCCTAAAATCTGTGCTCGTTGGAACCTAAATACAGTGGCAGTCGTGGTGCCATTGTCCATACAAAAAGTAAGAAAACGAATAAAGGCTTCGTCGTTTTAATAATTCGTGTAAACGCTTTGAAATTCCAGCCGTTATTGGCCCATTGAGAGCGACAAAGATAGATACAGAAGGAGGTTTTGGTGACGGTGGGCTTGTTGTAATTATTGCCGGAGAATCGAAGAATCAAACACCTCAACGTGAATTAAACCAAAAAATTCCACCCTCTTAAATTCCTTCCAGCTTCTCATTTTGCCTGTTCAAATCCTTCTGTTCCTTTTTCTTCTTCAATCAAATATTCTCTTCTCTCTGTCATCTACCTTCTGGTTAAAGAAGGGCCATGTTTGGAGGGAAAGATCAGCATCTCTCGAACTCTGAGGTTGAGAGTCCTCAAAACAAGGACAACCCAGAAGAGAATTTGGGTTTGTCCCAAAAGGGTATTGATTTTCTGAGAGAGTCAAAGATGAATCTTGATGGGTTTTCTTCAAAACCCCAAGATCTCACCCTCAGCTACCTCTGTGACAATCCAAAGTTCGGTACTTTTAGCCAGAAGGGCAAAGAAATTATCGTTTCTGATAGTTCTAATCAAGGTGACAAATGGGTAGAGAGAGATTTCTTGAATCTGAGTGAAACAAAGTCTAACTCTTCTTCCAAAAGAGGAGACCATGATGATGAAGAGATCGTGAAGGAGAATTCCTCCATGGAGAAGAAGCCTAAGCTGGAGGGTACTTTAAATCTGTCTCTAGCTCTGCCCGAAGTTTCTCTGTCTTTAACTGCATCAAATGCACTGCAAAACGGTCTTGTCAAGTCAAAGCCTTGTAGGAGCACTCAGGCTTTAGGTGCGGCACCTTCCATCAACAACACGCTGACAACATGTTCTAATGATTTTACTGCTGCTTCGCTTTCTTATTCTTATTCACTTCCATTTTCACACAATCCCAGTTGCTCTCTGACCCGTAACTCGACCGAGAATTATGAATATTCAGTGGGGAGAGACGATCAACTTTGGTGTGGAGGAGAAGGGACTAACGGGTCGGTTCATAGCCGTTTTAGGCCTATTGGAGACGGAATTGTAGCTTTGAACAACAGCCACCATGGTTTTGGTGGTGGTATTGCTGGTGCTGGAGGATTTCCTATTACTCAGGGTAATCGTGTAGCTAACAAGGATTCCGGAAATAATAGTATTTATAAGACTGCAAGTTCTGATAATCTTTCATTCTTTCCTTCTGAATTGCCCGCCAGACCACTTTTGGAAGCTTATTCTGGTGATTCAAGGAGAAAGGACTCCGAAAATTTGAGAGTTTTTGAGGGAGGGGATGGAAGAGGGCTGGCAAGAAAATTCTCCAGACCGGAGAGAATTCTACATGAGATAGTTTCAGAGTCTATTCCAGTCATGGCTCAGATCATTCAAGAACTTCCTGAGGAAACATTAGAATCGACTAAAGATTACTTGAAAAACCTTACTTTGTTATCTGAAAAGCGAGAGGAGTTAGTAGGCCTTCAAAATTGCCTCGACAGAAGATCTGATCTTACAAAAGAGACTCTCTCAAAGTGCCAAAAGGAACAGCTACATATTTTGGTGGCTCTCAAGATGGGGCTTGGAAGTTATCTATCCAGAGAATTTCAGCTTCCTGCAAATGAGTTGGTGGAAATTTTCTTGTTCATGAGGTGCAGGAATGTCAACTGTAAAAGCATATTGCCTGTTGATGACTGCGAGTGTAAGTTCTGTTCGGCGAACAAGGGATTTTGCAGTTCATGTATGTGTCCAGTTTGTATGAAATTTGATTCTGCTAGCAACACTTGCAGTTGGGTTGGTTGTGATGTTTGTTCTCATTGGTGCCATGCTGCGTGTGGAATGCAGAAGAATCGTATTCGTCCTGGGCCTAGCTTGAAGGGGCCATCAGGGACCTCTGAGATGCAATTTTACTGCATTGGATGTAATCATGCTTCAGAGATGTTTGGATTTGTAAAAGATGTCTTTGCAATGTGTGCAAAGGACTGGGGTCTGGAGGCCATGATAAAAGAACTTGAGTGTGTAAAAAGGGTCTTTAAGGGAAGCGAGGATTTCAAAGGCAAGGAGCTGCATAACAAGGCTGAGGAGTTGCTGGCCAAGCTTGAAAGCAAAACCTTATCAACATCCGCAGCGTGCAACATTATTATTCAGTTCTTCAACCGTACGCATCTTTGTCCTGGACTTCTGCTTATTACTCTACAAAATTATATTGGTTTTTCTTTTTTCACTTTATTAAGCACTTGAGTAGAGCATATAGTTGATATTATCCTAACTGAGGGTCTAATGAATACTCCTTTCATTGCAAGATGTGCCTGTGATATTTTAGTTTACTAGACTGATCCTCCACCACTTGTTACTGTTTTGTACATTTTGTTGCTTAAATTTGAAAGTTATGTCTGCTTGGAATAATAGAAGCATTTACTTTGCGGGGAAGAGTTCAATGGTTTAATGGGGATTTCTAGTTGTGAGTCTGACTAGGAGGGTATTATACGACAGATAATTTCATCGACCAAATTGAATTATGGTCAATTATGGTTACATAATGGAATTTGTGTTAGGTGAGGTTCCTTGGAGCTTGAAGCCGTATGGACACCTTGAACAAACAAGTCAAACTTAAAAGTGCTTTCCGATCTTCTAAGCTCAATCCTGTTCTCTTTTCCTTCTCTTGTTCTCTTGTTAGAGCTTATTGTCCATGCCTAGAAAATTAAAGTTATACATAAACATATAAAAGAAAACCCCCACCAGGTGAGCCAAATTTCGTAGAGACTGACAACAAACTGCTAATCAAGAGCCAAAAGATGATGTGTATTCTTAAAAATCAGTCTTGTTCTTTTTTGTTTGGTTTGGAAACATCAGAGATTGTGTTGTATTTCCTAATCGTTTTTACATGAATAAATGGAAAGGCATGTGACAGTGATTGATTCGTGATATAAGGCTTAATGCTAACACTGGATTCCATCTGGTATATGGTGGTTACTTATCTATATTTTATTTCCATACGTTGATGTAGCAATTCAATGTCTGTGTGATGTCCAAAAATGCTCAGCTGTTAGCTGAGATCCATTGCTTAAACTAGGAAACATCTTCTTCTCGACTCGTTTAATATAGCATCCTGACTTCTAATTTAGTTTCCTTGCATGGCTTAAACGACAGCTGCCCATTATAATATTTTTCACTTCACCTCATGAGCGATAATTCCGTATAATTATTTCTTCAAGCATGTTCATCTAAGTTTGGAACTTTCATAATATTTTGCCTCTAACTTTAGTATTTGTTTTCTTCCATTTTTGGTCCTGGGTTGTTTAGATGCAGATACCAATTTTACTGCTTCTAGTGTACCTGTTAAAGAATTATTACCTTCTGAAGCCAGCCTAAGCAAAGATACATTACCTGCACTGCCAGCCACTACGTTCCCTCCAAAATACACCATTTACAGCATGAACTGTTCCACTGGAAGACATAATTCTCTGCCATCTGATTCTCGTCGAACTAACTTCAAAGAGGCCGTCTTAGGTGACCTAAAAATTGAAGATGAGTTTCAAATTGGGAAAGTACAAAAGAAAGAGGGGTTTGAGAGCCTAGAAAGCATTGTGCGAATTAAAGAAGCTGAAGCTAGGATGTTCCAACGCAAGGCTGATGAAGCACGCAGAGAGGCAGAAGGTTATCAGACGATGATTAGGGTAAAGTCTGAGAAATTGGAAGAAGAGTACGCAGAGAAATTTGCAAAACTACAGTTGCAGGAAACAGAGGAAAGGCGAAGGAAGAAACTTGACGAGCTTAAGGTCTTGGAAAATTCACAATGTGATTATTACAAAATGAAGCTGAGAATGCAGGCTGAAATTGCTGGATTGTTGGAGAGAATGGAAACCACAAAACAGCAATGGGTTTAGTTTGCTTGGATGTTATTCTTTCTTTTTCTACTTCTTTTTTTTCCCTTGCTTTTTGGTTAACAGACAACGACAGGGCCAGTTTGTAGTTTTCTTATAGATTTGGCATAATGGACATAGTGCTTCTGTCTTCTTTATGAGAAATGCATGGCTTCTTGGATTCTGAAGTTAACGCTTTGACAAAAGATGAAGGAAAGATCATTCAGATGTTTGTTTCAATCTTGTCGGTTTTGATCAATATGTGATCAAATATGACAGGGGATATTGCATCAAAACTAATCCGTCAATCAGAGAATCAAGACGTTATTATAAACATTGCCAACGCGTAACTAGTTTTTCTGTGTGTATGATGGCCATTTGACTTGGTCTAGTGCCTGCTTTTGATCCTAACCTCTAGATTGTTAATACTGATTTTTTGAGTGGAATTCTGTCGTTGTCTTGAGCCAGTGGATGACGACCTAGAAGATGGCCAGCCAATATTGAACCACATTTGGCAAGTTTCGCAAGCCTGCTCGCCATCATGGATATTAAATAATATTGAATAGATATTAAATAAATAAGATTAAATAATATTGAATGGATATTAAATAATGTTAAATGGATATTAAATAAATTAGATAAATAAAATTTATAAATAATATTGAATAGATATTAAATAAATAAGATTAAAAAACTGTATTTTAAAAAATAATTATTAAAATTAAAGATTATTAAATTAATATGATTTTCTAAAAATGGAAAAAATGGAAAAAATAATAATAAAAACGTCGCGGAAGACATTCTGTGACGTTTTTAGAAACGTCGTGAAAGGCATTCCGTGACGTTTTTTTGAAAACGTCGCAGATTCCTTAATATTCTGCGACGTTTTAAAAACGTCGAGAAATGTTAGACAATCCGGGACGTTTTTTTAAAACGTCGCGGATTGTCCAAACTTTTAGTGACGTTTTTACAAACGTCGCGAATTGTCAGTATCTTTTGTGACGTTTTATATAAAACGTCGCAGAAACCTTTTGCCTACACCACATTCTGCGACGTTTTTTGTGACGTTTTTTAAAACGTCGCAAAAGTCATTCTGCGACGTTTTTGGACATTCTGTGACGTTTTAAAAACGTCGCAAAATGCCTTATTTTCTTGTAGTGTCGATCAGATATCAAAGCCCTCATTAATATCATTTGGTACTTATAATTAGGACCAAAATAAAACAAGCATGGCACTCACCCCCATATCTCATAATTTTTACCGTTTCTGGTAGCTCCTTTTCCAGTCCAACCTCCAAACAAACTCTGGCAAAACGTATCCTCCTTAGTACAATAGTATTGTTGTCTAAACTTACAGGTCTACTGGTAGCACTGGCTAATCCTACAGCTTACCAATACTCCAATGGTACTTTATGCATATTATCCCATACTGGTAAAGAAACCAGTTTGTTTCTATCAAGAGACACCCCCAATCTCCATCTCTTAATTATCATAGGTCTACCATACACATGCTAGGGGCCTAAATTGGTCACCTTCTGTGCCATTTCCTCATAACTAAATCTGAATACATAGAACTCATCTTCACTAATTGAAGTGTTCACCAAACCAAATCTCTTTTCACGTTTGGTTGGCCCATCCTTGGACCACCGGGAAAGTTGGCCTTTTATCCACAAAGAAACTCAAAACAGCTACTTGCCACTTCTTTGCTCCCAGCTAAAGTACTTCAGTAGGTGGTAAAATTGGTCTGAAACTAACATGTTCTATATATTGTAGCTTCCCAAGTGAGTCTAGGTTACCTACCACTTTGCACCAAGTCTACTTTGATCTATGTTCTATTGTCATTGAAGGTTAATCCGTCAGCTTCTTGGCTCCTGATAGTGGAGGGAAATCTGTCTTTTCAAAGTTGCTAGCTTGTAGCTCAAAGAAGGGGTGGGTGAGGATTAGGTATTGGTAGAGTTGTTGAAGATGTTGGATTTTTAAGGTCTGGTAGTTTCAGGCTTGTTGGTTATGGATCCAACGATCAGGGAGACTAGTGTCTGGGATGCGAGAGGAGTAGCCATTTAGCTACCTTTGACAGTAACTCCCTGGCTAGAATATCAAGCGAGATATAAGATGATAGGGTGGGCTTCCTTTTGTGGTAAAGGGTCATAAAGGTACGATAGGAAGGGTTTTAGAGAGATGTTAGAGCATCTCTCTCATCAACTTTTAGATATGATATTTATGCAAAATTGGTAAGAATGTATTTTTCTTACACATCTTATTTTTTAAGTGGGTATAAACTAAACAATCATAATCCTTTTTTAATTTTCTTAATTTAATTCTCTTCTCTTGCAAGTTTAGGAGAAATTCCTCTTGTCCAAAATTAGGTTATTGTCATAAACTTATAGAATCCAAAACAAGTAATTAATCTAAGCCTCCACCAACGGTTCTATCACTTATTCTATCACTTAAAGAGTAGATGAAACTCAAATCACATAAAATTATGTTGAGTTCAAGGCTTAGTTGAGAAAGTAAGTTAAATTTCAATTTTACTACGGGATTAAAGTTTTTCTATATTTCAATTTTAAGGATTGGGTGGTTGAGAAAAAAAAAAAAAGATGTGTATTGTAAGTAAGAGTTATTATTGGTCTTTTACTATAAAACAGTTTTTTAATTTTTATATTATTTATCAAGTGTGTGTTTTATTATTTCATTATCAACTTTAAGAAAATTTGAAGTAATTCAACCCGAAATATCCATCATCACTTAAAAATTATCTAAGTTTACTTGAAAATTATTGACATGAACTTGAGTTTCACTGTCCAAAATAGTCAATTCCCATCAAACTTGGGGACAACATTTGTTGTTCAGAAGACTTTAATGTAGAGTGGCTGACAAGTCTAAGTCTCCCACTAATTGAAAAGAATCATATCAATTTTATTTACTCTTAATTAAGATTTAAGCTTCACTAATTTATTTTATTTATTTAAAAATGATACCATCGATTTAATTCATTTCAATTTTTATTAGGACTATAAAATTTAAATTTTTATTTAAGTATAATTATAAAGAAATTTTAATTCTGCAACTTCAACTTGAAATTATAATAAATAAGTATAATTTTTCAAAATATGAATTATGTTAAAAATAATTCTTTCAATTTTACAAAATGTAAGCATAAATTATATTATTTTTTTAAAAATAATGTAATAATGTAATATTTAATATTTAATAATTTTAGTGTCAAAACTATCAAGTTTTATTTAAAAAAATTAATAATGGCAGTCTCAAAATAGCAAAGATTGATTAACAATTTACATTTGATAAAAATATTAATGAAAACTTCTTATTGTCTCAGTTTTCAAATTCTAAGTAAATCTCATAAGTTATCTCTTTTTAAAAAAGAAATAATATATTTTGGATTATTTTTCTGCTTTTTATAATTTTATTTCTAACTGTACCACAGCAAGGGGGTGATGCAATATTGGCGACATGTCTTTTCCATTGTATCAAAAGACGAATATCTAACACACTGCATTCATTTTTTATTGAAATGGAAGTCTTAATTTTATTCATTAGAAAAAGTAATCTTATCTGATTAGCTTGTTGGGAATTAATTCAAATTTTAGAATTGTTTAAATTCCTTTAGAATAAGTCTTAGATTATCTTAGAATAAGTCTTACAGTCTGTTTGGTTAGCGTCTTCAACATGCAGGGACGAGACGAGACAGAATAGGACAGGACGGAACAGAACAAGAATTGAAGACAGTGAGATGTTTGGTTGCGGTGGACAGAACAGAAATAATTGTCTTCGTCCTGAGTACAAAAATGTGCTTGGTTGCCGAGGACAGAACAGAAAATAGTGTTAATGACGGAAATGCCCTTGTAATATAATAAGAATAGTAGATGTAATTCATTGATTATTTTATAATTGTTGCAATATTTATTTTACAATTTTGAATTATGTTATTATTATTATTATTAGTATTATTATTACCTATTATTATTGTTATTAATATTATTAATATTATTACTATTATTATTATTATTATTATTATTATTATTATTATTATTATTATTATTATTATTACCTATTATTATTATTAGTATTATTATTATTATTACCTATTATTTTTATTTTTATGTTTATTATTATTATTATTGTTGTTGTTGTTATTATTATTACCTATTATTATTATTATTATTATTATTATTATTATTACCTATTTTGACTAGTATTTGTTGATGGTCTTATTTTTAATATGATATTTGTTATACAAAATTAATTATATTATTATAATAATTATTATTATTATTAATTATTGTTGTTATTATTAGTAAGATTTATGACTATTATTATTAAGTAAGATATTTGTTATTATTATTATTGTAATTATGACTATCTCGGTTGGAGTAAGGTATACAGTTTCTATTAAAGAATAACAAC
>JAOTBA010000003.1:13864003-13879139 GCA_025629845.1 Erythroxylum squamatum | reverse complement strand
AAGAACAAAACCAAAAACAGACGGAAACGCAAAACCGAAAGCAGACGGAAGGCGCAAACCAGTTTTCTTGTCAGATTGAGTTACTTACAGAATGAGTCGGAGTCGAAAGAGGCTAACAATAAATCAAACAATACTTATAACGTATTGTCTCTCAGAAAAATCTCTAAAGAATGGACATAGCCCACCGTTTGTGGTGAACTAGAATAAATTTGCTGCATCTACATTCTCTCAACCCTCAACTCTCTTTAAGTGCGACAATTTTCGATAGGGGATTAATGAAATGAATACACAACTCATCCCCCCTTCTTGTACATATGTATATCGTTTATTGTCATTCACTTCATACATGCTCATCGCTATATCGACATGTTTCAAACTGTTCGAAAAACACGTTACCATCCAGATGGGAAAATTGTATCAGAGACAAATTAAAAAGCTTATAGATTAAGCTATCTTTAAAATTTTATCTGATTAAAAAAAAAATTCTTACTCGTTTCAATTTTAATTAAATGCACCGGACATTTTTACTGCGCATTTGCGCAAAGTTATCCTGGTAGTTACAACCTAATGTGCAAATGAGAAGGCGGCGATAGAGGGCTGTTCTTGTCGTTTTATGATGAGTATGGCCTTTCAAGTGTCAAAATACTGGAACTTTACATGAATTGAGAAATTTTGTTTACTGGATAAACATGCATCTAACCATGAAACGGAGAGGTACTGAAGAGTTCCCAGTACTTAACGATATGCAGTAAAATGAGCAAGTGATGTGCCATCATTAAGTAGTATAATGAAATAATGAAATAATCTAAAAATAAGAATATCTAACAATACATTTTTGAAATATAACAACAAGGGTTACATGATATCCATTATCTAAAAGTAGTGCAAATTGATAAATTACACTTTCGAACAAAAATTTTCCGTTACGAAAGCAAACAGACCAGAAACTCTTCATTGATATATAAGTTCGAAATATATAAACGGTCTGCAGTTTTGGGCGAAGCTGAAGACTAGAAATAGACACAAAGGCTCCTGAAAATGTAGGAACAAGGCTACCAACTTGGCAAGGAATATAGCAACAGTAAAACCAGTCTCTTGATGTACCAGATGAAATCCAATTCCAGGCGGAACTAAGGGATCATAACTCAAGCTTCCTGTTTCCTTCTTATTAATCTTCAGTGCCATCGCAAACTCCATCCACCTACTACGCCAGCACGCAAGTCTTGAAAGTTTTAAATTCAGAAAAAACAAAACTCCTGGCTGTAGCACTTAGCAGCATAACTTCATTTTACCCTTCTATAAAATGAGTCAACGTATTTATGTTTACAAACTGTTCCATTCATTATTTCTTCTGACGCTGGCTATTCAATTCCAACTTCTGTTGAATTTTCAGTGACAGGTATTGTGCTCGCCAACAGTTTCCTCTGAAAGGATGAAGGTGAAAATCTGTGAACACATGAAAATCAGAAGTAAATACTAACAGCAGTTCATAGCCCAACTCCAAATAGGTGCGAGTACGATTCTGAAAAATCGAAGAGAATGAGCATTGACAAGTCACATGCTATGGTCTAACAGAAACAACCACATGCTATGTTCCAAGGATAGACAACTAACAACATAAGATCTGAAATGTTCTTAAACTCCAAGGTATAAGAACATTTCAGATACCAAAGTAAAAGAATTGATCTAATAACCTGATAGCTACTTAAGTGCACTGCCTACAAAGTCACAAAGAGATTGTCTTAATAGATCCTAAATTTTGCATTATGTATCTGTTCAACTTAAGGTATGTGGATTACTTTTAGAATTATGCAATGTTTACGCCTAACTTAACATCTGGTCTATCATCGAACAACAGAAGGTGCAGATAACCATAATATTAACACGAAGAACCATTTAGAATACAGGATTTAGGAGAATAGAGATAGTTACTCAAATATAATATTGAAGCAACTGAGAAGTTGATTAAAAATCCATTTCATGTTCATGTAATCATGTGTTACAGAATAATTAAAATCATAAATGACCAACCACACAAATCCATCATCAACAAAGATTTTTAGTGTTTAACATGTAATCAAGCAGAAAAAGCTTAAGAAAATTATGAAGAGACAGAGGTTCAAAAAACCGAAGTAACATGTGGGCAATGAAATTGACTCCCATTGATTGGAACATACACTATTAACTCATTACAGAAACTTTTTTCGTGGTCAAATTATTGTGCTCTAAGATGGTCACAAGCAGTGAGTATAAGGACTAAGACTATTGGTTTTCCACGTGTTGAAACTCAAAATTATTAAAAACTCGTAAGCAGCAAAGTTTAATCACCTGAAACTATTGGTGTTCCAACCCAGTTAGCCTTTCATCTGATGAGAAGTGAAGGCTTTTGACATCTTGTGCTGTTTCGATAAGATCTCAGCAATAAGATGACGACCAAATAAGTGAGAATTCTTAAGGATAAGGTTCCTGGTTGATGAATTAACAACATAACCTTGGCCTGGCATCCATTGTAGCAATTGATGAAGCAATTCTTTCTTTTCTGGTCGTGAGATATAGCGCACTACAGCCATCTCAAAAAGGCCCTAGTAAAAAAAATGCAATTTTTACTTGAGCAAAAAACTGTATACTGTGTATGGGAGACGAAGAAGAAGGTTTTCAGAGTTTAACATATGTATCTCATGCTCTTAGATTATCATCTATTCAACATTCATATCCACAATAAGAAAACACAAGAAACTTCAGAAACTGGAAGTTTGTGACAAATCCAAGGCTCTGTACATTTCTCAGAAGCAATCTGCATGCATGCATGGTTCTAACATGTATGCTAACAACTAAATGTATATATTCTCATCTATTTGTAAGGACTTGCAACCTTCAATCAGAAGGGAAACAATTTGCAGTTGTGGAAGATTTCTGAATGTCAATATGTATTAGGAGTTTTTGGAAGGGACTACTCGCACAAGAAGGTATTTTCCTCCTCATTTCCCCACTCTTTTTTCCGTTCACCTTAACAATTTTGAAACATGAACCAAAACTGTTTCAACAAACATTCAATATCTCTGTCCACATTTCCTCATTTCGTTTCATTTATTCTATTCTTGCCTCCAAAACAAGTTAGTTTGTCTAATCCAAAATGATAACAGCATAACAATTTAATATTCTAGTATCAAAATGCATTACAGGATTACATCATTGTAGATTGAACAGTGAGGAGATGAATAATGTAAGTGCCTCGAACAGAATCTCCTGAATAATATTTTTATTATGTCTAAGATTGCTTGCCTGATCAATTTTGAATCTGGAGCCATGTACAACCTTCAAAACATCATTTATCATATTCATGTTACCAAACTTCACGAAAGCACTGGCAAACTTCTTTATCATAGGTTGGGAGATGCAATCTGCATTATCCTGATAAGGTACACTTGCGATTAATCACAAACTGGAGAATATATTTATACTCCTAGACAATATATCTCACCTTTACTACTACATATGCATCTTTAAGAAGGCGCCCAGCAATAAGAATGTGTAGAATCCTCTCATGAAGGCCTTTGCACATTGTTCTCTTGCCATACCTCAACAGATTGTAAACCGAAAATGCTTCTCGGTAAGCTTTTATTTTACCAAGATGGAATATCAGAGAATAGCAAAGTTCCTGGAAAGTAGTACAGTCAACATTAGAAGCTTCAGTTCACAAAATATAATATTAACCTGAATTAGAACTGTTAACTTAAAAGGTCAATTGAGCACATCAGTTTCACAAGAACATCAACAGTGTATACGTGTACCTCTATTCACTAGTTACAATACAACAATTGAAAACATAAACTCATTGCTGCATATGGTATCAGATCCATTCCTGGCCTTTCAACTTTTTCCCGCCTCGCTTTTGCCCAGTGAGCAGAACTACTACTCTTTTCCTTCCACTTCAATTCTGTCCATTGAGCAAAATTTTGGAACTTTTGGATCACCCAGCACAGGTAACCATTTGTTCTCAATGTTGATACCATGAGGAGCATCGACTGCTAACTAGCCTCTCCCCAAAGACCAATCACCGAAAATCCTTCACATGCGGCTCACACACCACTCAAAGATCTTGCATCCTCTCCCACGCACCAGCATGTGATAGTGCGTGCGACGGTACCTTGACTTCCAGTTAGCTTCTTCGGCGTCACCTGTCCCTCTCTGCCACTCCTATGTATCAAATTTCACTCATTCCTTGCTTCTCTATGGTGCCATACGCATTTAGAGTACTAGTTATTGGTGTTCTGGTTGTAATTAATGGTGGTGTGGTCAGTCTGCTGGAGGCTGGTTTTACCCAAGTTCTCTTGCTGGTTTCACTCAGTACCTCAACAGGAAAGTTTTTCTTTTTATGTTTACAGCAATCCTTTTATAACTATGGTCTTGTTTGGTTTACATGCATCTGGTTTACCTGAAGGACCAGGTCTAAATGAATTTCTGGATGCCTTCGAACTTTTCAGAGTGTTCTTGATTCATTTGTCTATTTGTGCTTATGGATCATGAACAAAAGAAGAAGGTTGTGACTAATGTTATTTCTATGATGTCTAAAATCACCAAAACAAGCTGACTGGTCTCAATTATTTTAGATTTACCTAAGAAGTATTTCTAAAGACTATCACCTTAGTGATGATCCACCATCAACCATACTCTGAAGGAATGGCCAAGAGATAATGCTTGATTATTTTTACAAACCTGAAATTCTATTGACAATGAGGTTGTCAGCCAGACAAATCACTGTGGGTATGTCAAAGAATTGATAGAATATTTAAATTTTTTAATTTGGGAAAAGAGAACATTTCACATGTTTATTAAGTGCGTAAGGAGTTTTATCAGACTAAACAACAAGACTAGCCTCTTCAGGCATAATTTATAACTTCAAAAAGATCTATAAAGAATTACAAGTCTTGTTACAATTTAGTCCTGATGTCAAATTCTAGCAAACTGAATGGGAGCAGCTGGCAGTAGTGAGTTTTTTGGCGAGTCTTTACTCTCATATTAAGATTGCTAAATCTCAAATTATCCGTAGTGTTGAGATTTTTTCCCCACACGGGGCCTTTATTCGGATACTTCAACGAATGTCAATGCCTTTGCTACTCCCAATATGCAGATTTCTAGTAATCATAAGTTGGAATAATGAATTTGGCACTCAAAAGTCATATCACAAGAATAATAATAGAGTAGGAAGGACAAGTAGTTGGGAAAATAGGAATCAAAATATAAGAGGAATTGTTTGTCAATATTTTCATGAGCTGGGTCAAACTAAACGCATGTGTTCCAAGCTGCAAAACAAATTGCAGAAGTCCCCTTCAATTCCTATTGCAACTTGTTGAAAATCTAGAATATCTTGCTTTGTACAGCTGTGAAATATCCAGAATATCTTGTACAGCTAGAAATTCCATATATAGCCCATGATCTTTTCTATCTTAGGATAGAATCCTTTTCTATTTTAGGATAGAATAATTTACTCCTAATATTTGGGAGACAGCAGATTTCATGGGATTGATAGAAGTCAAATTCCAATTGTATAAATAATGTACAGCCTATAACCAAGAGAAAATACAGAACAATTCAGTTTTTTCACATGTATCAGAGCTATTGCTCTTGGCACCTCCTTCTATCAGCCTTCATTGCTGAGTATTTTCTTCTTTCCAAGTCTTTATTGCCAAGTGCAATTTTTCCAGCCTTGATTGCTGATTTTTTTCCCATCATTGGCCTTGATTGCCAAGTTATTCAAACCTCTAGTATGTGTTCATTGACTCAATCAGGTAAGTGCCTTAACTCTCATGCTTTAAGTGCCTCGAGTATGTCTTCCCTAGGCTCTTGGGTCATCGACTCAGGAGCCACTGACCATGTGACTCACAGCCCAATCAGATTTAGAACATATAACCCAAGTCCTGGAAATAGAAAAATTACTGTTGCAAATGGATCTTCTATAACTGTTGCAGGCCAAGGAAAAGTAATCTATCTGATTCTTTGTTCCTAAATAATGTGCTGCATGTCCCAAAATTGTCCACCAATCTCATATCCATTCATCAAATTACCAAAGATCTAAACTGCAAAGTAACTTTCTATTCTACTCACCATGTTTTTCAGGATCTGGATACGGAGAGGACGATTGGACTTGCTAAGGTGAAAGATGGGCTTTATTACCTTGAGGAAATGAGTGGCAACAAAAAGAAAAATAATCAGCTATCCCTCACTTGCTCCTCAAGTAACCTCTCTCCTAATAAAACTGAAATTTGGCTCCACCATTACCGTCTCGGTCATCCTCCTTTCACTTTACTTGAAAGCATGTTTCCTTCACTTTTTAAGAAAGAAGATGTTAGTAGTTTTCATTGTGATACATGCGAAATTGCTAAACATCATCAGGTGTCATTTCCATTGAGTAATACAAGAACTACTAGACCTTTTTCTTTGCTACATACTGATATTTGGGGACCATGTAGAATTCAAGTATTTTTGAAGCTAAGTGATTTATCACATTCATAGATGATTGCACTAGAACTACCTGGTTATTTCATATGAAAGAAAAATTAGAAGTAAGCAGTATTTTTCCAGAGTTCCATAAAATAATTTGTACACAATTTGGAAGTTTGATTAAAAGAATAAGACCAGACAATGCAAGAGACTATTTTAATCAAATTCTCTCATCTTTCTTTCAAAAAGAGGGTATAATACATGAGTCATCTTGTGTAGACACGCCCCAACAAAATGGGATTGCTGAACGAAAAAATAGACATTTACTTAATGTAACTCGAGCAAGTTAACTGCTGCATATTTGATAAATAGAGTACCTTCCAAAGTTTTAAATAATCAAAGTCCCATAACTGCAGTTTCTGATTTTTACCCTGATTTTAATGTCTCTTGCCAACTGCCACCAGTTTGGTTGTGTTGCTTTCATACATATTCATGCTCATCAAAGAGGGAAACTTGATCCAAGAGCTTTAAAATCTATTTTTGTGGGATACTCAAACACAAAGAAAGGATAAAAGTGTTATCATCCACTTTCTAAAAAATTTGTTACATCTATGGATGTCACATTTTCTCAAAATAAACCGTCCTCTCAAAGTAACAATTCTCATGTTTAGGGGGAGAGTTCTTGGGAAGATAAGGAATTTCTCCATGATTTTGATTTTCGAAGTCTTGCACCTAACTTGAAGTCTTCCAAATCTGATCATACACCTCACATTGAACCCAATTCTAAAGGAGAACTTGCTAGCCATGGAACTGAGCCTCAAATTGATTAAGAACCTGTTGAATCTGAAGATGAACTTGTTGGTGACAAAAATTCTGCCCTTGAAACTAATTCTGCCCCTGAAACTGAACTGACAAAGCAAAACACTAGTTTGAATCCTACTATACCACTTAAGGTCTACTCAAGCAAGAAAGTTCCTATTTCTGAGCTTGTGCAAATCCAAGAGTCTGAACCACAATCAGGTTCTAAATTTTCTGACCCCTTGTGTGTTAAATCTGATTTTATTCCTTGTGATTTTAATGATTTAGACCTGCCTATCGCTGTTCGAAAAGAAACTCAAGAATTTTAATGATTTAATCTCTACTACTTCGTTGATGACAACTTGAAAAATAAAGAAACTCATGGGTTAAGTAGTATTTATTCTACCCCTGCTAAAGAACAAATTTTGCTTTGGCATAATAGATTAGGACATCCTAGTTTCTCATATCTCAAAAGACTATTGCCTCATTTGTTTAAATCTATGGATTGTCCAGAATTTTATTGTGAGAATTGCATTTTATCCAAAAGTCACAAGACTATTTACCCTATAAAATCATATCAACGCTCTAAACTGTTTTACTTAATTCATAGTGATATTTGAGGTCCATCCCATGTTAAAACCCATTCCCAAAATAATAAAAAAATGGTTTGTAGCTTTTATCGATGATCATACTCGATTACGTTGGGTCTATTTGATGCATGGAAAGTATGAAGTTGCTCAAATTTTTCTAAACTTTTATACAATGATTGAAACTCAATTTCAGATACACATTGGTATACTTCACTCTGACAATGGTACCGAGTATTTTAATGAAGTCCTTGGAAAATTTCTTAAGCTTAAAGTATGGTCACCAATCTATTTGTGTTAAAACCCCTTAACAAAATGGCATTACCAAGAGGAAAAATAAACATTTACTGGAAGTATCTTGGGCCATTATGTTTGCTATGAATGTGCCAAAATACCTTTGGGGTGAGGTTGTTTTGACTGCATCATACTTGATCAATCGAATGCCCAGCTATGTTTTGCATTATGCTACACCTTTAGATGTGTTTAAACAATGTTTTCCTAAAAATCGGCTTTATTCTACTCTTCCCCTTAACGTTTTTTGGTGTATTGTGTACGTTCATACCCCGACTAAAGGGAAACTCCAAACTAGATCCTAGAGTTGAAAATTTTGTATTTATTGGGTATGCTCCTAGTCAATAGGGTTATAAGTGCTACAAACCTTCCACGCAAAAAAATTGTTGTATCCATGGATGTCACATTCCTAGAACATCAAAAAAAAATTCTTTAGGGGGAGAACTCTAATGAAGAAATTTTTTTTTGGGATGTTACTATTACACCCAACCCCCGACCCACAGTCATTATTGATCATAATATAATCTCTGATAATGATGGCAAAGAAACTACTCCTAATCTATCCATGCCAAGAAATCCTAGTTCAACCACAGGGGGAGAAATACTACCGTCCATTCCCGAGGAACGAAATACTGAGCTTCGTGTATAAACTAAGAGAAAGACTATTAAGAAGTAGAGAATAGCCTACCTCAACACTGCATGGTCTTAGACCCCTTGGAGAATTAACTTGGGAAGAACTCTAATTCAGGTAACTCATCTCATCTACTACTTCATCCCTTATTGTGCCTAGTAATGATCAATCTATGCCTACTGACCCACCAATTACCAATGATATTTATAGAAAATATAACCTAAAAAGAGGAATGGGTATTGCCCACTCTTTCACTTTACATTGCCGCATAATATATAGACCATACAGGTTTCTATTCTAGGAATTTACAGCTATAAATGATAAATTCTTGATCAGATTTAGCTAACTTATAAGAACCAAATATTCACCAAGATATTCTCAACACTCCCCCTCATGCTGGTTTGAAAATGTCTTGCATGCCCAACTTGCCAACTAGATCATTAATAAGTAAGAACATATGGAATGCAGATGGCACCATTTTCAATTTTTTCCTTTATAAAGTGTTTGTCAACTTCTATATGTTTTGTTCTGTCCTGTAGAACAGGAATATGTGCAATTGAAATTGCAACTTTATTTAATATACCTTCATAGGAATAGAACTAGGAACCTTCAGCTTCTCCAACACCCTTTTTTACCCATAAAGCTTCACAAATTCCATGAGCTAGGGACCTAAACTCAGCTTTAGCACTACTTCTTGCTACAACCATTTGTTTCTTGCTTTGCCAAGTTACCAAATTCCCTCCAACCATTTGTTTCTTGTCACACACTAGACCTGATATAACTTTTGCCGTGAGCTTAGTAAGCCAATTTATGCATTCACTAGGCCGAGAACATTTTGATGTTGTGTATAGGATACTACGGCATCTAAAAGGAACTCCTGGGCAAGGTTTAATGTTTCGTAAGCAGAAAAATCTTCAAGTTGAAGTCTATACCGATGCTGATTGGGCAGGGAGTGCAAAGAATAGAAGATCAATTTTAGGTTATTGCACATTTGTTGGTGGTAACTTGGCGGAGTAAAAAACAAAGTGTTGTTGCAAGGAGCAGTGTTGAAGCTGAGTTCCGATCAATGGCACATGGAATTTAAGAAGTTTTATGGATTAAAAGGATATTGGAGGAACTGCAAATTCCTATTTCAGTTCCTATGAAGGTGTATTGTGATAAAAAGGCTGCAATTTCAATCGCCCACAACCCGGTCCTTCATGATAGAACAAAACATGTTGAGGTTGACAAACACTTCATTAAGGAGAAGATTGAAAAAGGATTAACTTGTGTTCCCTATATACCAACTTCACAACAGGTAGTTGATATTCTTACAAAAGGGTTACACAAGAGGCAGTTTAATGTTCTGGTTACCAAGCTAGCTATGGAAGACATCTACAAGCCAGCTTGAGGGGGAGTGTTGGGAGATATCCACCCAGCTATGTCCTAGGTGTTAATGACTCCTAGAAGTTAACTAAATTAGATCAATTAGAATATTATGTACAGCTGTTTAGTTTCCTAGAATAGCTCTTTGCACTCTTACAAATACTTGTAGCTATGTATTGATAGTCACGACAATAAGAAATGCCTTTGTTCAGCTTGTAGTTTCTTTTGTTACTTGACTTTATAATGAACACCCATTCTAAATTATTTTCTCATTTTATTGCATTTCATATTGAAATGAAAACACAATTTAATACCTTTGACCATACTTTAAGAAGTCATAATGCCAAAAAGCATTTTTCATCATTTCACACCTATATGACTCAAAATAGTACTCTTTATCGATCCTCATAAGTAGACACTCCATTTCAAAATAGTGCAGCTCAAAGAAAAAAAAAACTTCTTGAAACCACTAGAACCTGCTATTCTAAATGTACGTTTCTAAACAATTTAGGGTTAATGTAATTTTCTTAGCATGTTTCTTGATTAAATGCATGCCTTCATCTGTTCTTTGTGGTAAGACTCCTTATAGTATTCATTTTTCTAATTTATCCTTATTCCTTTTTTCATCCCAAATATTTGTAGTACATGTTTTGACTGTGATGTTTGCCCTAAGTAATTAAGTTAGATCCCAAAGCTTTAAAATGTGTTTTCTAGGCTACTCTTATATACAAAAAGGGTATTAGTACTACTATTCTTAATCATAACAACAATCTTAGACAGTTGATGTCACTTTTTTGAAACATTATTCATCTGTTCTTTGTGGTAAGACTCCTTATAGTATTCATTTTTCTAATGTATCCTTATTCCTTTTTTCATCCCAAATAGTTTGCAGTACATGTTTTGTCTGTGATGATCGGCCTAAGTAATTAAGTTAGATCCCAAAGCTTTAAAATGTGTTTTCTAGCCTACTCTTATATACAAAAAGGGTATCCGTACTACTCTCTTAGTCATAACAACAATCTTAGACAATCGATGTCACATTTTTTAAATACATTCCTTTCTTTCTTACATCTTCAAATTTGGAGAAAGACGATGACATGTTGATTTATAAGATTACATATTAGATCAATAACATTACCCCTACTCCTACACAACCACCACTGCCACGTATTAGCTGAGATATCATCCTGTTACAAGTTCAATACCAATTTCTTCTTTGATATTAGATCCAACAATTGATGATTCTGATTTTCCAATTGCTCTATTCAAAGGTAAGTGCCAGCGTACTTATCCTATTTGATCTTTTGTTTCTTATAATCAATTGTTTTCCCCTTCTTGTTTTTTACATGGTGACTCAAGATTGGTCCTTACATCAGCTAGACATAAAAAAAATGTCCTTTTACATGGTGACTTTTGAGAGGAAACATATATGGAGCAACCAACTAGTTTTGTTGCTCAAGGGGAATATGAAAAAGTTTATGTCCAAGAGTCCCTATATGGTTTAAAATGGAGCCCTCATACTTAGTTTGAAAAATCTAGTCAGATAGTGAAAATGTATGAAGTAAATAAGAGTAAGTCTAATCACTCAAATTTCTATAAATAATTTGCATTTGGTATCATTCTCCTTATTTTTATAAATAATTTGCATCTAGTATCATCCTCCTTATTTTGTATGTGGTATATTATCATTACTGAAAGTGATACTATGGGTATTTGATCCTTGAAATCCTTCATTCACAATTAGTTTCACATAAAAGATTTAGAGGCTTTAAAGTTTTTTTGGAGTAGAGGTGACAAGAAGCAATGAAGGCATTTTCTTATTTCAAAGGAAGTATCTACTCTAAGATCAAAATCAAAACAGATTCTTCTAATGTATAAAACAAAAATTCCAACAGCTTTTGCCACGATACCCGGTGCTTTAATGCTCCCTAATTTGCAACTCACCAAAGATGAAGATTTTTTAAGACCTTCAGAAATACAGAAAATTGGTTGAAAAATTAAGCTATCTTAAAATAACATATCAAGATTAAATATTGTAAGGTCAATTCATGTCTTCTGTAATAGTTCACCATTACATTGCTCTAGAACAAATCTTATATTACTTAAAGGGAGCCCCCTAGACAATGGTTATTATATAAAAATCATGGATATACTCACATCAAGTGTTTCTCAAATATAGATTGGGCAGATTTTAAGATTGATAAAAAATTCACTACTGGCTACATTTGTCCTTGTTAGGGGAAATATGGTCTCAGAAAAGTAAAATAGCTGGATTTCTCTATATTGTAGTGTAACTTCCCTCTGAACTCAGATAGAGAAGGTTGATATACCTTGACTATCTTGGTACTTTTGTAACTCTTAGGATAGTTGTGCTATAGTAAATACAATACTTTATTCATTTTTCAAAAGAAATATAAATTTGCATATAAAGCTATGGCATAATCAATGTACGAGGTAATGTGGATATGTCAATTCTTAATTGAATTGGTCTCAAAAGCTCAATACCAGGAAGTTGTGGTATGATAACCAAATTGCTCGGTATATTACTTCTAATCATGTGTTTTAAGAATGAATTAAACACAGTGACATTGACTGCCACTTCGTTTGTGAAAAACTACAACAAAACTTGATCTCTACACGATATATGAAAATTGGAGAACAACTTGAAGATATTTTCACAAAAGCTATAAATGAAGATTAGGTCAATTACATTTGTATCAAGCTGCACTTAATATCTTTACTCCAACTTGAGAAGAAGTATTACAAATTGTAAATCTACATCTATAGATTGTATAGGTTACAGGATCCTATCCAGTGATTGTAGGAATCCCATTAAGTCTCTTAATTAGGAGCCAAATAGTACACACACACACACACACACACACACACACACACACACACATATAACGCTATTCAGTGCATACAATACAACAATTTGTATCCAGTTAAAAACATTTGTACACTTATTGTTGCATAAGAATATATTAGTATAATCTTACGAGTAAGCAAGAAACAAAAATCTAATTCTTTAATTCATGCAAAAAGTAGTTCACCCAATCTTCTATTTGATGGTCCTTACCAATGTGTTATTGAGATATCTCAGAGTTGTGCAAGAACAAAATATTTGGCCTTCAACATTGAGAATATAAGTTGTAATCCTATGTGGTTTTATTTCATGATTTTCTGCACTATATATCAATGACCATGGATGCCACTCTACACATTTCTCCTATGCTATAGATTCTCAATAAGTTGTGGTAGTAAGAAGAATGCTCTAATTTTCAATAAGTTAGAAGAATGCTCTAATTTTCTACCTTCTTCTAGGATATGATGATTACATGACAAAAGATAGCATATTTAATAATTTTTGACATAGAGATAACTTGAACATGGTAGAACAAGAGAAAATGAATAGAAAAATACAAATATAAACATACACTCAAGTGTATGAAATATATCTTTGAAATATGATGTATCATCATTTCCAACAAAAAACAACCATGTCGCACGAATATTCTATAGCTAATGATGTTAAAAATCAAATGTTCTATCAGAAGAAATTGGACAAATTAAAAAGACCATCATTGCATAGTTGGAGGAAGTCCTAATTAAAAGAAAAGAGGAAAGAAACCAAGAAAAAAAAAAGAGTACCTCTGCAGGTTGGTGACCTTTCCCATGCATGTCTTCCATGGTCTGAAAAGCAAGTAGATATAGCTTCTCCTTGCAGAAATACTTAATTAAAATATGAAAAGTATTATAATCTGGATTTATTGCTAATTCATCCATTTTCCTCATCATTTTCATCACACTCTCCATTTCGCCTGCTCTGCAGTAGGTGCAAAGCATTGTGTTTAAGATAACAACGTCATATTTGTCATATTTTGCTTCAAATTCCTTCACCAGTTCTTTTGCCTCTTGCAAAAGTCCAAGTCGGCAGAAAGCTGAAATCATTATACTATGGGCATAGCCATCTGCATGTGAGAAACAAAATTACTCATTTTCTGGCAAAAAGACAATTAGAATTATATCTCCGTAACAGTATGAACAAGGATAGTAAATAAACCAAGAAAATAGGAACACAAAGTTCTCAAAGAGAATGGATGAGATACAAGTATTAGAATCAATAGTTAGAAGATAAAATTACAATTTCTAAGGAAGAATGAGTTCAATTCATATAAGAGAATTTTACTCACATTAACTCTTGATATTAAAAACAGCATTGAATTTGTTACAAATTTAGACTAGGTATTAAGCTTAGTCCTCTTCAAAGATGGTGAACTCTATGCCTAATGAGCTTAAATATTCAATTTCTGATAGCTAGTGTACCTGACTTGACACATTTTCCCTTCATTTCATCAAAAACTGATCTTGCTTCATTTATATGCCCGGTTTTAGCAAGGCCATCCATCAATATGCAGTAGGGCATCTAAACAGGGAATTTGATGTGACACAGAAGTAAATAACAAGAATAAATAAAGCAATAAACACAAATGAAATAGAATAAGAAGAGTGAAGACAAAATAATCAACAAATGACTAAGAGTACAAACATTTTAGTGTGACCTGTGCATAAAATAGTTTTAACAAGGAAGCAACAGGAATCAATACGAACAAGTTCCTAATTAAATAATTGCAACAGAAAATAAAAGGACCTCTTTATTCAGCATCACCAGATATTGATGACTTAGATTAATACTTTCATAGTCATAACAATGCCTAATATTCCTTCTAAACTAAATAAATGCCTTTCTGGCTATGGATTCTTTGGGGATTAAATTCCATAATATTTTACCAACAACCAAAACATCATAGATTTATAAACAAACTTTAATATAAAAGTAGGACTACAAATTGGTTTAATCAAGACAGAACTTGAATATACAATATTCGTGTCAAGTTACTGAAAGGAACCAGAAAAGAAGGAAAATAGAAGTAACTAAATAATATAACTTTATTGATAAATTTGAGAGCAAGAATCTTAAACTCCCAAGTCAGTCCGTATGGAGAGGACTAAACTCCAAAAC
>JAOTBA010000003.1:13849454-13863903 GCA_025629845.1 Erythroxylum squamatum | reverse complement strand
GATTCCTAATCGTAATAAAAGATAGACTTCTAATCGTAATAAAAGATAAGACTCCTAATCGTAATAAGACTCCTAATCGTAATAAGACTCCTAATGTGTTGGAGGTGTCGTATCAGTTACATAAGATGAACAAGGTTAAACCACATGACAATTGGTCACATAACTTTTCATAGAGCTTTGATTACCTCATCTTCTGCATATCTCAAAGCTTCCAACTCCAATAACAGCTCTTTGGATTTTTCAAACAAGCCCCCCCTAACATATACCTTCAATAATGTTGTCAATATTATCTGCAAATATAATTCAATAACAGATAGCAAGGCCATAACAACTTAGTAAAGGGTGAAAACAATCTAAAGAAGAATAAAGATTACAAATTGAAGGAAGAAAGGGACTATTAAGTGAGAAAAATAGAAAGGACATAAGAGTACACATCAAGAATCATGAGTCAGACAAACAGAAAATGTTTTATAGATGTGCAGCCAAATTGACACATAATTTCGTGAGATACTAAATAGAGAAGGAAAAGTAAGGATTAAACGCAACAAGACCACCTATGGCATTGGTGCTTTAGACAAAACTTCCTCTGCATGAACTTAAAATTTATTGAAGTTACAAATGATGAATCAAAAATCACAAATAATGAAATGATAGATAACAGTCCAACTGATTATTTCTTTGGTATACTCTCTGTATATATGAATTATAGAAATTAACACACCAAAACAATTTGTTGTCAACTTCCCACAAAAAAAAAAACACCACTTTGTTATTGATGTTTTCAGCAAACTTCCTGATGTAAGTTTATGTTGTGTAATAGAAGACAGATGTTATGAGAGTGCATGCAAAGGAAGAGAATGTCAGAGGTTGGCAGTAGAGGAGAGAGAGAATCAAAACAATATCATTTTTATCTGATTTTCTTGTTACAACAGAACATACATATATAGCAGCTGTCTTTCATGAGCGCATATTGAATGTTCTCATTAATTAGTTACATAAACAACGTCTCCCTTAAGTTGCTACAACTATGTGACACCATTCTTTATTTAAAACTTATGATTGTTGGCTCCTTCATCCTTTTATCTTCCATAACAATGCCTCCTTCCTTGAAAACCTTGTCTACAAGGTTCACTTCAAGGAAACACATCTGAAGCTCAAACAAGGACTCCAAAGTCCCCTATAAAAAGTTTTTGGCTTCAATCCGCCTGGTCCGCCATGAAAGAGAACTGGCCTGGGAATTTTGAGAAGATGCTATCTAATAGTACTGGCAATTTTTAGGAAAACATAAAGCAGCTTTCCTTGTTCTACCAACTCCATTCAAAATGAATATGGAATCCATAGGCCAAGATGGCTAGACGGCCTTAAGGCAATATAGATTGCAAAAAGACTCTATTTTGCTGATCTACTATTGGACCACTGCACCAACACTAGAGTTGCTGGTTTGCAACAAAATTTCACCATTCTTCAACCCAAAATGGCTTTTGGAACTTAAATTCGTGGAAATAGGGTCCTTTTATGAGACATATTTGTTTAGTTGGGATACATGGAATGATGGACGGATGAATAACTTTAGAGGTAGTTGTAACTTGTAGGCCACCTTATTGAGACTTAGATAGGGTCTATAATACAAGGGGAAGAGTTTGTGGTTGCCTCATCTTTGTAATGAATGTAGTGTATATGGTTAGAGCTTCAGAAACACCCATTGTCCCATTTCAAACTTGTTGTTTGTCCTCCTTTTGTCAGCTTGTTGTTTCATCTTGTGCTAAGCCCTTCAGAGATCAAACTTGGTGATTGGTCTCTCTATCACTCATCACTAAATCCACCAGTAAATTCTTGGAATCCCATGCAGAAATAAGGAGGATACAGGGGAGGAGAGTATCCATACAATAGCTTAAATGGGGTCATACTAATGGATGCATGGTAAGTGGTATTATACCACCACTTTGCTCGTGAAATCCACTCATACCATCGGGTTGGAGTATCCCCACAGAAGTAATGCAAGTAAGTTTCCAAAATTGCGGTGATTGCATCAATTTGCCATCTGAATAAGGGTGGTAGGTAGTTGAGAAATTTAAGCTTGCTCCTTGTAGTTTGAACACTCCCTCTAAAACAAATTGAGAAATAGGGGATTGCGATCACTCATTACTTTCTCTGGCATGCCGTGGAGCTTGAAAACATGATCTATGAATAATTGGGTTATCTTAGCTTCTATATGAGGATGTTTGATAGTTACAAAGTGAGAATGTTTACTACGTCTACCTACCACAAACATTCTAGATTTGCCTCAAGATGTCGATAATCCTTCTATAGAATCCATGTTTACTCCATCTAACATCGTTTTGGAATTGGTAACATTCTGAGTGACCTACCATCGTTTACTCCATCCAACTTCTCTGAAATATCAAACACTCCATATAATTTTTAACATCCTTAGTTAAATTTTCCAATAGAAACATTCTGAGTGACCTCCATATGGCCCATTATGTCTTATAAATATTAGTTTTTTTCTCAATTCCTGATTAAATCCAATCACCAATCTCTCTTTACACCTCAACAACTCCACCCCCAATTCATACTTGCTTAAATTCAATTCCCCTAACTTCAGGTTCATCATAATGTCTTGAGTGGTGGTATCTTGGACCCAACTTGCCTCAATTTTCCCCAAGAGTTGTCTTTAGTAGTTTAGTGATATTGATTCCTGACAATGCATCAACTGCCTTATTTTCGTTTCCACTCCTATATACCACTTTGCAGCCGCATATGAACTTGGCAACGAAGTTTGTTGGAATGCAGTGGTGATTCTCTACTCCAACAAATACTCAAGGCTTTAGTGATTAGTTTACAGCAAGATTTTTCTACCATTGAGGTAATGATGTCATTGTCTAATAGCCTTAATAACTACCAAGAATTCCTTTTCATAAGTATATAGTCTGATGTGCTTCAAGGCCAAGGTTTACTTTAGAAGGCAATGGGATGTTTATCATGTTGAAACATTGCCCCTAAGCTTGTTCCACTCGCATTAACCTCTATGATAAAGGATTGAGAGAAGTTGGGTCTCGCTAACATAGGTGCTACTATAAGAGCTCCATTAGGTTGATCAAATGCCTATTGCTTGCTTCCTTCCCAATTCCATTCGGTGGTCGTTTTTTTCCTCAACATTTCAATCAAGGGTTTTAACTAATTGAGCATAATTCTTGATGGGCATTATATATTAACCAATGTGACCAAAGAATCCTCTTAAACCCTCAAGGATTGAGGAGCTAGCCTATTACGAATTATTTTTGTCTTCTTTGCATCTATGGCTTCTCCACCAAATGAGACAAAATGTCCTAAATATTCAATCTATCTTGCACCAAAATGCACTTATTCCCCTTATGATAATTGGTGATTTTGAAGAACCCTCGTAGCATATCACAGATACTCCAAGTGCTAGTGAAAGGAATTGTTGTATATTAGAATGTCATTGAAGAAAACTAAGATGAATCTCCCCAAGAATGGCTTGAATATGTCATTCGTAAGGCTTTGAAACATCGGAGGAGCATTAGTTAGCCTAAAGAGCATCACAAAGAACTCATTATGTCTCTCATGAGTCCTAAAGGAAGTCTTGGTAATATCATCTTCATGCATTTGAATCTAGTGATAACTAGACCTAAAATCCATTTTGGATTTTCAACTTAAGCCATGCAATTCGTCCAATAGCTCCTAAACTAATAGTATGGGAACTTGTCTTCTAATGTTTTCTTATTAAGTTCCCTATAGTCCCTAAACATCCTCCAAGAGTTGTCTTTCTTCTTTACCAAAACCATAGTAAATGGATATGGACTGATGTTATGCCTGATGAAGCCTTGCTAAAGCAACTCCTTTATAGCCTTCTTTATTGCATCTTTCTATTCCTCCGAGTATCTACAAGGCCTAATGTTGATTGACTCGGTGCCCTCCTTCAATCTAATTCTACGGTCATGCATTCAATTTGGAGACAATTGACTAGGTTCTTTAAATAACTCCCCAAACTCTGCTAGCAATGCATTTCATTCCTAAAAAATGCCACATTATTCCTCTAGCTTCATATTTTGCATCTGTTACCCTAATGGATGTGCCAATTGCCTCATATATACCCCACCATTCCTAGGGCCTTTAAGCATCTTGTTGAAGCCTTTGATGGAGAATAGTTTGTTCCACCTACTCAAGTTCCCTATCAGTGTTATCACGCCCCCATCCCACTTTAACTTCGCAATGCAACTTTTGAATTTACACTACACATTATTTAAGGTCACCAACCACTGTATTGTAGAGTAGTAATACTTTCTTGTAACTCTCAAAGTTTGTCGCTCATCATCCTTTCCCTTTTTTTTTTGGAAAATGAATAAAGTTTTGTTACATCAAGCTAAGCTTGACAAAATTAAAATGACAAGAAAATCAAAGTTAACTCCCAAAACAAAATACAAATTTTAGATCTTGGATCCCAACCCATGATTACAACAATAGCTCTATAAATACCAAAGTATCTTCATTCTTTGGCTGACTTTGGACTGAGTAGCATGTGTTATAAGTAGTTCTTTGACCCAATTAACAACCAAGTATCCTAGGATTTGATTTTCCATCTTTATTCCACTGTATAGAAGTTTGTTCCTCTCCCTCCAGATCGTGTATAGTACAACTGAAAGCAATTTTGATGATAATCCCATCTTTCTTAAGTGTGTTAACCACTCTTATGACCCATTGTCCAATCCTTTTATGGGCAAAGTACTTGCATTTTGTTTTGAACTCAAAGCCGAATAGATTGGGATACTCTACACTAGAAACATAGGTGAGGTAGTGTTTCAATATCATTTTTGCACAACAAGCAACTGGGATCAAAGCTTCCAGAACTTCCAAATCATCTGCTTTTTGTTCTCAACCTGTTCTTGATGGCCACCCAGTTGATAATTGAAGCTTTGGGGTATAGAGTGTTCCCACATATAAGCTCATACTAAGGACCTTTGGGGTTGTAGGCTCTGAATATCTTATAGAATAAGGAGTTGCTAAAATCCAGGGAGCTAATGATTAGCCATATAGGCTTATATTCTTTAGAAGCTGGTTGCCTATTTGCTTTACAATTCATCAGGCTGTCAACACCTCTATAATTGCAGCTACAAACCCCATCCTTGATTATGCTACTAACTTTAGCTTTCAATGGAATCCTAGTGGTCAATTGTAGCGTCTCATTTCTACTATAGAGAGGGCTTAAATCATTCCAATTGTCAAACCAAAATCATGTTAACTCTCTATTGCCAATTTGTTGTTTTATCCAAGGATAAATTTAGTCCCTCATGTTGAGTAGCTGTCTAAAGCTCCAAGAATTTCCCTATTTTGCTCCAATTTCCATAAGCTTTTATCCCTCAGATAGTACTCATTTATCCACTTTAACCATATAGTTTCCCTATCCTTGAATAACCTGCATATCCTCTTCGGCATAGTCATCAGAGGTACCAGACCTAGTCCACCCTCTTCCTTAGTGAGACATATCTCTTCCCACTTTACTTTTGCTCCTTTGGAGTTGCCTATCTTTCCAAACCACATAAATAGTTTAATGGAACTTTCTATCTCCTTGATGATCTTTTTAAGCAATACCAAGGAAGCACTCCATTGGGTATGTACATTCTAAAAAACTAATGAGATCAATTGTAGTCTGCCAGCAATTGATAGGTATCTATTTTGCTAGGCATTTATTTTGGATCTATATCTCTCAAGTAGGGGTATACAATCAACATACATTCGTTTGTTTGTTGTGATGGGTACCTCCAAATATTTGAATGGAGGAGATTGAACATTAAGCCTTGTCAGTCTGCTAATTTCATCCCCATTTTGAATGTCAGAGGAGATATAGGTACAACTTTTGAAGAAACTAGCTTTCAATCCTGACAACCTGATGAACGCTTTCAGGGTTCTCATGATGAGTGTTAGAGAGTAAGCATCAGCTCCACAAAAAAGCATAAGATCATCTGCAAATGCTAAATGATTTAACTCCATATCCTTGCATTTATGGTGCTACTTGAACATGGGATTTTCAGCAGTGAGAGTATGCAATAGCCTGGAGAGAACTTCAATAGCTAGAGAGAAAAGATAAGGGGAAAGGGGCTCCCCCTGCCTAATTCCTTTATAGCTTTTGAAGTAATTTGTTGGATTTCCATTGATAAGGATGATGAAATTAACTTAGGCAATGCATTCCTATATCCAATGGACAAATTACTGAGTAAAATCAAAAGCTTGAAGGCATTTGATGATGAATTCCACTATATTTCTTTATTCAATATTGATCGCCTTTTTATAGGAAAGCTTATCATAGTACAAGAGTTGCTAATTAGAAAGAGTCCTAATCTACAGAGCTTATCCTTATCCTTTAGGAGTCCCATAATCCTAACAATTAGAAAATAAATTGGACTTTAACAGAAAAATATCAAATTCCTATTGCCAAGTAAGAATACTATGTTTATTATAAAATAAATAAACGGACTGCCAAATCAGTCAGTCTTGTATTTCTTCTATCTTTTATGATATCTCTAAACCACAAAGGCATCATCCACATCAAGGATCTAAAGCTTCACTGTTAACTCAAGTTTTGGTTTCAACTCCTTTAAGAAGAACTCTATGAGGTAATCCTCAAAGAGTGATAACTTGTTGGAATATTTGTCGAAATGGGTGCAGTACTGTTGTACCATCCCATCCTATCAGAGCTCTATGAAGTCCCCTACTAAAATCTTCAAGAATCTCCTCATCAAACCTCTCATAAGTACCATTACAAACTCCTTCCATCTCATGTTTTCTTACCCAGGTCTATTCTTCATCACCAGTTGATATCACTCTTTGATGCAAAAGAACTTAAAAGTCTATAACAGAAATAAAAGAGAAAAGATTAATCAATCACAAGCTTTAATTTGGTGGGACGAGGATTGAGAATTGAATTGAAATTAAAGATAAAGGCTTAAATTCAGATTGTATTAGGATTCCTTATTAGATAGGAAGTAGCAGTATTATGTTATTCTTATTTAGATGTGTTATCCTAATTGTATAAGAGTTACAAAATTTCTATTATAATAGGATTTAAATTAGAAATTCTTTTCCTACTAGAATAAGGGTTCTGAGAACTCTATATATATGTGTACTCGGCCTTTCATTAATAAGAAGCAATTTGAAATTTTTCTACAAACTTGAGTTTTCAACTAGAAGGTATGATGCTTTCTTCTAAGAGTGATTCTTAGTTTCCTACTATCCATTCTCTGTGTTCTTCACTAATTCCAACAACTTCCAACCCTCTCAAACCTACATCCTAGCCATCTCAAACCTATGTTCCAGCCATATTAGATCCTAAAATCATAAGCCTAAATTTCCAGCAATCAAACCTTAAAATTCCAACCATACAAAATTTGAAAATTTGGCATTCCTAGCCATATTTAAACCTTGAAACCTGATATTCTAGCAGCCTAATATCAGTCACATCTCCTAATTTTGTGTTTTTAGCTACTAGTTAATAGTTCTTTTATTCGTCCTACATCACTCTTGGGCAGAGCCTTCTAAGTGCATTGCGACTATCCCTATTTTAAGGGTTTCTAGCATATGATCAAGAGTAAAAAATTGCTCAAAACTTGTAGATCCATCCTTTCACTACAATGCCTTCAAGTGTGGGGATATCAATTTTGCTAAACCTTGTTGGAACAGTATATCCCTCATGCTAAGTCAAGCTTTTCACAATGGGTTCTTCCTTTCCCACTTGAGGCTCTTCTTTAGGTCCTCCAAACTTCTGCATGAATTGTGGAACATGGATTTCAAGTCCCCCAACTCTTTTTCTTGCTTGTCAATTTTTGGTTTGATTTTGCATCAACAAAGTTTGCATTCTACATTTGTATCTCTAGAAGGAAATTCATTGCTCCTTCAATTCTCCTTAGCTCAACGCCCATTGTTCCTTCTACCATTATTGGTGTTCAAGGTTCACCGGCTCTAATATCAAAATTGCAACCAAAACGCAAGTGATACAGAGTGAGTGCAAAGAAAGACAATGTCAAAGGTTGGTAGTAGGACAGAGAGAAAAGACGAGAGAGAGAGATAGAGAGAGAATAAGAACAATATCATTTTTGCCTAATTTTCTTTGTTATAACCACACATACATATATAGAAATCGTCTTTCCTTAACACATAATGAATGCTCTCATCAATTAGTTACATAACATCATCTCACTTAAAATGTTATGACTATACGACATTGCTTTTTATTTAATACTTATGATCGTTGCTTCTTGTGTCCTTAATTCTTCTGCAAGAGTTTTAACTTCGAAGGTTCTTGTAGTTTGATAGTTAATGAAACAAGTTAAATGAATAAATTATATGAATCATAAAATTATTAGGACTTCCAGAAATAAATACTCATCCCAAAGACGTCACTACATCTACAAAATTAAAGCCAACTTAAAATGACAATAATTTATATCATGGACCTGAGTAAGCCTAACACATTTATCACATATATTGACCTTTTTTTAATCATATCTTTGCTAGGAAGTTCTATTTTCATCTTTCCATATCATAATCACCTCAATGATCTTAGGCAAAGAAACAAGAATACATGAAAGAAAATTTGCTCTAAAATTTACTGAAAGGGTGAGAATAACAGGAATCTATTAATCTGACTCCAAACCTTATTTGGTAGTAATCCTGATGCTTTCATTTCTTGAACCAACTCCTCAGCCTTCTCATAGCTTCCAATAGAAGAATAAGCATTAAGTAAGGAGCTAAAATGGAATGTATTAGGCAAATGACCTTCATCCTTCATTTGGTTAAAATATTTATGTGCCTCTTCACATTGATTATTTGAAGCACATATTGCCAAAAGGGTCCCATACATCACACTGTCCATCCGCAATCCTTCATAGTTTAGTTCTTGGACCAAGTCCAATCCCTTGGAGTACCCCTCTTTGGCTTTAATGCAACCTGCAAGTAGCTAAGGATCACAAAAGGTGATAATTATAAAAGAGAAGATATTGATAAATATATTTAATGGTTGAAAAACTTCCTACTTATCATAAAATAAAAATTTTGATTATAACTTTTATTAGGCATAAATGATCAACTATATTTAGAAGCCTTTCCAAAAAAAAAAAATTAAAGAGCAATGATTGTGGACTTAACCATATTAGATTTTCAAACTATTGGTATGAAATCATTTTAACTTGAATGAAATAACAAACAGGAATATACATATAACAAAATATAAAAGATATTAAGTGTTTTAAGAGCACAACATTGTTGCATGGCATGTAAAAGAGCCAAAAAGTGTATAAACATTAGCACTTTCTTTGAAGGTGGAAAAAAATCTGAACAAGATTCCCCAAATCCAAATTACAAGTAGGAAGAGAGTTTGCTTTATGATAAAACAAGGATCTAGGAGCAATAGAAACAAATCACAAGGCATTAGTATGTTTTTGAAAGTTTATTTTCCAATCTTTGATCCTTGAATGAATAGAAAATGAAGAAGCATGAATATCGTAAAAAAAAAAAGAGAACTCTTCCATTGCCAAAAAAATTAGAACAAAGTTGCCAAGTAAAATGAACAACTTTCACATGTGAACAATATTGCAACAAAATTATCATCAGTCAACATAAAATAGTACAACAAATGGTGACCTAATGGTAGGGAAATCATAATAATCATAATGAGTTGAATTCACATACTATACTATATGTGATAGAATCAGGTGTTAGACCAATGCGCTTCATCTCATAAAACAACTTGATGCTCGAATCAAACTTGCCATTCTTGATGAGGCAACTAAGAAGAGAATTACAGACAAAGACATTGGCTTTCGTGGATTCATCTGTAATACTATGATAGATTTCTAACGCCTTTATAGGGTTAAGTCTTATGCCCAAGATCTTGAAATAGCGGCTGTATGATGAAGCACTAATTTTGTTATGCTCCCTCATCCAACTAAAGAGCTGTAATAATAACAAATAAACCAAGACAAGAATGTTGTTAGCTAGAAGGGAAATAAATAACAGTTGCCTAATTTAGGCTTGTCGTGCAGTAAAGGGGCCAAGAAATGACTGACATAATAAAAATAAGTTGAATGCTAACATTATGTTATAGATTGTAACATAGACACATGTGTCTACAACTTAGTTGACAGATGAGTTGACCATATTCATATTACCATCAATTTCTTGACTAAAATTTAGAGATAACAACCAACTGCATTACAAATTTAATGTTTAAAAGAGCAAAAGTATCTATCATCATATAGAAATTTTAGAAGAAAGATTGTCTTTCTCTTAAAGATTGCCTTTCATCCCATTACTCTAGAAAGTCTTTACAAATGAGTTCAGAAGTATAAAGACAATTATCTTCAACAAAACTCAATCAAAACATTTGGTATGGAATAAGAATGATATTCCACATAACTTTTCATTCAGATAGTCAAATAATCAAACCCCAACTAGAGCTCATAATAAAATAACTATTTGAGAACAAAATAAACTTGCAACAGCTCAAAACCAAAACCAAAAAAAAAAAAGGAAAACAACCTTTAAATAAAATTAAAAATAATTGCACACGGCTATAAAAATCTAAATAACAGAAACACGAGAAACATATAGATGTAAACAAATCAATAGTGAATATAGTTGGCATATCCAAGCAAATTATTGCAATTCTTCAATAGCATTACCTGAGAAAGATCCCGCCATCTATTTTCTTTACCAAAATTCCATAGGAGGGTATTCAAGTCTTGCACCTTCAGTGAATCACCTAACCTATAAAGTGATCATGTTTCACTCATTAATCTATCATTAAACGAAGTAGATTAAACTGGAATTAATCCATGAAAAAGTAGTGACAACTTGGATTGATGCTAAGCATAGAAATTACACAACAATCATGGCCTCAATACCATCAGAATCTTTCACAAGTCTTATTTCCTAAAGTATGACTCCAAAATAAGAACATTGAGGTAGAGCTGAACTAAAATTTTAAACATATTGACGTAATCTAAAATGAATGACCATAAATAACTAAATGAAATGAATTACAGATAGTTCTAGATCTATAGTCAACAACAGAAATATGTTAATCATGCGAATCAAGAAAAAGGAAAAAGACTTATTCACAATTAGAAGTCTTATGCACAGAATCAATAATAACCATTTCCTATCTATAGCAACTAATTTGCCTCTATTGTTCACTTGTGTTTGAGGATTTCTCCTATGAGAACTGCAGAATTGTAACAAGAGTGAAAAAGATTTTGAGCCAATAATAATCACCTTGTTTTGTCAAAAGAGGTTTCAGAGGTTATTGGAAGAATCTTGCCACCTGATACATATCTTGACAAGTGATTCATTTAGGGCTGTAGCCATAGGATGATTATGAAGCCAAAAGTCAAATACTAAACCACCTACTGTGCAACAATTTAGAGACTCGGTCCACATTTCGGTCAATTTGCATTCTACATCCTCTAGGTGAAACAACCAAAGAAGCCTTTGAAGTTTTAGGGACACTTTAGCGATTGTCCACAAAAAGAAATCCATACCATCAACCCACTGAGCCATCATGTGACTTCAGATGACACATAGTAATCAGTCCACCAAATACGGACGGCAAACCCAGAAAATCAGATAAACGGAAAAAAAAAAGTCATAATCAAGAATCCAAAGCTTCAAAATTCAACCGACAGGACCAGACGGCATCTCCATACATGGACTACTCATTGCATCATTATTAATAAGAGCACAATTAAACTTGACAAAAAAATTTATCTAACATATAACAAAACGATAGCAAAAAAGTAAGGCTGTGGAAAGAACCTCTGAAGAGCAAAAACTAGGTGAGGGGATCGTTGAACTTCAAGAATGGCACTTTGTCTGGAAAAATAGGACTTTGAATGTCGTTGCGGCAACTGGGTGGTGACGACAGGTTCATTGAGAAGTAGAATTGGTGGTCTGGAAGCAAAGTTGCGCCGACGTTTCTTGGCCAAAAATGGTGGGGATGAGCGTACGAGAAGGTAATTCATGGTAGTCAAAGCTACCGTGGCCTCCATTTTCAACTTAGGAGACGCACACTGTACATATATGTACGTCCGTATACGTATAATTATATGTGGAAGGAAGGTGAAAAGTAAAGCAAAGCAGGTTAGAGAAGAAGGTTGAGTGAGGAGGGAAGAGGGAGGAGGGAGGATGAAGCACCTATTACGTTATTACCTTGCGTAAATTTTAGAGGATAAGGGCATCAGATTTTGTGTAACCTGTTACGATACAGCCTTGTTTCCGCTTAGGCCGCTTAGTCGGCGGGGAAGTAAAATAAATTTGGAATATGATTATTTAGAAAAAAAAATTATATTTATATATTTAGATATTTATAAAAATTCTAATAGAAAAGTTGGGTGAATTCTTATTATACTATTTAGTATGTAACAGTATTTTATATAATGTAACTTAATTTTGACTTGTGTTTTCAATTATATCTCTACAAACAAAATAAAAATTGAAATCGCTAAATAAGGAAAAATATAAACCTGAAAATTGTCGATTGAAACTTCTAAACAAAAATATTCAAAATCTAAATACCGACTGATACCGAAAATTTTAAAAAATAAAGAAAATTTTCAAAAAAATTTAAAATTTCCCTCCCTCCCTTATTTCTCCTTCCCCCTTTCTTCGAAGTTTCTTAATTAGTTATTTTATTTATTTCAACTTTTATAATTATTGTGAATTTTTAATTTTTGTTTTGAAAATAATAATAAATATTTTTATTACTAATAATAATTATAAAATAAATAAAAATTACAAAAATATTTTTATTTAAATTTATTTTAATATTTTATATAATATTTATTAATAAAATATTTTATTTTTAAAAATAAATAATTTAAAAAATATTATTTATAAACTAATATTTATTTTATATATTTTTAATTATTAAAAAAAATTTATTTGAAATTTATATATTTTAAAGTCTTAGAGTTGAGAGAGAAGGAATGGTTAAATTGTCTAGTGTATTTTTTAGATTAAATTCCTGAGGAAAGTAATCTAAATACCAAAAGGGGTGTTGGGATTTAGATTCTAAGGAAAGTGTCACTACTTTCCCTAAATTAGGAAAGTTTTTACTTTCCTAACTATCAAAAAAAAAGAACCAAATATAATAATTTTAATTTTAAGAAAAAGATTACTTTTCCTGGCAACAATCCGTGCCAACCAAATGGGGCCCAGGAGTAATGTCTCTGGTAAGCTTAGAGTAGCAGTGGTCCTATATTGAGCCCTCAAGTGAGTTCTTAATTTCTTGTGAAAGTGATACCACCCCTTCTGTTTGTTCCTAAGTTCTTTTTAAAGTGTTCAAGTGTCAGGGCCTTAAGCTTATCTCAACCCCAGACTACATTACCTTTAGGATCCATAAGAGTAGTCAACTTGTTCATGTTCCTTTTACCTTAAACAACATTATTAAATTATTTAGAATTTTTGTCTCCTTCAATAAGCCAATAGACTCTAGCTTTTTCTCCTTATTGAGAATTATAAGTCTCCACTGAATCCAAATATCTTCTGAGCTCAATACTCTCCTATAATGTAAAGGAGGGGTTTGAGGGGTCCCTTTCCAAATTCAGTTAACACTGGTTAAGATCATCAAAGGCCTTCTTCTTATCCTCCTACATTGGGGTTTTAGCTTTCCTTAAAATCTTGATTAGCTTAACCTTGATCTATTTTAGCTTTTAAGAGAACTGGTAAGTTTAAGATCCTAAAACACAAACATTTATCCCCTCTATAACCTTCTAGTTGAAATAAAGGTGTTGTTAAAGGATACCAAGCTGAGTGGAAATGTTGTAAGCCAATGAAAATTTGCCAAACATCTATCTAATTTATTTTGAATGAATCAGGGACATGTTTACTTTTTACTCCATGCAAATTAATGGTCGACATATCTAAGGTCAGTTAGCCCTAAAGTACTAGTGAGTTGTGCTAGCTCATGGCATCTGGGAGTTGTGAGTTTTCCATTTCCTTGTACTTTTAAAAGGTTAAGAATGCAATTGTAATCACCTAGGAGAGTCCAAGGAGACTAGGAACTAACTTTAATGAGCTCCAAATCTCTCCACAACTAACTCCTTTATAATTACCAATTGATAGTATAAATTATAGTGATGCCTAATGGAGTTTGAGTGCTTCTCAAAAGTAACTTCATAATGCCATTCTATTTCAGGGATTACTCATAGGGTGGTGATTGGGTACAGTTTGAGGTATTCAGAGATAATTGAGTAGCCAATAAAGGATTCACCATTCTTGATAAAAGGAGATGATACTCACGACCTTTTGTCGAGGTCATTACTTGGGAGTCCCTGGCTAGAGCAGATATGTGTCAGAAGAGAGTCTTCAATGATACATAGAGTAATGAGATCCTTAGGACAAGATCTAATATCACTTGGACTAGATGTGACGTAGTCAG
>JAOTBA010000003.1:13810497-13824921 GCA_025629845.1 Erythroxylum squamatum | reverse complement strand
GAACAAAACGCGCTAAAGGGGATTGCCTTTAGGGCATAACTCTAACAATCTATCGGTACTGTACACACATAAGTCGACTTATATCAGATACAAGTCGAGTTATATCAGTACCGAGCAAGCATAAGTCGAGTTATATCATGTACAAGTCGACTTACACCTACATCCTGAGGGGGGGAGGATGCGCCATAGGCATCCCATATCGACTGGAGAGGAGAACGAAGGATGCCTTATAAGGATGTGGAAACCTCTCCCTTGTAGACGCGTTTTCCATGCCCTAACGCACCGGATCCCATCAAAACTCCAAAGTTAAATGTGCTAGGGCCAGAGCAGTACCAGGATGGGTGACCTCTTAGGAAGTCCTGTGGAAACTTTTCATCCCTTCCCTACGGGTCAGAAGGGAAAAAGCAAAATCATGCGGGTACGAGGCCCTAGAGGCCGAGGCCCAAAGCGGACAATATCTGCAAGCAGGTGGGCGCGAGGCCTGAGAGGCTAAGGCCCTGTGGACGCGAGGCCCAAGAGGCCGAGGTCCTACAACAAATATATACAAAACACCAATTAAATCACAAACAAAAACTAAAATACCGCACTCCCCGACAACTGCGTCAAAATTTGACCGCACGTCGTAACGCTAATCAAAATTAAAATAACTAGACTACTACTGTAAAGTGGCGAGTCTAGGTCGATCCCACATAGAGTGTGTGTAAAGTGTGTGAAATGAAATTAACCGGTGTTTACACTTAATGGGGGTTTTGGACTTTTTGGAATAAGAACATAAAATAAAACTAACTAATAAAAACAAATTAAAGAAAACATGCAAAAAGATGATAAAGGTGGGAAATTTGGTAGGGACCCGGTTCTTTGGTTCAATCTTGGCCTACACCTTAATTAGAAACTATTAATCGTGGGTTAATAATTGACCCGAGTTTTCCCTTAGGTTTTGTTTAATCAAGATACGATCGTTAATTAAACCTAACCACTGAACAACCTAGGATACAATCTCTAGATTTAATTAGGCAGCAGCATTACGAATTAGGAAAACTGATTAATCAAGGCAATAACCACATATGATGCACCATTTAACCTAGGTCATGTTATGCCTAATGATTAGAAATCATTAGTCGCTACATATGAATTTCGACATAACAACTACGGATTATATCAAAATTCTAGTAATGGGTTGGAAATTAACTATTCAATGAACACATTAAAATCATCAATTCATAATACCCAACAAGTTCATACACAAATAACCGAATAATAACAAAAATTCGATTATCCATACACAATACCCAAATCAATTAAAATAGGATAACACAATCAATTCCTAATGAGAGAAAAAATAACAAAATAATTAAAAATTACATAACACAATCATCGGCGTTGATGTCACCTCTGAACCAGTGTCGGGACATCTAGCTCTTCATGGGTCTTTCTCGATAAATTGCTTCAAACCCCATCTTAATCCCTAACCAAAAATTCCTTTGATTTTGCCCTTAATTTGTTTCAGCCCAACGCAGCTCCTTTCAGCCTCACCAGTGCTCCAGCTACTGGAGCCTCACGCCTGATGCTGCTTGCACACTCCAACACTGCTACTCCATTTATTCCTCTCCACTCTAGCGTTTGCGCCTGTTACGTTTTTGTTGTGCCCTGCGTAGGTCTCCTCACTGTAGCTCCTCGTTCATTTAATTTTTTGCCATCTCTATTTAATTCCTTTCTTGATTTATTTCTATCTCCCCCTCCTGTAGCATGTCTCCTATGCGTGTTATGCCTCCATGCATCGTCGTTCTCTCAGTTGATGCCTCAAAACGACGCTGTGCTCTGCGCTCCTGGACGTCGTCATTCTCCTACGTGCTGCTGGCTTCCACATTTTCCTCGCGTGTTGCGCTGTTATATTTTCCTCCTTTATTTTTGTGTCTGAGCTGTTGTTTTCCTCACGCGTGTCTCCTCTTGTAGCTAATTAATTGTGGCTTTAATTTTTCTGTCTCCTTGTAGCGTTGAAACGTTGTGTGCTTCCTCTTGCGCCAGCTGCCTCCACTTGATGTGACAATTTATTTAGCTACTCTTAAAACCCTTTGCTCCTGCGTGACTTGCGTGATTTTTCTCCTTCCCATTTAATTTGCGCCCCTCTGTAGCTTACGTTCTCTTTAAGCAGCAAACAATGCGTGTTGCCTTCACGAAGCAGCAACGCTACGTTTTATCACCAACAAAATTTTTTAAATCTTTCCAGCTGCTGCATTTAAAATTTTCTTTTTCTTTGTCTTTCATTTTTCATCTTTTAATTTTCTTTGTCCACTCCATGAAGACAAACGAGTACTGATCTTTAGAAAATGTCCTAAATGGGGTGTTTTTGACTCACTTTAATTTCTTTGCTCAAAAATTGTACCTAAAATCAAATATCAATTAAAGTGAGTATCTTAATCATTTTTGTATCATTAATCGCTAAGTGTAAATAATTAAAAATATCAACAATTAAACACATATCAACATTCAACATTCATTTGAGAACACATATTTCCATATTCACAAACATTTACAAAACACTTCCAATACATTCCTGAATATCATTCTCCTCAGACAATTGATGGTTCGGAATTATCACAATCATATGAGTAGCAATTTAATAACTGAATTTTAAATGAAGCAACCAGATTATGGTGAGAGAACATCTTAGTTGACTCACAGTATGCTCTAGAATAACTATCGCATTGATGATCCGACAATGTCTGCATGTGGTCAATCAATTTATGCTTTTATATCATACAATACACACATATGTGTACGTTACTTGCATGTTTAATGAAATGAATACCGAATCTTACACATGTATATATGTTATGTTTAATGCATGCTCAGTCGACTATCCTGGGTATGTAACCATATTCACAAATCTTGCTCATTCTTTCATCATATCTTGTACGTAACTTATTGCCAATTAGATCAATGCCTTAAGGAATCTCAATTACTTTAAATTCATTCAATCATACATTTATCTATCCCTTCCTAACATTCCATACTCACACAACTTTCCAAATTCTTATTTAATCATACCTAATTCATGACTTATATCCCTTGCATCACAATTGCATTCATAAAAACACCTTCATTTCTTTAACAACTCATACTTTCCAAATTCATATACATTGATACCAAACAATCCATTCCTTAATTCTAACATCAATTATCAACTTAAACAAACCTTTAATCAATGAATCAAATAACCATCTACGTTCATTTCAATCCTTAATCAAATCCAAATACAACATGGTAAAGTAACTTATCCTTAGTTGGTTCAACAATCACATAAAACAAAGTTTTTCACTTTGCAAGCATTTCCCACAATCGTGGGTACCTTTCCACGATCGTGGAAAGACAAAACAGAAACTTTTCTTCTCCAGGGCATTGCCCACGATAGTGGGAAGGAGCTCATGCTACTTCCACGATCGTGGAATGGGTGAACAAATGGTTCACCATCCCTTTCCTTAAATATTTTTCCAAATTCCAACACCATCATACAAATCTATTGATCATACCTTAATTATACCTAAATTATACTTCATTTCCTCATCAATTTCATCTCCAAATTCCAACTCGAAATCATTCAATTGGAAACTCATAAATCATCGTCTTTTATGCATCATAATCAAAACAGAACTATCATTCACCTTCATACATATAACCCTAACTTGTCAGTTTCAAGAACACTCCCAATATACCCATTTTTTTGCATAGTTACATCATCATTTTCACTTCAAATCTCAACCTAAACAATCCATATAATCCAATTTTTTCAAGTATCAAAACAAAATAGAAATCAAACAATCCTTCGTTGAATTCTAGCACAAGTTTAACATCAACCCTATATATCACTCTTTTCAATTTAATCAATCCTGAATGTTTCTATTTTAACATGCCATAGAGATAAAAAAATCAATTACTTGTTCAGCTCAAACTCTCCTCAATCTTTAAGCTAACTATCCCTCCAAATATGCAAGGACAAGGTATGCTCTAAGAACAAGGTGGAAACATAAGGGTTTTTAATTGTAAGGTGAAGGTTACGAAATATTGGAAAAAATTCAAGGGTTAGGAAGATTATGTGAGTATGTTGTTGGTAAGAGAAAGAAGGAGAAAACATAACAACGAAACATATAAGAAGGTGATCTTGTAAGTGTGAGAGACGTGGGTGTAGGTGTGTGGAGGAGAAGGTGGACACATGTCATGCTAAGTGTCATGCTAAGACCTAGCCATATGTATTCTACTTCAACTTCCATTTGTCACTCTATAATTAGTCAATTTGTCACCCTATTAAACCACCATTTGTCACTCATTTAATCAAGCCACATGTCACATTATTACTAATGCCATGTGTCACTATTTTTTAGGCTTGATCAACCTAAGTTCCCATGCATCAATTTGTCTTGCTAATTAATATTTTTCCTAGACTAGATGCACATATCACTTCATTAATCACCCAATTGTGAAAAAAAATTCCAATTCACTATTTCTAGTCCATTAAACTAGAATTCAAGACACGATAAATTCACAATCGCGAAATCACAACATAAACATCGAAAATCTTTTATACCCTGGAATAAATCAATTGAGTGCATAAACTATCTTTACAATGTGTACTAAATCATAATTCATGTATTTATCTGAATATGATGCATGTAAATGAAATGCACTTCATATATTCTCATATGATATGACTCATATGACTTCATATAGCAGTTAAATTTCTAAGTGTAGGAATGGGCTATTACAATTTTCGCCCCTAAGAAATTTCATCCTCGAAATTCTTACTTGATTGGTTAAACAGGTGGGGGTACTGTTTCCTCATATTCTCCTCGGTCTCCCATGTGGCTTCTTCTCTCGAATGGCTCCTCCAAAGAACTTAAACCAATGGAATCTCTCTATTTCTTAACTGTTTAGTCTGATAACCCACTATTTTTACCAGTTCCTCCACATAACTCAAATTACTTGCAATCTCAACCTCCTATGCCTGTGATGAATCTGATTAATATCTCCTAAGCATAAATATATGTGATGAATCTGATTAATATCTCCTAAGGATGCTAACACGAAATACATTATAAATCGGAGACATCTCAGTTGGTAATGATAACTTATAGTCAAATGGTCCTATTCTCTCAATGATATCATATGGACCAATGTATCTAGGGCTTAATTTACCTTTTTTTTTAACCAAATCTCAACACTCCTTGTCAAGGTGATACTCTCAGAAACACTTTATCTCCAACTTGGTAGTCCCTACAGTGCTAATCTATACAACTCTTCTGTCTGTCTTGGGCTACCTTGATCCTACTGCGGATCAATTTCACCTTATCAACAGTGTCCTGAATCATCTCTGGACCTTCAACAATTCTTAATCCCTCTTCATCCTAATATAATGGTGTCTGACATTTCTTACGTGTAAGGCTTCATAAGGAGTCATATCGCTACTACTGTGATAATGATTATTGTATGCAAATTCAATAAGAGATACATACTGATCCCATGCTCCTTGGAACTCCAATACACAAGCTTTAAGCATATCCTCAGTAGTCTGGATAGTCCTCTCACTTTATCCATCTGTATGAGGATGAAATGCTGTGCTAAAATTTAACTTTATGCCTAAAGTTGTCTGTAAACTACCAAAGAATCTAGAAGTGAATCTGGGATCCCAGTCAAACACAATAGACAATGGGACTCTATGTTGAAGTAAATTACTTGTTAATATAGAAATCACATATACTATGTAGAAAACACAAAAGGGGGGTTGAATTGTGTAATCATTTCAAAAATATTAATCTTAAGAGATTTCTTGAATTTCTTTACAAAATTCAGATTATCAAAAAAACACTTTACGAAAGTTGATAAGTAATGCATTCGAAAGTAATATTATCTGCTGATCTAACAATAAGAAAATGAAAAGATAAAGGTTAGAGAATAGATGCCACGATTTTATACTGGTTCACCCTAAACCTTGGGCTACGTCCAGTCCTCAGAGTTTGTCTGAGATTCATTATACTCTTCAACTTTACAAGTATTCTTTCTACACTTGCAGAGCCTCTTCAGGTCTCTCCCATAAAGTATTCTTTACCTGCTATCTTAGCCTCTCTAGGCTTTAGCCTTTCTTTCTCTCTCTAGGAAAGATATTTTTGAGCTTCACGTTACAGATGTTTTCACTCTCTCCTTTTGCACTTTGAATACAGAATTTCTTTAAGTATTGTACAATCAAATTTTCTCTCTTGTAAAAACGTTATTTAGTCTTCGACTAGAACTAGTATTTATAGCCTAAGTCTCCAACTGTCTTCTTAAGAAACTGCTTCTTGAATCTTCTAGAAACCGTTATTAGTTGAGTCCTGTAACTAACTCCAACTAACTAACTAATTGACGTTCTAGAATATCTTCCTTTTGTATCGTCTGGAATAATACTTCTTCTGTTATCACGTTTTGTCTTATATTGCACTTTGTCTGGTGTTGCGCTTGGTCTGTTGTAGATATATCGTCTGTTATTGACGTATCGTCTGTTGTTGATGTATCGTTTGTTGTAGATATATCGTCTGTTATTGACGTATCTTCTGGATTTGACTAAGTGTTACTTACATTTTTCTGCACACTTAACAAACTTGTCAAAATAGTTCAACCATTTCTAAGATTATTATTATTTGATTGTCATCAAAATTAATAGAAGTGAAGTCATCTTGACTTAACAATCTCCCCCTTTTTTATGATAACAAATAATCATAATGTTAGAAAATAAAATGATATTCAGATGAATAGACGAATAGTATTCAGACGAATAATAAACAAAGCAAAAACATAAGAAATGCATAAGATATGTACAATGCTTTCTATCTTCTCTTTTTTTTCTTTTCATCTCCCCAATGCTTCTTTCTGTCTTCTCTTCTTGTTTTTTTTTCTCTCCCTATTTGCTATTAATCAAAAAGATAGCTCATCGTAGACGCTTCAAAATTTCAAAAAACATATGTTGCATGTTAGAGTGGGTTGTCTTAAGGTATTGTTCAATAGTAACCTGTAGAAGTGCTACTTCCTCGTGAAGATCACCCACTGAGTCAGCTAGTTCATCAACCTAAGTATGAATTTCCTTAATTTCTTTTGCTAAGGCTTCCTGAACTTCCTTTTGATTGTGACTTGCTTCCGTCCAATTTATGAAATGCTTTAAGAACTCCGTATTAACAGTAGGATCTTGTTGTATTTCACTAAGTAGATGAAGGTTTTCAATAACAGTGGTTTTGAAGGTAAAACTTCTAACTCTATGATTTTGATTGTTGGTAGTCTGAAGGTTTGTTTTCCTCCTGGCAGATTAAGATCATCAGGTCTAGGAAGTTTAAGAATTGGTTGCCCAAGAATGTGTAACACTTCTTTGAATGAAGGTATGAAACCTAAAGGCCTGAAATGCATAAAAAAATGCACAAGGGTTTCTAAATTGAACTTGATACCTTCAACCGTGATACTTCTGTATTGTCCTTCTGTCACTTTACCAACTACCTTGAAGTTTGCATCTATGGTGGAAACTCAAAATTGACTTCCTGATGCTTTTGAAATGTGATGTGAAACATGGATACCTTCAGGTTGAGCTGCATTACATGTATCATCTATGTTCTTCACAGCTACTTGAATCTGCTCTTCTGTAAAATCATCTTCATTCCCTTCAGGAAACATCTTCTTTTTCCCTTTTTCTTTGTTTCGTACAAGGGTTGAACATCTTGGTTGTATATCTGGCACAATTTTTATCGATGTTATGCTCGTAATCGGATAGATTATATACCGTTCCTTTGAAATCTTTATTGGATATGGTTCTGCCTTCTCATCTTGCAGAATACCATATAGTCTTCTTTCTTCATGACTTAGAAGATGTATTGTCTGATCATTAATTAGTATAGGTTCGACTTGTACCTTGACTAACTTTTTCGAAGGTTCTCTGGTAATAATTGAGCTTCTGTTTCGAACAGGTACTGATTCTTCTACAATCTTCATTCTTAAATCCTTTTTGTTGATTTGTTGAGAAGGATTGTAAAGTTCCAATTGGTGTTCAACTGTCTTCGTCTTCTGTTGAACATCAGATGAAGAAGTCTTTTTCAGATTGGGCTTCACCTTCTTTTGTTCTTCTGCCAGTTTAGAAGAAAGTTATTGTTGAAGCTTCTTTCTCTCAAATACTAACTTCCTTTTTATCTCTGTCTCTTCAGATGATTTTGTTGATTGACTTTGCAAAATAAAGACAATTGATCTGGCAACCTGCTGTCTTTTCTCTTGCTTTTTAGAATCTTTACCAAGAATCAGAGCTTTCTGCTTCTTTTGTTTTTGTTTTCGTAAGGTCAATAGTCTTGGTGACCTTCTTGACTGTTTGGATTTTTCTTATTGAATTGCCTCCGCCTTCTCTTCAATGACACTTGTTGCAATGATTATTGAACCCGGCTTTCCTCTTTTTTTCGAATTGTCTCAGTTTTTGTTGGTACATCAGACGATTTCTCAGTCTTTTCTTCTGCGGAAGTTCTTCCTGTCGATCGAGGTTTTGTTTTTCTCGCAGACGTAACACGTTCACTCCTGCTCCATCTTACTATAAGCTCCCCCTCAGACCTTGCTTTCTGTGTAGAACCTGTATCTGCCTCATCTTCAAACTTTATTCCCATTCTATGAATAATAGTGGCATTAATAATGCTTTTCACAACCATCTTCACCCTATTACCTCTATCAAGAAAGATTCCAGAATCTCTAAAAATCCTTGTCAACAGCATACCATAAGGTAAAGAGCTAGAATCTCCCTTTGACTTCATCATGTACTTCAAAATCAAGTACGGAAGATCAATGGGTTGGTGATTCAATAGGTGAAGCAAATAATGTTCATTGTTCATTGTCACAACGTCCTTCGAGCCTAATCTTGGCAGATCATAGTGGAGAAGCAGTGAATGTAAAACCCTAGCCTTTGGAATAAAGGTTGAAGCCTTCTTGACTCCTGGGTCACTACTTTCATATAGTTATCGATTAATGTGCATTCTATCTACACGACCTTGAGTAATCCATTTTGTATTGTTAAATAGCTTTGGTCCAATACTAGAACATGCACTGACCCTCTCGATAGTATCTTATGTCACGATAACCGACAATCCATCTACCATTGATATTAAGTTGTTGTCCACCTCCTTTGCATTCTTCCAGAACTCATATATCTCATATAAATAGACCTTCTCACGAGCCTTGAAGAAATTTTTCTAGCCGACTGCTTCAATTTTTGGTTCACTGTCTATCTGATTTTCATTCAAAGAGATGAAATCAACGTGTCTCCCATAGATAAGAGATTGCTCCATTTGTGATCTGTAATAAATAAAAACTAAACACACAAATGTATTTTGCTCAAAGTAACGATGTTAGTATCTAAAAGTAAGAATATGAAACGAAAATAACTTAAAGCTTAGAACAAAGTATTGAATCGTCTTGGTTGAGAGCACTAAACAAGTCAGTTTCAAAGTATTTCAAGAAAATTCTAGAGTAAAAGGTATTGTAGAATCTTGAGAAGATTTCCTTCTAATACCTACTCTTGAAAAGTTACCGTTCATAACTTACCGTTACTATTTATTTGAAAACTTACGACTTTTTATCTTCTTCTTGTACGAATTGGGTCATGACGTGTCAGACGAATGGTCATTCAGCATTACCATATTCAAGTTTCGTCTGATTTCCTTGAATCTATCTTCACTCAAAGTTTTAGTGAAGATATCCACCTATTATTGATTCGTCTCAACAAATTGTAGACTGATGATTCTTCTCTATACATAGTCTCGTATAAAATTATGTCTAACTTCAATATGCTTTGCTCTCGAGTGTTGTGTTGATTCTTTGATAGATTGATAGCACTTGTGTTGTCACAGAAGATTAGAATTTGATCTTCTTGTATGGAATAATCTTCTAACTGATACTTAATCCATAACGTCTGTGAACAACAACTTACAGCTGACATATATTCAGCTTCTACAGTAGATAAAGCAATTAAGCTTTGCCTCTTGCTTGACCAAGAGATTAGATTATGACCAAGAAAGTGATAACCTCCACTTGTACTCTTCCTATCAATCCTATCTCCAGCATAATCAGCATCACAGTAGCCAATTAACCTAAAATCTTTACCTTTCTCATACATCAAACAAAGATCAGTAGAACCTGCCAAGTATCTCAATATTCTTTTAACAGCAATATAATGGGATTCTCTAGGATCTACTTGAAATCTTGCACACAAACAAACACTAAACAATATATCAGGTCTGCTTGCAGTTAAATAAAGTAAAGAACTAATAATTCCTCTGAAAAGAGTTTGATCAACCTTCTTACCTGTTTCATCCTTAGATAGAAGAATTGAAGGATGCATGAGGGCTAACATAGGTTTGACTTTTTCCATTTTATACTTGACTAACAGTTCTTTGATATATTTCTGTTGATGAATAAAAATCTTTTCTTCGGTTTGCTTAATTTGTAAACCAAGAAAGAATTTTAATTCACCCATTATACTCATTTCAAATTCACCTTTCATAAGATTTTCAAAACTGGAACATAGCTTCTTAGAAGTTGCACCAAAAATAATATCATCTATATATTTCTGTACTACAATGAAATCATTTTTAATACATTTTCTGAACAGGGTCTTATCTACTTGACCTCTACTAAATTCATTTTTAATCAAAAATGAACTTAGACGATCATACCAAGCACGAGGTGCTTGTTTTAATCCATTCAAAGCTTTATAGAGTCTATAGAAATAATCTGGTTTATCAGAATCTTCAAAACCAGGAGGTTGCTTTACATAAACTTCTTCATCTATAAAACCATTCAGAAAAGCACTTTTCACATCCATTTGAAATAGTTTTATATCATGACAAACCACATATGCAAGCAAAATCCTAATAGCTTCTAATCTAGCTACAGGAGCATAGATTTCATTATAGTCTATTACTTCTTATTGATTATAGCCTTGAGCTACTAATCTAGCTTTGTTACAATTTACTCTACCCGATTCATCTAGTTTATTTTTAAAAACCCATCTGGTTCCTATGATTGACTTATTGGATGGCCTAGGAACTAAAGACCAAACTTTGCTCCTCATAAATTGATTTAACTCCTCTTGCATGGCTAAAATCCAAGCTTCATCAATTTTCTTAGGTTCTAATTCAGAAATAAAAGCTACATTTTCCTCTCTTCTAAATTTAGACCTAGTTCTCACTTTGTAAAGGTGGTTCTTAGAAACTGAGCTCTGATACCAACTGGAGTAAATCACTTGTTATTATAGAAATCATATAAAGTATATACAATACACAAGAAAGGGGGTTTGAATTGTGTATCAGATGAATACAATTTTTTTTTACTAAAGTTGATAAGTATTGAAATCGCAAGAAATTTTATTTACTCATCTAACAATAAGAAAATTAAAGTGTAAGGGTTAGAGAATAGACGCCGCGATTTTATACTGATTCACCCCAAACCTTGGGCTACGTCTAGTGCTTAAAGTTTGTCTGAGATTTCACTATACTCTTCAACTTTACAAGTATTCTTTCTACCCTTCCAGAGCCTCTTCAGGTCTCTTTCACAAAGTATTCTTTTTGCTATCTTGGCCTCTCCAGGCTCCAGCCTTTCTTTCACTCTCTAAGAAAGATATTTTTGAGATTTACATTACAGTTGTATTCGCTCTCTTGTTTCGCACTTTGAATACAGAATTTTTCTAAGTATTGTACAATCAGAATTTTCTCTCTTGTAAAAATGTTGTTTTAGTCTTTGACTAGAACTAGTATTTATAGCTTAAGTCTCCAACTGTCTTCTTGAGAAACTCCTTCTTGAATCTTCTAGAAACCGTTATTTAGTTGAGTCCTGTTGTAACATCCCATTACCTGCGAGGAGGTTAGAATTGTAAATCTGAGTGATCAATGAGCGTTCAGAAATGCATTTGCATGTTCATGTATAATATAGCATACACATACTGTTAGGACCCCGCCCTTGCGAGTTACGTGCCAGACATCCTACGTGACATCTGGACGCGCATCCCACAAGGGTGGCGTGCCCACACCAGTCAAACATAAAAAACGAACTCATTTCTCCTATTTCCGAATAGATTTTAGGAAACCTCAAATTTGATTTCAATAAGACTTATTCAGAACATTTGTTCCCCTTTGTCTTACGTTTCTAATGACACCAAAATCATTCAATTTGGAGCAAAACCCTGAAAGATATAGCTCATAAACTTTTAGACTGTCATTAGACTGAAACAGTTCATTATACTCAACTTCCTTCTAAAAATTGAAAGTCTTAGATTATGAATTAAAAATCAATCACTTCAGAGGAGTTGTACCTCTAAGTCTCTAGTTTATTTGGGGACAAGAATCATCACATTTGGAGCTCTACAGGTCAAGATATCACCAAAATACTGAGGCATGTTTAGTAAAATATCCAACTCATATTCTTCCTAACGATCCCCTTACTTTGATTCAATCAAACTTTTTCAGATTAATACTAAAAACTATAAATTTTTGTAGAGAGATAGAGAAATGTGTTAGAAATCCAATGCTTTAAAAATCAGGTCATTTGGAGGTCTAGAGAAGATTTATAACAAAAAGATCAAAATATGTTCAAAAAATAGCCTTCTTTGGACAAATAGGGAAGTCGCGATCGTGCGTATGCACGACCGCAACATTCGGGTGGACCTGTGCTCTTTCTTCTTCACCGACATCTCAAATTCAAATTTCTATAACTTTTGATCCAGAACTCCAAAATTTACAAACTTTATATCAATAGAAAGCTAAAAGAAATATCTACAACTTTGATGAAGAACTTAAAAACAATTTCTACTTCTATAAGGGTCAAAATTTCAAAAAACACAACTATCCCGAAAGTCCATCCTATGCAATATCACCAACTTCTAATAATCATATCTCTCAACTCAAATGTCCAAAAGTTTCAAACTATATATCATTGGAAAGATAGGAAAATAATCTACAACTTCAAGAAGACCACTTTATCCAATTCAACCTAGATCAATACAGTATTTTGCCTAAAATCAGAACACACATTCTCATCCTTATGGAAAAACTTGAAAATGCAAAGTACAAATTTTGGAATATCATCGGCAAAACACAAACATACTTCATTAACATCAAAATACAAGAGATTTTACAAAGCTTTAGTGGGCATTTTCAGCCACAATACATCAATATCTCAAAATACCAAAATATAAAAAGTTACATGAATAGTAATTTACTCAAAATGCAACTAAAGCCTTGTAATTGCAAGTCTACCTTAAAATAACACAAAGATGCAAATTTTGGAGTGATGCCTTGATTCTCTTTCACTCGATCCCTAGCTCATCACTTGGAGAGGGGAAGCAATGGGGGTGAGCTTAAAGTTTGTGGGTAACAGTTTTATAATCGGTAATAAGCAAAAACTATTGAAAACCTTTATGATTATAGCAATTTCTCACAAAAATCCATAAAACATATGTTTCTCAACTTGTCAAACCAATTCACAATTCACATAAGTCAAGCATTCATCAAACATGTCAACACATAAGCACATCACAATAGTTTGGGTAGATCCATAAACATGACGAACTACACAATTCCACATAATGGTCTTGTGTAGTCGTAAACTTGATGGAGTCCATAAAGGAGCTCCGTGCCACTAACGGGCAGGCGAGAGAAGCCTTAACTTGGTCAACGTGCATGTGACAATTCTTGGATGGACTACCAAAACCCACGTAACATGTATTTCAAAACTTGTTGCCCAAAATGACACTTTTCGAAAACTTGATTTCGTATACTTGATATATTTCGAAAACCATTTCCGAAAACATGATTTCATAAACTTGCAATCTTTTAAAAAAAATCACTCATAAATCATCACACAATTCACATATCAAACATGTAGCAATTTCTTAATCATTTAAAGAACAATAAATGCTCATTTATGAGGTAGTTGGAAAAATCATTAATTCCATTTATTTAAAAAACATTTATAGCTTATTAACTCAACTATAAAAATGTAACCCACCTTAGTTTCCTTGCTAATGAAGTTTGCTTACGGATGTCTTTCCTCTTGTTCCTCGTGCCTCTCTTGATCCGCTCTTTGATTTCCTTCATCAATGATAAAATTCCCATTCAATAGGAATTCAAAATAAAGAACCCATAAAGCACATTCTGTTGGGTCCTGAATTTTTATTTATTTATTATTTCTTTTGTTATTTTTTAATTTTTGTTTTAATTGTTTTGATATTGTTTTTAGAGATTAGTTTTTATTTTTTATTTTTTTTGTAGTATTGAGAGGGGGAATTAGAAATTAGAATTAGTTTTTTAGTATGGGCTTAAAGAGTTAGTAGAATAATAAGAAGGAGGATTAGAAATGGATGGATTAGTGTGTAGTAGGGCTTAAGAG
>JAOTBA010000003.1:13787653-13801456 GCA_025629845.1 Erythroxylum squamatum | reverse complement strand
TTCAAACAACTATAAGGATTTGTTTATTTTAAACAATTTCGTGAAAACAAACGGTGAAGTGTATTTACCTCCTAGACGGTCAGGATTAGAGTTAGAGAGAACGCACGCGTGTAGGGGATTATAATGTAATTAAGAAAAATCCTAAGGAAGGAATTAGAAAAAAGAATAAAAAGGAGTACTGTGTTACTGTTTGTTGGATCTAGTAACTTCCAGTACAAGACAAAGTCGTTCAAACTGGGTGTTTTGAGAGAGAGAGAGGAGATGTTCTAGAGAGAGAGGGGGTTCAACGACAGATGGGATGAGAAGAGATGAGAGACGGTTCAAAACCCGCCCAATCGCACCGAGTCCCGCACGCACGCGGTTTTAACGGAAACCGGTGGTGGACCCCTGATTTCTCTCACTTTTCATTATAATATTAATTGCAAAAGTAATTAATTAGATGAGATGAGATGAGATGGAGGACACTTTGCCGGCTCTCTTTGTGCCACGTATGCAAAATGGTGCTTACAACATCTCCAACCCATTACACCGAATGGGATTGCCATATAAGTATTTCATTTTACCATATCTCATTTCACCACTTTTTACAATACATTACACTCTGTTCCATTTGTACTGTTTCGACATTATTCCAACTTATCTCATCTATATATTTACGTAAGACCTATATAAATATATAGATGAGATAAGTTGAAATAACGTTTGAAATAGCAAAAGTGGAACAACATATACCTCCTTCTAAAAAAGAACGTTGAAAAAAAAAGTTATTAGTCAAAAAGTTAAAACATTGGAAGCTCATCGGCATTTCATTACCCTATATAAATATGTGGATAAGATAAGTTAAATCGGCATTTCATTACCCTATATAAATATGTGGATAAGATAAATTAAAACAGCGTTAGGATAGTAAAAATAGAACAGCATATACTTCCCTCTAAAAGAGAACGTTGAAAAAAAAAGTTATTAGGCAAAAAGTTGAAACATTGGAAGCTCACCGGCATTTCATTATCCATATAATGCTCCTTATACGTGCAGTACTAGCGCACTCTCTCTAATACATTATAAGAGCTTTGGAGATACTCTTATGAGCTTGAATTATTCAATTTTTCGGTTCGATTTTTAACTTTTCGGTTTGATTTACTTTAATAACTTGTGTTGTTAAATATCGACCAGTTTATTAATTAATTGATCAATTTTTATAAATTAATTATAAACTAAAACATATCAATTAAAATATCTTTTTTAATTAAACTTCAAACAATCTCTTTTAATCATATTTTAATTTCTTTAATTTTATTCAATTTTTAATTAGTTTTATAACAATCTAATACTAATTTAATATTTCAAACTTTAAATTTCTTGTTTTATTGATTTAACTTTTGATTCGCTTTTTAAAAATCGGTTATAATGCTTATCATTAGTTTTCAAAAAATTTTAATTACAGACTCTAAAATATATCATTTTTAATAAGTGATACTGTATATAATATTACACAATGTCGATTTGAAGTTTACAATTAAGATTTATTCAAGTCATTCAACAAGTTTTACCTTAAACAAAATAACCTTACGAAAGAACAACTCGATTCAACTGTTGACTAAACATATGATCATTGATTAGTTTGTATTTAACATAATGGATATAAGCTTATTATTTACATTGGAACATCTAAGATATATTTTAAAAAAAAGAATAAAATTTATTAACATAAACAAAGCTTATACATGTACAAGGTACAATGTGCCAGTTGAGCCCGAGTCCAGATCCTCTGTCCAATATTATTCTGTCTTATTCTGTCTCATAAAATCTCAGCCATTTATTTTGCGAGACCTACGCGGGCTCCACGCGGGTCCCATGCAGGACCTACATAAATAAATGGCTGAGATTTATTGGACAGAATAAGACACCATAATATTGGACAGAGGATCTGGACTCGTTGGGCCCTCGGAGAGCTGTGCTCGCTTGGCATCGAATCCAAAAAAAAAGTACAAGGTACAAGAAATATCCAGACAAATAGCCATTCAACTGATTCAGTAAGTCTATGCTAGAATAACAATTGCTAGTAACAATATTACATCATTTAGATTTTAAATCCTCCATAAGTTTTTCATTCTTTGGTTGATCTTGAACTGAACTTCGCATGTCACTAAGATTTCCCTAATCCAGTTAATGATAGCATCTTTAAGTTTTACAACTTCCATTCTTTGACTTATGTAAAGCTTGCTATTTCTTTCCATATATATAGAATAGATGAAACAAGACCATGCACTTTTTAGAATGACCCCATCTTACTTCAAGTACTTGCACATTTTGTTGGCTCATGTAATCATATTTCTCTAATCAATCGACGTGCAATAGGTCTACATTATGTTTTGTATTCTCAAAAGATTAATATGTTTCGCTTCAAACAAATTGGAATAAAATAATATTAGTTTATTAAAAATATTAACTGAATAAAACAATATCATTTTACTAAATTTAGCAAAAACAACCTTATGTTTTAGATTGTTCAAGCTTCATTGGGTTAGGCTTGGGCTGCTCAAAAAGAATTTCACAAGCATAACTACAAGTCATGCAAGGAATCACCATAGCTTGAGACTGAAGGGGTTACGTAAAGGGGAGCAGAGACCCATTTCTAGTTGACCCATCTGGAGCGGCATAAATAACAAACCTATCTGGAGCTTGACTTGGTAAAAGCAACGCAACTCCCTGGGCGACACTCTCTGGGAAACTCTTAGCCTTTGTTTAGATTGAAGGAAAGCAAGAGAAAAGAAAGGAAGAGAATTACATTTCTCTTGATTTCCATTGTTTGGATAAAAATAAGCAAGGAGAAAAGGAGAGAATGGAGAGGAATAGGAGAGAAATTTGGACCAATTGTATTTCCCACCAAATTGGTGGGAAAGGAAGGGAAATTTAAGACAAAATAACCCTAATATAAGTAAATTACTATTGTATCCTTATTAAATCTAACAAGTAAAGATAAACAAGTTCTATAAACAAGGACATAAAGGTCTTAAAAAATTCTCTTCCATTCAATTCCCTCCTTTGATAAATTAGGAAAACAAACAAAAGAAAGGAAATCACATTTCTCTTCCATTTTTTTCTTCTCTTTTCTCCTCAATATTTCCTTTCCTTTCCCTTGTGCAAATAAGGATCCAAACAAAGGCTAAGGCTTTACCCAAACCCCATTTTGACTCACTTATTGCTAAGCTTGGAATCCACAATATCTTCCAGCGTATGAGGGGATGATACAGAGAAGATGAGAGATGCACAGAAAGAAGAGAAGATGAGCGACGCGCAGAAAGAACACTCCAGAAACTAAACCAAAAACGACATCATGCAACAAAAGAATTCTCTAGAATATGGGTCTACTGGGTCATAAGCCATCAGACACATATGAAGCTCAAATAATAACCCAAGCCCATTTGTAGTCTGTATCTACTATTCTCAGCTGTCCAAAATTTGTTATAGTTCGGACTACCTCTAGATACTTCTATTGTATTCCTACAACATGACTATAAATATAGGCAATTAGTCATCAATAAAGCTTGCTAGACGAGTATTCTACTTTTTTACAACATAATTTCATCATAGTCATTCCTCTCTTTTTCATAAATAATTAATATAAAATTTTAATTATGATATCAAAATCAACCTTATTTAATAATAAATATCGTATTATATTATACTTTTAGGATAAAGGCCTCTTAAACAAATTAAGTTCAACAAAAATATTTTGCATTTTAATAGATTAAATTTTTAAATAAAATGGTCATTCCTTTGTTTTTAATAAATAATTAATATAAAAATTTTAATATAATATCAAAATCAACCTAATTTGATGATAAATATTATATTGTATTATGGTAAAATTATATATTACTAAACCTCGACAAATTTACATTTTATCGAGATTTTTACTAAATTAAAGTTGTATACTTTGAGGGCCTAACTTTACTTCCAAATTTCGTCAGTTTTAACTTTATTCAGAACAGATGACCTACCTGGTTTTGGCTCGACTCCTTCAGCTCTCGGATAGTCGACGCCCAGATCCGCAATCCAGAGCTCCTTAGGCTGACGGATCCTTCCTTCCCAGACGGCATGCGCACACCTATACCCCTTCAAAGCATTATGAGAATCATCGATCTACCCCAAATCTTACTTTCTATTAGCGTCACAGATCTTTACCTGGAAGTTCTACCCTTGGAGGAGATGATACTCCGTGATTGTTCTCTCATTTCCTCTGCGTCTGCTGGCTCGCCATTGACTAGCCGAATCGGGGAAAGCTGGTTTGAAGCTTCGTGAAAGGTGGAGGTAGTTTTACCCTAGCTGGAAAAGTCTCCCAACGACAAGGAACTCAATCGTTTTTTGGCTCTTAAGTTGTAATGCCCAAACGACTTTGCGTTGGCTTTGGTTCAATTTGTCTCTTATGTGTTATGTGTTCTGCTTTTGGTCTCCAGAGCCCATTTTGGCATGCTCTGCCTGGATTCTTAGACCATGCCTCATTTGTTACATTTTTTTACTCAATGAAAATTTTTAATTTCTCAAAAAAAAAAAACAATAAAACCAACCACTAATAGCTAAAACAAAATACATTATCCAAATAGAAAAAATAAAATCAGCTATAAACAGAAAACATAAAATCAACCAGTATTAAATCAGCTTCAATTCCGAACTTATTGGACTGCTCCACTAGCTACCCACTTCTTTTCCACTCGTTTGACGTGCCAATCTGTGATATACCTTTCATACCTTTCCATGGAAACGGTCCACTGTACTGCTTCCCATAAAAAAGATCTTTCGTTTTGCTTGCTTTCAATTTAGTCAATCTCTCAACTTAAGCCTGTCAAAAGAAATAAAGATGAGTATCCAGTTGTACCATGGACAAATAACTCGCTCTAGGCAAATTCCAACCTGTTCAACATGCTTCATTCAAAGAACTCCTGGCTCTATTATTCATATTCTGATGACCCAACACTTGAACTAAACTTAGAAAAGCTATCTCTGTCCTTTTTTGATGAGTACATCAAATTCCAAAGCTCAAATAGTGATTCCGCAATATCTTTCAGCTGCAGTTAAAAAGAGAGTTTATAGTCACATACCCACAACAAAATCAAAAGTGGGGAAATGAGAGATCCTCATTGCCTTTTGGATTCTAGCCTTTCTTTCTGATTCCAACGTGAAATTGGCCTTTTCTAGACCTTCCAATGTGCTATTGCTTATGTTGGTTGATTGCTCCTGGTTTGATCCATGTAAGCTTGGATGCACCTCACTGGCTGTCTTCACAAAGTCCAATCTAAGTACCCCACAGAGCAAATGTACATCATTCACATAATCAAAAACTCTCTGAAGGTGATCGGCCTGCAAAATGGAAACAAAAAATTATCAACTAATTAATAGAACTGCTGCTTCAATGCATACCTTCTCCTTTTAAAGGGCGCGTGCAGATGTATTTGATACACCATATAATGTATACCTTCTCCTTTTGATGCAGATGTATTGCATAATCATTAAGCCTTCTTATCGACAAATCATGTTCACCCAGCATAAGGGAACTCATGAAAGCATTGTTACGAAATCTGTATCCAGAAATCTCTGTGCTAATTTTTTCAACTTGTGTCTTTATGTCTGAATATTGCTTCATTCTTTCCTTTTTCTTCTTCGTATCTTGTACCAATGGTGCAATAGTCGCAAGCTTTTGTTTCCAAGATGCCAAACTCTTCTCAGTCTGGACCTGAAAATCTTTTGCAATTAGTTGGATGAAATAGACAGCTATTACAGATCAAGCATATATGCCTACATGTATGTATAATTAGCTGAACACATGTATTTCCATGTGTATGCATATAACTATAAATGCAGTTGGCTTGCAATAGAACATAGAAAACTGTTTAGAGATCAAAATTCAGCCAACAAGATTGAAGAGTCCTGTATAACAAAAGAAACATGCCTAAAAGTTGCAGGATCTGGCTAATGATCTAACCAAAACAGAACTACATTGTAATACGTAGTACTAATCCCTGAAAGAAATTATTTAGAAGAACATGAAATTGACTCGGCAGTTTCAAGCATAAGAAAGGCTTCCCTCTCTAAGAATAACTATGATGAATTTTATAAAAATATTAGGATTTTCCTTGAAATACTTAGTTTACGAAGTGAACTTGCTCACAAGGAGCATTGCACAAGTAATTATATTTAATTATTTACCAGTGAACGAATATTAAGGTCCCCAAGGGCAACCATTAGTGTGGCTAATTCAGCTTCCTTGGCTGCAGCAGATTGAGGAAGACGTGGTTTAGCACTTGCAGCCTCTTCGACCTTTCTAGGATAGAATTCCAAGCATTCCCTCTCCAACTCCATCGACATCCTGTCCTTTTCAGTTTCACTCTCGCCAATGTCATTCCATATTTGTTGCGCATAGTACAGCAAAGCTGGTAAAGATATTGAAAGGAATTTCTGGTAACAACGCGCATTTAAAAACCTAATCCTGGACGTCAAAATTGCTTTTGTGTTCCGTTGTTGCAGCCAAATTAAGAATAGCATGAGCAACTAAATTGAAGTAAAGCAGTCAACAGAACAAACATCATTAAAGAAGTACCAGCAACAGAAATGCATAACAGAAACAGGGACATCAGAATAAGAATGAATAAATAGAATAGACAAATTAAAAAAAAAAAAAACTTAAAAGGGGTCATGGAATTATCAATCAATTTCATGAACAAAGGATAGATCGGAGCCATTACGAAGTAAGAATTATTCAACGCCAACCTAAATCATCTTGCCAAAAATTCCTTACAAACTTTGTGACAAATTTATCCAGAAATAAAACCCCATGTTGACTAAAGATCTACTAACAAATGGTGCTGGTTACTGACAGCGGACTTAGCTTATTAATATGACCACTTCGCACCTGCACAAAAGTAGTAGGAGAAGAAGAAGAAGACAATAAATGTAAATATGTGGGTTGGGTTTCTCACATAAGTTATTGTGGTTGTGGAATCCTAAGAATGGCCTCCGCGTTTGCAGCAGGTGGCTTCAAGCGTGATGAAGCAAACAGCGCAGAAGAAGAGAACTATTATCCCAATGATGATGCCGAATGTCAGTGGATCCATTACGATCAAACTTTGGTGTGCTATCCGCTCCAGCTGCTACCCCATTTAAAATTTACCCGTCCAGTCAAACCCATTAGGATTATGCAACCGACAATTGAACTTTTGTCTAAAATGTGAACAATTCCACTTGATTGATAAGTTTGTCGATATATGTTGGACATTTAACAAGTTGAGAGCCTTCACTGTTAATAAGCCATATATAAATTCCTTAGCTGCCTGTTTGTGAGAAGTCCAAACAGTGAAAGTGGGTGAAAGGAAGCAGCTGCTGGGATACAATCACAGCTTCCACAATATAAATCAAGAATAATCAACTAATCTTAAGAACCCTAATCGTAAAATCAAACAACCAAATAAGATAAATGACAAGAAAATAAATCGAACACAAGATATACATAGAAAACTTTCCAATACTGGAAAAAATTACAAATCAAACTGACAGGCAACTCCTCTAATTTAAATAAGAACTTATAAGAGTTTACAGATTCTAAATTATTCACCCTTAACACAAAACTATACCATAAAATAGCCGTAAGTAATCCAATTAAATTTTAGTATTGAGTACAGGATGATACCACAAATCAATAACACTCTCATTTTAATCTCGAAATAACTACTTAAAAGATAACCTGTTGCTAAAACTACTAATTATAGAACGAGAAAAACTTCTTTGCTCACTCTCCCTCTCCCTCTCCCTCTCTTTCTTTTTCCTTTTTGGTGTTCTTTCCACTCATTTTGTAAACCCATCTTTTCACCTTTTATAATTAAAAAATAAGGTTATAAAAACTAGACACAGTGGGCTACACGACTCAATAAATCATGAATATACACGGTCCCAATTAGTCATGTGGCCTACTTGCATGGTCGTATACTAGAGACATGGGCTTATCTATTTTCACACGGTTGTGTATGTCTACGATTCTTGTCATCCACCCATACACAATTGTAATTACTTACACAATCTTCACACACAATTGTGTATGATATTGACACTAGTATGTCTAATCTTACACGATCATGCAGGTCATCGTCAAACTTCTACACTTTTATAATCTCAGTGCCTTCACACTCAATCATATAAGTCAAGGATAAAGGCGTGTTTAATTTTACACAGTCGTTTATCTTAGAAATGGTTTCAAATCACCTGTTCTGTCTTGACTTCACTCGTTCATCATTCCTATGATCCGTGAGAATATTCAAGGACATGAAACTCACTTTTACCTTTAAACAGGGTTAGATACTCAACAATCTCTCCCTCGAAACCATTTTGGAGACTTGTAATCATTGTTGCTTAATCACATATCTCAACCAGTGATACTTGACATAGCTGTGCTTGGTGTGAGAATGGTACATAGTATGCTTGCGTAAATCTATATCAATTTGATTGTCACAAAATATTACATAATCATTTTACTTCACATCTAACTCTTAAAGGAACTGTTTCAACCAGAGCATCTCCTTGCCTACTTTTACAACAACTATATACTTCGCTTCAGTTGTAGATAAAGCTATACATTTTTGCTTGGATTACCAAGAAATGGCTCCCCAAAAATTTGAACTAGTAGTCTAAAGTGGATTTCCTATTATCAAGATCTCTAATCATGTCTGCATATGTATAGCTCTCTAAAATTGGCTCCCTACTGCCAAAACACAATCTCCATTTAGGAGTTCCCCATAAGTATCTTAAGATCCATTTTACTACTTTTTCTATGAACCTTTCCCATATTGAACAAGTACTTACCAACCCAAAAGCCTGTGTTATATCCGGTCTTGTATATACCATTGCATACATCAAGGAACTAATAATAGATAAGTATGGAATAGCAGATATATCATCTATCTCCACTTCACTAGAAGGGTAGACAAGATTACTCAATTTAAAGTGAGGTGTTAGTGACATGCTAACTAGCTTGAAATGTTTGATATTAAATCTTTATAACACCCTTTCAATATACCTTTCTTGTGCCAACCACAGTTTCTTGTTTTTCCTATCCCAAGTTATTTTTATATCCAAAATATGCTTTACAGGCCCAAATCTTTCATGCCAAAAGATTTGGATAAGTCCTTCTTCAGCTTGTGAATTTGCTCAATGTCTTGTCCCATAATTAACATATCATCAACATACAAAAGGAGAATAATGAAGTTTTTATTGGTAACTTCTCGAAATAAACTCAAGGATCGACAAAAAGTTTCCTTATAAATATTACCTATCACAAACAAATCAAACTTATGAGACCACTATCTTGGTGCCCATTTCAGCCCATACAAACTCTTCTTCAACTTACAAACCAAATTTCCCTTGCCCTGAAGCTCAAATTCTTTCGGTTGTTCCATGTATATCTCCCCTTCAAATCTCCATGCAATAAAGTTTTCTTCACATCAAGTTATTTAAGTTTAAGATCTAAGTTGGTAGTTAAACCCAACACATTTCAAATTAAAGTCATCTTAACCACTAGTGAGAAAATTTCATTAAATTTGATGCCTTTATTTCGGCCAAATCCTTCACCACTAGTCTTGCTTTAATCTAATTATGGCAAAATTGAAAAAATAACAAACAAGGCTTATAAGTAAATAATTTTCTCCCCCACACTTGAGTTATACATTATCCTCAATGTACAAACTTATAAGAACGTTGAAAAACTAGAAAAATACAAAAAAATATGATAATTGGTACTCCCCTAATAATAGAAATCCTCTATTTTCAACTCTATAATCAAATATGTAGGGGTGTTCTGTAACATAAGGAACTCACTTATTTATGTAGGATACCATGTCACTATATAGCCTTTAAAACTCCATCAAGTCCCATCACAAGTACAATCATCACGATATAACATTAAAGAGAGTCAAATATACCTAAATTCATGACTTTGAAACTATTTTTGCCTTAAAATACATGAAATAGATATCAATATAAAGGAAAAAAACATATTTAAAACTATTGCTAAAGATTCTAAAAACTACTAAATTGAATAAAAAATAACTAAATCATTGGATTATATCCCAACCACTTCTCAATGAATCTTTTAGTTAGATTTCTTACTTAATTCCTAATTATAGGATTATTAGATTCTAAATATGTCATTTGCTCCTTTAGAATAAGGCTATCAATCTCCTCTTCTTCTTATTACATGATATAATTCTCTAGTGGATCATATGTGATTATTTCCAATATATTATGAGAAACTTTAGTATCAATCACATTTATATAGAAATAAGTATTTTCATTCTCAAGGAGATGTATTATAACTTCAGATATCTTAAAAACTAATTTCCCATCCTCATCCTTGTGATTAATTTCTTATCATGATCACGCACATCTATAATAGCTTTAGCATTAACTAGGAAAAGTCATCCTAAGATTAAAGGAGTCTCCACATCGTCCTCCATATCCATAATGAAAAAATCAATAAGAAATATAAACTTATTAACCTTCATCAAAACACCCTTTTGTTATACTTTTAGGACACTTAATGAACCTATCTGATAATTGAATATTTATTCTAGTTGCCTTAGGTTCACCCAACCCTAACTTCTTAAATATGTCATATGGAATTAAGCTAATACTAACGCTTAAGTCTGCTAGTGCCCTTTCAATTAACAAACTACCATTGTTATAAGTACTAAAGCTCCTCAAATATTTTTTTCCTAAAGTAATTTGTTTTGCAAGATGAAAAGTACTCCTTATTTAAAGTAACTATTGACAACTCCTCGAGTCTCTTCTTATTAGAAAGGAGATCCTTTAACAACTTGACATATTTTAGCATCTATATAAGAGCTTCAACAAAAGGAATGTTAGTATGTTCTTATTTAGAAAACTTTATAAAAACTAAACAAATTAATCATCCTTTCTATCTATCTCAAGTCTGTTTGGGTATAGAATTTTTTATCAGTATTATTTGAACGTTTTCTTCATTCTCTCCTTATCTTTCTTTATCTCCTACTTCTCGTCTTTATTTTCATCCATAATAGCCTTTTCCTTCTTTTCTTTTCCTTTAACGCTTAGCTCCTTGTTAATCCTCAAAATTATTGCATTCACTTACTCTCTTAGATTTGGCCCAGTGTTGCTAGGCTAAATTTCTAGCTTCCTTTCAAATATAAGCTTAGAAATTTATCCAATATGTATAAGTTATGGATGGAAGCCTGTTGATTTTGACGAAATGGTTCATTATTTTACAAGAGACCTCATATGTAGTAATGAATTTTATAAGGTTTGGCTTTTGCCACTTTTGTTGCTGAAATCTAGGTGGAGGTCCTTATTTTTGTGTCCTTGATTATTCCATAAAGATTTAGGATGATTTCTTAACCCTAAATCGTAAGTATTACTATTGGGATTATTTTGATGCCAATTTGATGTGTGTGTGTGTGTGTGTGTGTGTGTATATATATATAGTTTTAGGTACAAGTTGGAAGCATAAGAGCTAAAATGAGTTAAAAGCACATTCTTTAAGTCATACTCTTGATGTTCAAACTCATTTATCTATGTGGAACAAGAAGGATATATGTTAAAGTGAAGATGAGACAAGAAAACATAAGAAAATGAAGATTTCAGCATGACTTGTAAGATACACGATCGTGCAAAAACACGAAAGTGGCATTATTTTGATGCATGGTCATACATAAAATTATGCATCTTCACAAAAACCTAGTTTTTCATATAAATAGATGCGTGAACTGCCAAAGAAGGCATGAATCAATTTTGGAAATTCTCCCAGTTCATACGGGATATCGAAGCCAAAGAACAAATTTGGGCATCTCTTCATTGTGTATTATTGAACTTCTCTCTCTAGAAATTGTTTATTCTTAGCTTAATGTTTTGGGTATTCATGTATAAATGATTAATATTTTCATTCACAATAGATTGTTTATGTATGAACCCATTGCCAGAATATGGAATACAATACATCATCATTGTATTTTCAAGTCATATGTGGTAAACTAATGGTGATAAATCATTAGGGATAACATGAAATAGGTTAAATAGTCTAAGCTTGTGCAGTTTTTGCCTCAATTAATCTATTTTTATAGTTCGTAAAGCAGTTGTCCCACTAAATCTAGAGATCTAGTTCTATGTTGTTCGATAGCTATATTTAGTTAAAGAGCTTATTTTGATTAAACATGATCTAAGGGAAAAATAGGGTTAATAGAGCTTATTGTTAACTTACAATTAATAGTTTCTAAGCGAGGTGTGAGACAAACAAGACAATGAATTATGTTTAATTGTGTGAAGGCTAAAATTGAACCAAGAATCGAATTTCGAACTCATTCATCAATCTTATCATTTTTAACTGTTTAATTTGATTTACTTTCATTAGTTCAATTTTACTTTGTTTTCTTAATCGCATCAAACCAAGGCCACCTCTTTTATACTAAACATTGATTCCTTTCATTAAAAAAGCTACATGAACACTTCTTGCGGATATGATCCGTACTCACCGCTACTATAAATTTTAGTGTGCAAAGTTAGATTTTATTTTTCTAATGCATTCAACACGCATCAAGAATTTCAGGGTCGTTGTTAAGGAGTGTGGTGTTTTAGCTTTTGCTTTTAATTTCAATTAGTGTTTTATGTATATTTGTTTATAAGTAGTTTTTCTATTTATTTCTTAATCTCTTCACATTTATTAGTGGTTGTATATAAAACAGACACCGCGAAGGGAGTATGTCAATGTTAGAGTATATCAATGCTATTGGGGGAAATGTTTCCCATAACTCATGTTCCCAATTATATAACTCAAGTTAGAGAGATCACCTAAACCTTAGTTATAGGGGAGATTGCCATCAAAACTACTTCTTAGATAGGCTGTAGGGTGCATAGTAATTCCTACAAAGATTAGAAGCCTCTTATTCCAACTAGGTACATCTCTAGAAGACTTAGTTAAGTCTATTGCTACTAATACTCTAAATTTTCATTAGGATTTGAAATAATTCCAGCAAAATGCAAGGTCTAGATTCCCAAACTTGGTAAGTTAGATGGGTCAGATGCAATTGATTGACTTTTTATGAGTTAGTCAATATTGTAATAACTACAAGTGCACGATTTAGTTGTAGCTAGTACTGGTAAGTATAGCTCAATGCTATGAATACAATTATTACTAGTAACAACCTTTTTCAATTATCTTGTTGGGCCCGGGTCCTGTTACTTATCCCAAGGCGACCACTTGAGGCGGTCGGGTGAAGGTCATGCAAGAGGAAAGTTGAAAGCACTCAATTTGAAATGAAAAGTCCACCGTCAGCAAAGGCGGGTTCGCTGTGTAGCATCCCACTCCCGCAGGACCCGAACTCGACATCGTGGGTGATATCCGAGTTCATAACCCGCGAGGGTAGCATGCTAGAGCACTTATTGAGACAAATTTCCGTCTAATTTTTTTTTTTTGAAAAACAATCAAATGCTCAAAACCCCATAACCAATGTAGGGCCACTTTCATTCGAACACACTTTCAATCAATACATTACAATCATTAGAATTTCAATAGCCAATTGGGGCCCACTATAAATACAAAACACCATTTTACAGAAAGTGCGGAATACAAATTTATACAAGAATAGGACAACACTAATGCAGACGTGAACTGATCCCGACCTCTATCTCTGACTTGCATGTAGTGGGCATACTTCCGTTTGTCTAACGGGGTACTCTTCAAAGCCTGAAAAATAATTGCAAATTTTGGGTGAGTTTTGCGAACTCAGTGAG
>JAOTBA010000003.1:13772012-13782708 GCA_025629845.1 Erythroxylum squamatum | reverse complement strand
ATGGTTTCAACTACACAGCAAGTAGATGGGATATAACGGTAATTTACTTAAAGCAAGGTTTTCATGTTCTCCATTTCTCCTCCTTTCCCACCAATTTGGTGGGAAATGAATATGGACCAAATTACTCCTCCATTCTCCTCCATTCTCCTACTTTCCTCTTATTTATTTTTGTCCAAACAATGGAAAGCAAGAGAATTGCGCTTCTCTTCCTTTTTTTTCCTTTGCTTTCCCTCAATCCAAAGAAAGGCTTAAGTCTTAAACCCCGACGCTCCTACAGACACAAGGCCAGACAATCTATCATTGAAAAACTTCACATGGCCCACTCTCTTCTTATCCTTCTCTTCTTTCTTTCTCTCGTTACTCTTGGTGTTTCACAGCAACCAGCCGGTGACACGATGGTGATGCTCAAACTCCGACAAGAATTGGGGAACCCAAGTGCTCTCCAGTGGTCCAGGTCCGACCCATGTCAGTGGACCCATGTTAGGTGCGAAAATGGCCGGGTCACCCGGATTCAAATTGGCAGGCAGAACCTTCAAGGTAAGTTAACTCCGGAACTTAAAAGCCTCTCCGAGTTACAAGTGTTGGAGGTAATGTTCAATGACTTAACTGGTTCAGTGCCCAGTTTGTCTGGCCTAAGTAAGCTCCAATCAGTTATGATGGACAACAACAAATTTTCATCTTTTCCCGCGGATTTCTTCCGGGGAATGACCGCTCTGTCAAACGTGGATATTAGCAACAACCCTTATCAGCCATTGGAAATACCCGAGAGTCTTGAGGACGCTTTACAGTTGACGAATTTCTCCGCGAATTCAGCTCAGTTGAGTGGGAAAATCCCTGCTTTCCTCAATAATAGCGTGTTTCCTAGTTTGCAAAGTTTGCAATTAGCGTTTAATTACTTGGAGGGTCAACTGCCACCGAGCTTTTCGGGGTTTCAACATCTACAGACGTTGTGGTTAAATGGGCAGAAGAGTGATTCTAGTCTTAATGGTACCATTGCTGTGTTGAAGAATATGACCGGCTTGACTCAGGTTTGGTTGCAAGGCAACTCCTTTACGGGTCCGATACCGGATTTTAGCGATTCTATTGGGTTGCAGGATTTGAATTTGAGGGACAATCAATTAACGGGTGTTGTCCCACCTTCATTGGTTAAACTTCCAAACCTTAAAGTTGTCAATTTGACTAATAATTTACTTCAGGGACCGACTCCAAGATTTCCTGATTCTGTTGATTTTGATATGAAACCTGAGACTAACAGCTTTTGTTTGCCTGATGCCGGTGTTCCCTGTGACCCTCGTGTCAATGTTTTATTATCAATTTTGGAAGATGTTGGATACCCTGCAACTTTCGCTAGGAAGTGGGAAGGAAATGATCCTTGTGCTCAGTGGGCAGGAATTACGTGTTCTACCGGAGGGAACATTACCATCATTAACTTTCAGAATATGGGACTTAGTGGTAGGATCTCTCCTAATTTTGCATCAATTACTTCGCTGCAGAAATTACTTCTAGCAAAAAACTCTCTTTCTGGAACTATACCGGCTGAGCTTACAAAGCTGCCTGATCTTTCTGTATTAGATGTGTCGGATAATGATCTTTATGGTAAAGTGCCTAGTTTCAGACAAAATGTGCAATTGGTAACTAATGGGAACCCTTTTATTGGGAAGGAAGCCCCTCCTGGTACACCTGGAGCAATTCCCAAAGGTGGTGTTGGTGGGACGATTGCCTCAGGTGGAAGTGGTAATAAAAGTACCGGAAAGATTGTAGGCTCCGTAGTTGGTGTTCTTTGTGGCTTATGTGTCATTGGATTGGGTGTATGTTTCTATGTTAGAAAAGGAAAGAAATACAGTAAAGTACAGAGTCCAGATATGATGATCATTCATCCTCGTCACTCTGGTATGCATCAGGATACTGTTAAAAGTACAATTGCTGGATCAAGCGATGGTGATGGAACTGAGAGCCGCAATGATGCTGGTGGACTTAATGACATTCATGTGGTTGAAGCTGGGAGTATGGTTATCTCAATTCAAGTTCTGAGAAACGTGACTAATAATTTCAGTGAGAAAAATGTACTTGGAAGGGGTGGCTTTGGAACTGTTTACAAAGGAGAATTGCATGATGGAACAAAAATTGCTGTGAAGAGGATGGAATCTGGAGTGGTGAGGGAAAAGGGTCTAGCTGAATTTAAGTCTGAGATTGCAGTTCTTACCAAGGTCCGACACCGCCATTTGGTTGCACTTCTTGGTTATTGCTTGGATGATAATGAAAAACTTCTAGTTTATGAGTTTATGCCTCAAGGTACGCTGAGTATCCATCTTTTCAATTGGAAGGAGGAGGGGTTAAGACCTCTTGAATGGATGAGAAGACTCTCCATTTCTCTGGATGTAGCGAGAGGTGTTGAATATCTACATGGCTTAGCTCACCAAAGTTTCATTCATAGGGATCTCAAGCCTTCCAACATCCTTCTTGGAGACGATATGCGGGCCAGAGTTTCTGACTTTGGACTGGTTCGTCTTGCCCCAGAAGGAAAAGCCTCAATTGAAACAAGACTAGCGGGAACTTTTGGATATCTTGCCCCAGAATATGCAGGTACCCTTGGACTAAAAGTTTCTTTTTTTTTCCCCCTTAATCTTACTGTTGCATTAACTAAAAATGAGAGGTTAGCATTTATTTTAAATTCTGACTACAAACAAACGTCATGTCATGATTGGGCATAATTTACTGTAATAAGGCCCACCAGAAAGATGCCAAGCATACGAAATTATCTCTGGCTATATTTGTTTCTTCTTTTATGTTACCATTTGAAATATATAATGCAAAAATTGTTTTGGTTAGCTCTCTTTCCATGGATGGTTCATTTGTAATCAAATTTCAATTTTCACAAAGGATTTCCCCGCTTCATTTTCTTGTCAGTAGAGTAGTTATCTTGAAGCTGACATATCAAATTATGTGTCTGTACAGTGACCGGACGTGTGACCACCAAAGTTGATGTGTTTAGTTATGGAGTTATATTGATGGAGATGATTACAGGAAGGAAAGCACTTGATGAATCCCAACCTGAGGATTGCTTGCACCTTGTTACTTGGTTCAGGAGGATGTGCATCAACAAAGATTCGTTCCAAAACATTATTGATCCAACTATTGAGCTTGACGAGGGAACCCTTGCTAGCATAAGGACGGTTGCTGAGCTAGCTGGCCATTGCACTGCAAGGGAACCCTATCAGCGTCCTGACATGAGTCACGTGGTCAATGTTCTTTCATCTCTTGTTGAGGCTTGGAAGCCATCTGAACATGATTCCGATGACATCTACAGCATAGACCTTACAATGACTTTGCCTCAGGCGCTCAAAAGGTGGCAGGCTTTTGAGGGAAACGATGTAGATGAATCTTCTTCGACATTTCTACTCAGTGGGGATAATACTCAGACTAGTATACCTACTCGACCATCTGGACTTGCAGATTCCTTTACATCAGCAGATGGACGATAAATGATGGAATAAAGAGGAGATTAGTAATGTTGGGGAGGCTTATTTATTCATTTATTCATTTTCAATTCTGCTGCTGCTTCTGTATGCTTGCTCTTAAGGTTAGCCCTTTCTGTTTTGACGTGTTGTGCGCAGCTTCTTTTCCTTGCTGTAGATTGGGCGCACGTGTAATTTGATGGGTACCTCTTAAGTCCATAAATTGCAAATAGGAAGGTTATCCAGGATGAGATTCTCTTTACTAGTCGCCATTACTTTTTAGGGTTATCTTTTCTACTGTTTCTATTATTATACAACATTTCGAATACAGTTCCGTACTGGTAGATACCGTACTGGCTAAAAAACAAAACGGTATATAAGAATTTGGTACTGACTATAGGTACCGGCTGGTATCAGGTGTTTTTGGTTGGTACTAATTGGTATTCAAAATCAATCTATAATAGTCGGTATTGTAATTTTTATAAAAGTTGAGGACTGATTTGCAAAAATCAAAAAAATTTCACCGTAAATACCCCCCCCACCCAACCCTCGACGCTTGCCTTGCACACTCATCCTTTGCTATTTCATTTTTCTCTCTCAGACTCACCTCATCCTCTCTTTATCTCACGCACTTGTCTCCTCTCCACTCTCTCTCGTTCTCCTCCCTCTTTGACGACAAGACTACCACGAACCACTGCACCATGCGAACCCTCTCTGGTGACCATCTTCGGATCTTCCTTCACCACGTGAACTCGCCACCATTGAACCTCATCTGGACCTGTATCAGGCTTCAGCCCTCCTCCACGAGGGCCATCAATGCATCACGCCACCATTGGCTGCTCTCCTCTGTCCCTCATGCATCCACAGCTGTCGGATCTAGAATAATACTCAGATCTAAACCTAACCCGATTCGATTTGGAATAATACCGATTGTGAATATCTATTTGGGTGTGTTTTCACTTTTCTGTTGAATGTTTTTTGGTTAATTGCATTTGTGTTGTGATTGTGAATGAGTTGGACTTGGAAGTTGGAATGAAATTATGAGGGATTTGTGATTTGTTGTTGGTTAGATAATGAATTGGATTTGGAGTTGAATGAAAGGAGTTTGGTTTTGGTTCATTTATGGTTCGGTTGATGATTGATAATTGATGTCTTGATTTACATTAAATTTTTTGGTGATTAGAAAGGCTTTCAAGTTTCAATTTAACTTAAAAACCTTAAAACTGAGGATGTAAATAGGAAAAAATTCAAAGTAAATAATTAATTGACATAATCTTAAAATTATTGAAATGATATTTGGATATTGGGTAAATAATTAATTGAGTATAATAATAATTCGGTTGTGGTCTTATGGAAAAGCTCAATAGGAAGTTTTGTAATTGTAATTATTCTATATCTCTAAGTTTTCTTTAATTTGTATCCCAAAATTAGTCCATCTCATCAAGGATTCAAGTCTCTTGCATATCCATCTTTATTTATCCTAAAATTAGTTCACCCCATAGTCTTTGCATATTTAAAATCTGTTTTTCTTATTATTCCATTTTTATCTCACTTATAGTACTTTGGCATTAACTCTTCGAATAAGTGTGAAAGTTTTTTAGTTCATCTTAATAAAAAAAAATTACTCAGCTTGTGCATTCCATTTCAAGATATTTATTAAAGGTAAGAATTTATGAAATATGTCAATGGCAATACTCATATTCTAGAAAAAAAAGAACAAGAGTAAAGATGAACATGCTAAGTGAAGTTAAGGATGTTTAAGTCATAACTTGAATTTTTGGATTCGTTGAGCCATCATCTTAAATCTTTGAACGGTACTTCGATTTCAAACAAGATCCCCATTAAGAAATGCAGTATTGACATCCATTTGCAATATTTTATAATCGAAATAGGCTGTTATGGCCAAAAGAATTCTGATGGACTTAAACATGGCAATCGGAGAAAAAGTCTCCTCATAGTCTATACCCTCTTTTTGAGTATAGCCTTTAGCTGCCAATCTAGCTTTAAAAGTCTCTACCTTTCCATCTGATCCTCTTTTCCTTTTATAGATCCATTTACACCGTATGGCTTTTACATCCAGTAGTAGATCTACAAGGATCCAGACTTCATTGGTGTACATGGAATATATTTTCGATTCCATCGCCTTGAGCCATTTTCTGCATCATCATCATTAATAGCCTGTGTATACGTAATGAGATCCGTTTCTTCTTAGTCCGAGATAGCACTTATGCCTTCTCCTAAACCTAGATACCTGTCTGGTTGTCTCATAACCCTCCCACTACGTCTAGGCACTACTTGATGTTCAGGCTGCTCTTCTGATTCAACAATTGAATCCATTTCGACATCTTGTTTTGCTATATCCAAATCAACTCTTGGTTTGGATGAAATAGCTAACTCCTTTAGTACTACTTTACTTCTTCCTTTGTGATTTCTCACAAATTCTTCCTCCAAGAAGGTCACATTTTTTGACACAAATACTTTCCTGTCTTGAGGACTGTAAAAATAGTACCCTCGTGTACTCGTAGGATATCCTACAAATAAACAAACTTCTGACCTTGGTTCCATCTTTGTGGGTTCAAGCCTTAGAACATAGGCTGGGTAGCCGCAAGTCCTTAAGTGCCACAATGAAGGCACTTGGCTAGTCCATAACTCCCTAGGTTGGAGCAAAGTTAAGAAGATAAGTTGTCGTTTGTATGGCATATCCCCAGAACGATTCTGGAAGGCTAGCGTAGGACGTGATTGATCTTACCATCTCCAACAGAGTCCTATTCCTTCTCTCTGCTACACCATTCTGTTGATGTGTTCGAGAAGTTGACAAGTTGGAAACAATTCTATTGTTAATTAGAAATTATTGGGACTCTCCAGATAAATACTCACCACCTCATTCCGATTAAAGTTGTTTTAATGGCTTGCCTAGCTGCTACTCAGCTTTAGCTTTAAATTCTTTGAACTTTTCAAAGGACCCACTCTTTTTATGCATCAAATAAAAATAGTCATGTTTAGAGTAATCATCTATAAAGGTTATGAAATATTCATAACCTCCTCTAGCTTGTACGTTCATGGGCCCAAATACATCAGTATGTACCAGGTCCAATATGGATTCAGATCTGCTTTTTTAGAAGGAAATGAGGCTTTGGTCATTTTTCCTTTAATACAAGATGCAAAAGTGGGTAATGGATCATTATCCAAGCCCGCAAGGATCCTATCCTTCACTAACCTGTCAAGTTTTTTTTAATTGATATGACCCATTCTTAAACGCCACAGATATTTTGAATTAATGCTAGAGTCATTCGATTGTCTTGGTTTTATTAATTCTATGGTGTTTAGTAAGCTTATCATAGGTTCTATAAAGAATAATCACTGTTTAATTATCGCATTTACAAATAAAACCTTATTCTCATATATTGAAACAACATTTTCAAAATATAAGGAATAACCAGATTTTATTAGTCAAAAAACAGAAATCATGCTCCTTATAATCATTGGGATGTAATATACATCCTCCAAATATAACCTATGACCACTAGGAAAGTCTAAGATAATTACTCCCACTGATTCTACTGAAACATAGGATCCATCTGCTATCTTGACTTGAAACTGATCTTTATGTAGTCTTTTCCTTTGTTGGAACCCCTGCAAAGAATTGCAAACATGGTTAGTGGCTTCTAAATCTAATATCGAAGAATCAGAATCTACCACATTTCTAGTTCCTAACAAACTTAAGAAGCCCATACCTTGTTTACTTTTGAGGGACTCAAGGTAGACCACACAGTTTCTTTTCCAGTAACCCTACTCACCACATTGGAAACACTTTCCCTTGGTGTCTGCTTTGGCCTTCTTTTTCATGGGTTAGACCTTGAACCCTGTTTGGGCCTTCTTTTTCATTGGACCCTTCTTCTTTTTGTTGCCCTTACTTTTGGGCTTAGAAGAAGATGGTATATTAACTTCTAGCTTATGAGCCTTGATATTTAATATCTCCTCTGTACTCTGGAGGGTATTCATCAACTCACTCAAGGTGTAATCCTTGTTGTTGAGCTCATAGTCTAACTTAAGCTGTTGAAAAGATAAGTTTAAGCTATTGATGATCATAATGATATACGTTTCCGCATCCATATCCGCCCCAAGCATCTCAGCCTTAGTAACCGCAGAGATTACCTTCAGCATGTAATCCCACACCGGCTCACCAAGTTTTTGTCTAAGATTATGAAAGGTGTAGATAGCGTTCACTCTTGCAGACCTAGTCCTCACACCAAACATCTCATCTAGGTGATGGACCATTGCACTAGCAGTTTTCATGCATGAAATTTTCTTTTGCAACATTCCGTTGGCAGAAGCTAAAATGTAACACTTAGTAGTCTTATCAGCATTTTGTCATCGCTCATGTTGTTGGACTTGCTCAGAAGTTCAATTGCCACCCGGAGGTGTAGACTCATTTTCTGTTAATACCAATGAAATTTGTTCATATTAAATAACAATGTCAAGGTTACGTCTCCATTCATTAAAATTCTCTCCAATTTCCAATTCGTTATTAGTCAAGAGCAAAGTGAGTTGATTCATATTATGGTTGATTATGTCTGAAAATATAAATTATTAAAATATGGGCATACTAGTCATCAATATTGGAACGTTGTATAAAATCATGGTGCATGTATGCATGATGATAGATTTAACAAAACTTAAAAATTTTAAAACTTTATGCGATGGTTATTTTTCTTATCTATAACGGACTAAGTGACGGTGGGCCATCTTATCCATTAAAAGAAAAACTGGGACCCTCCCACTCAAAAGACTACCAAGCATCTTCATGCCTAACTTTTTGAGAAACGTCATGATTTGGTCCATACTTTTACTAGCAGAGCTATGGTGGGCAGGTTATTGATAAAAATATGTTAAGTGTGTAACCATTTGATTCATCCACTAAAGGTACTTGCAAACCATGCTTCGATGGGAGGTCACATTTGCTACCAGTGACTGGACTTATCCTTAAGGAGACCCAAACCATGCAAGATCTAGGATTCATACCCTCCAATGGGGAGTAACACTTCACCACATGCAAATGGGCCATCACTTGGAGACCGTGGACTCTCACATGAGCATCCTCTCCTGCTCAATCTTTTTGGGCTTTAAGTTTTAATAAATGCTATCTTGTCTAGATGCAATTTATTATCCATCCTATATTGTTTCATTTTATATCTCATACATAATGAATGCATGGCAAAGGCTAGGGTTGGCAATTTTCCAAATGATATACAGTCACATAATATCACATCCTATTTGCATCCATTTATCAATTCATCTCATGAACTAATAGGCCACATTTGATTGTCCATCCTAGAACATAAAAAAAGTACAAGGCTTTTAGGCCCAAAAATTTCTTCTTAGACTTGGATCTTCCGCTTTGAACTCTTTAACCATATGACCTGGCCCATTCGGTAAAAAATGTGTAATGACATTTTCAGAAAACCGAAATTTGTTACTTTGAAAACAAAAATTCCAGCACCTGTTTTTAATCAAAACCAAAACTTTGGCAATATGAACACAAAAATTACAGCACTTGTTTCTGGTAAATCCGACACTAAAAAAACATTCCAGCACATGTATTTCATCAAACGGAAACTTTGTTGAAACAAAAATTCCAGCACCTTGGTTTTCACAAAACCTAAAATTTGTTAAAACAAAATTCCAGCACCTTGGTTTTCATAAAACCGAAACTTTGCCATTACACCAAAGGTTACACCGAAACCATTACCTATTCTTCTCTTCGATGGTTGCTCCATCTTCAATATTACAGAATTTTGTATATTACAAAATCAAAGAATACAGAAAAATGAGACTAAGGAGGAAATATGACGATGATAGACCACCCTCCTTGTTACAAACCAAACGAAGAAAACTTACAAGGTAAAACTATATTCTATGGACAACCAAAAGAGCAAAACAAACATAAATATATTTCTATCACATAAAAATATGCAGCATACAAAATTTAGTTGCCAACCCATGCATCACATATAGGAACCGAAATCATGCATAATAAAATGGCTATGATACCAATTGTTGGATCGAAAACAAAAGCATGCGAGATTTAGCTAAAACGGTAGATTTCAAAACTTTTTCAAAATTAAAACACAGCGGAAATAACATAACCAAATCAACATGTTTCAGCCATCCATGATACGGTTTAAAGAAAATAATTTACATAAGAACAAGGTGGTAGAAATATACCAACTCCTTACTACAGCTTTGATTCCTCGCTTTTGTATCCTCTCCGAATCATTGCTATAGTTTTGACTCTTTTGTATCCTTTACTTTGTCAATGTATCCTATCCTTGTTGTTGTATCCTCGACCAACCTGATCTACCACTTGTTCTTCTTGGACAACTTGGTTAACAAGATACTTTGGTGGGAAAGGAGAAGAAATATTTTAAGGAGATTTTTCTTAGAAGAAAGAAGCCAAAAATGAGACTCTTATCATTCAAGTTTCAACTATGCATGCATGAGATGAGAGAGTGAGTCAAAAATGCAAGAACACTTCTTACTCTCCTTATCAATTTTGGTTATCGTGAAAGAAAGAAGGGATGTGCATCCAATGCATCACTTCATTCTTTAATCAATCATAAAGAAGGAAATAAATGAGACTCTTCTCATTTGTTTAAGATGGCTATATGAAAAGACCAATAACCTAAATAAGACCTGCTCATTTTTGGTTATGGATTAAAGAAGGAAGAGAGAGTGCATCAAATGCACCTCTTCCTTTCTTTAATCAAATGACTGCTAAAAGGTTACATTACATAACATCATTAAAAGACAACCATTAAACCATTTAATGATAAGATCATTACTACATTTAATGATGACAAAGCATGATAAAAACCATCTTTAATTTAGCAATTCAATGCTAAATGTGCAGCTACACATTTAGGTATAAAAAACCAAAATATGCCCTCCTTCTCTCTTTAATAACTTTGTTTCAATTTAATTAATCAAATCAGACCAAAGTCAAGCCCAATATTAAATGTTCATTTGGGCTTCTAATTAAAGTAAACCCAACATCAAATCATGGCATTTTGATCGCGGCTCTGTCGTTCGATTTGGGAATCGACCTTGGAAACTGGTCAAAATAAAATATTTTCCAAGATTGCGGCAAGCTGAACCTCGGGTCGACTCTCTCGACGGAATCACTTTAGAAATTAATCCTAAGACTAGCCTGAGTTGAATTATGCAAATAAAAGCAATAAAAG
>JAOTBA010000003.1:13761383-13771912 GCA_025629845.1 Erythroxylum squamatum | reverse complement strand
TATCAGGTACTACTGATCTTTGCTTAATGTATGAGAAAGGTAAAGATTTCAGGTTAATTGGCTACTGTGATGCTGATTATGCCGGAGATAGGATTGATAGAAAGAGTATGAGCGGAGGATGTCACTTCCTTGGCCATAACCTGGTTTCCTGGTCGAGTAAGAGGCAAAGCTCAATTGCTCTATCAACTGCAGAAGCTAAGTATATGTCAGCTGAAAGTTGCTGTTCACAGATGTTGTTGATTAAGTACCAGCTAGAAGATTATTCAATACATGAAGATCAGATCCCAATCTTCTGTGACAACACAAGTGCTATCAATTTATCGAAGAACCCAGTACAACACTTGAGGGTAAAGCATATCGAAATTAGACATCATTTCCTACGAAACTATGTTTAAAGGAAGATCATAAGTCTACAGTTTGTTGAGACGAACTTTCAATGGGCGGACATCTTCACGAAGCCATTGAGTGAAGAAATATTTAAAGAAATTAGACAAAATCTGAACATGGTTATGTTGAGTGATCAACTGTCTAACATATCATAACCCAAATGGTCTTCTTATTCAAGAAGATAAAAAGTCGTAAGAGTTAACGGTAACAGTAACAGTAAGTTACAGCTAGTAACTTCTGTCATAAGAAAGTTTTGAAGGGAAAGCTTCTTAAAGCCTTAAGAATACCACCTACTCTAGAACACTCTTGACATACCTTGACATCCACTTTTAAAGAACTCTCAACAAAACTTTTCATTACTCTGTTTAGATATCAAACTCTCTTTGCTCACACTTTCAACCTCATAAACTAACTTCACCTTTTTGATAAGTACATCTGTGCGTTCAGTTCGTTGTTAATTACAAAAACAAATGGAGCAATTGATGACTAGTGGAAGACATTGATTTCTAGTCCTTGAAGCAAGACCAGCTAGATCTCGAACCAGAGAATGTGGCAGTCAAATGGAGGAACTTCTTCCAGGTTTATGAAATAGTTTACATGAATGAAGTATATGACTTATGGAAGAATGTGGAGGTAGTAGAAGATACTCTAGTATCAGTAGTGGATAGATTGTTGGTGATAATAACACTAAAATCGATCGAGAAGGCTACTGGGTGTCCAAGTGTTGGAGTAAAGCTTGCTCATAAGACTAAATGGATGACTCAAGCTAGCATGGAGGAGATTTATATTAACCGAAACTATATGGAAGTAATAACCTAAAGGAGAAAAAGGCCTCGAGTCTTGTGCCGAAGGCTAGGGTTCTACACTCACTACGCTTTCATTGTGTTTTACAAAGAACAGGATCGAGGAATCTGGTGATGACGTTAGATGAGCAATGCCTATTTCATCTACTTAATCACCAACCCATTGATTTTCCATATCTTATCCTCCATTACATGATAAAGTCGAAGAAAGACTCGACCTCCCTACCATATGGTATGATACTGACAAGAATCTTTAGAGATTCTGGAATTCTCCTGGAAAAAGGAAACAAGATGAATTTGAATATCAAAAGCGTCATCAATGCTTCAACTATTAGTATAATGGGCTTGAAAAATCTGGAAAGAGAAGAAACAGATTCTAAGATGATAGCAAGGATTAAGGGGGAGCGCGCTATTAAGCGAAGCTTGAATGAAATAGAAACTCCCACAACAAAATCATAATCTCAATCCACGTGAAGAATGTCCACAGAAGGATTGAAGAAATCGTCAAATGACACAAGTAAAAGTAAGACGATTTCTCAAAAAGAAGAAAGCCAGGTGTGACAGACAGAGAACCAAGTGATCTTGAAGAGAAAGGGGGAAACACTTCTTTCGAAAAAACCCAAGCAAGCAAAAAGGTCGCCTAGAGTACGAACCCTGCGTCAACAAGAGGAAAAGAAAGGAAAAGAGTTGACTCATGGTAGAGACTCTAAGAAGAAAGCACCGCAGGCAACCAGGTCTTTAGTCTTAATTTTGAAGGAAGATTCAGCAAGATTGGCTAAAGAGAGTAAGATTAGGAAGAAGTTAGAATTTGAGAAGAAAAAGTTTCAACCTCAACTTCAACAACAGACTCCTAGGCAGATTGAAGAACATAAGAAGCAGAAAATCAGTCAAAAGAAGAGCACTCCAACTGCTGTTCAACAGAAGAAAAGATCAGTTGAACACAGCCCAGCACAGGTTAATCCCTCTCAACCAATGAGAAAAGGGGATTTGAAAATGAAAATTATTGAAGAAATTGAACCTGTCAGGAGAAGCAGCTCAATAATCATTAGAGAACCCCTAAAAAGGTTAGTCAAGGTACAATTGGAACCAATCTTGGTAAATGGTGGTACAATGCATCTGTTGAATGATGGAGAGATAAGGTTGTATAGTGTTCTGCGGGATGAGAAATCCAAACCATACCCAACATAGATGACCAAGCAGAAGTACACTATTTTTCCAGTCACAAAAGAACTGTGATAAAGATTGTACCTGACATTTAGCCAAGACCTTACATTGTTCGCAATGAGGAAAAAAGGGGAAGAAGAAAATGTATCATGAAGGGATGATAGGTGATCTAACAGAAGATCAAATTGAAGTTGAAGTGACAAACATAGATGAGGCATGTTATGCAGCCCGTCACAAAGGAACCTATGTTTCCCACCACATCTCAAAGGCATCAGGAAATAAGTGTGGTCGTCGAACCACTGATGAAACGTCTCAGGTAGTTGGCAGAATCACAGAGGGGCAGTACAGAACCATTAGAGTTGGAGATATCAGTTACAATATAGAGACTCTTGTGCATCTAATCATGCACATTAGACCCTTGAGTTCTATGTCCTCAATTGGAGATGTACTACACCTATTTGGAAAACAAGTTCCAAGACTACCCAGACCTAATGACCTTGATCTCCCAGAAAGAAACTTTTCTTTCAAGCCTCTTGTGTTTACAATCATGGAATCGAATGTTATACCTTCAAACACATATAGTACTACTATTGGTTTTGAAGTAGTACAGCAGAAGAAAAATGAAGCCTTATTCGAAGAAATTGGAAAAATTAATGACAAGGTTGATGATCTGCGTGCTTCAGTGGGTGACTTGCTAAGGAAGTAAAGTATATTTGACAAGACCTCAAGTCACTCCGTACTTAAATGAAGGAAATGTTTTCTGAAAAAATGAAGCATCTTCGGTCATGATTTTTGATCAATAACAAATAGGGGGAGAAAGAAAAAATGAGAAAGATAGGGGGAACAGAAGAAGAGAAGAGAATTGTATAGAAGATAAAGTTTACAATTTTCTCAATTGTATATCATCTTATAAATAATACTATAAATAATACTATCTTTCTAAAAACTATGATTATTTGTTATCATCAAAAAGGGGGAGACTGTTAAGTCAAAATGACTTCACGATTAATAATTTTGATGAAAATCAAATAATAATAATATTAAAAAGTACGACGAAACTGAAATAAAAGTAAGACAAAGCGGAGAAAAAAAAGTAAGACGAAGCGGAGAAATAAAAGTAAGACACAGCGGTGAGACAAAACTAAGACGAAGTGGAAACTAAGACGAAGCAGAAGCTAAGACAAAACTAAGACGAAGCGGAGACAAAACTAAGACGAAGTGGAAACTAAGACGACGCGGAAGTGAAAATGAGACGATAGAAAGTAAGACGAAGCATAAGCAAAACTAAGACGAAGACCCAATACCACGTCGGGAGGATAATCAGTTTGAGTTAGTTACAGAACTCAACTGAATAACGGTTTCTTCAAAGAACAAGATTCAAGAAGAAAGAAGCGGTTATCAAGAAGCAGTTGAAGACAAAGGCTACAAATTTGATTCGGAGTCGAAGACTGAAGAAGTTAGTGATTTTTAAAGAGTTAGAGATTTTAAGAAAGCTAGTGACTTTGAGAAACACTGTATTCATTGTACTAAACTTTAGAGCCATTATTGCCTGTAACAAAGCTCGCAATATTCCTCTATAAAGAAAGAAGAAAAGCTAAGAACCTGAAGAGGCTAAGTGAGAAAAGAATACTTGCTGTAAGAGACCTGAAGAGGCTCAGTGAAAAGAATACTTGTATTTTTGAGATGAATAGTGAAATCTCATAAAGGATTATGAGGATTGGACATGGCCCACGGTTTGGGGTGAACCAAGATAAAGCTGCCTGTCGACTCTTACTCTCTAACTCTCAACTTTTAATTTCTATTGTTTATACAAGTACTTAGAAGTTAATTGCCATACCTCGTGATATTCTTACTTAATAGTTTTGAAAAAGCAAGTTTTCAAAGAAACTAAAAAAGGGGATTGTATTCATCGAAAAGGATAGACAATTCAACCCTGTGCATTTTGTATATTGAACGTAAAGTCTATACTAACGCCTGATTTACTTCAATCTTGTGTCCCAAGACTATTCCCTCCTAAACTATAAAGTGGCATATTTCCCAATTTAATACTAAATGGGCCTCTTCACATCATTGGAGAACCTTATCCAAATTTGTCAGATATTGCTCAAAGGAATATCCATACACTGAAAAGTCATCCATAAAAACCTCCAAAAAATCGTCAATCATAGTAGTAAAAATGGCCATCATACATATCTGAAATGTAGTTGGTGCATTGTAAAGTTTGAACGACATCTGTCTGTATGCAAAAGTACCGTATAGACAAGTGAAAGTTATCTTGGCTTGATCCTCTGGATAAACGAATATCTGATTATAGCCGGAATGCCTATCCAAGAAACAGTATGCATGTCCTACAACTCTCTTAATCATCTGGTCCACAAATGGCAGTAGAAAGTGGTCCTTCATTATCACTAAGTTGAGCTTTTTGTAATCAATACAAACTCTCCAACTAATGACCGTCCATGTGTAAATCAACTTACCCTTTTAATTTTCCACCACTGTTGTTCTGCCTTTCTTTGGTACACACTGAATTGAACTTACCTATTCACTGTCTGAGATTGGGTTTATAATTCCTGCATCCAATAACTTAATCACCTCCTGTTTTACAACTTCCTACATATTAGGATTCAAATTTCTTTGCCTATCCCTCACAGGTTTACATCCATCCTCGAGATTTATTTTATGCATCACAACACTTTAACTTATCCCATAGATGTTTGATATCTGCCACCCCGTTACTTTCATCCTCCTCCTTATAACTTCTACTACCTTCCTCTCTTGTTCATCACTCAACTTGTTTGAAATAATAATAGGTAATGTTCAATTTTCACCCAAAAATGTATACCCTAGGTGTGAAGGTAAAGGTTTTAACTTTAGGTTGGGTACTCTCTCATTGGAAGGTGGTATGGGTGGCTTGGTCCTCACTAACAATTCATTCTCAATTTTCTCCTCTTCCTCTCCATCGTTCTCTCTCTTTCCACTCTCATCTTCTTCATTCAATTATAATTCCCTCTCACACTTTTTTTTATATCATTATATCAATTATCTCCTTTACACACTCATCCATTACATCCATTCTCATGCAACAATCCGACTCCTCCCTGATTTTCAAACTCCTATCCATGTTGAACTAAACTTTTTCATCACCAATACGCAAAATCAGACACCATTATTCACGTCAATCAATGCCCGACTAGTATTTATAAATGGGCTTCCCAAAGTAAATGGAAAATTTTTGTCCTCAACAACATCAACAATGACAAAGTCAATAGGAATCACAAACTTATCTACTGTTTGATTTGAATTCCAAGTTTGCTTACGAGAAAGTAATTCCTTTAAGAACTTAGTATATTTGGGCCTGTGCTCCAAAACTTCTGGCAAAGAAAAACTCATATAGAACTTCTTCAAATTTTCCAAAAATTTATTGAATTGGTTCTCCATTGGATTCTAACTCACTCTCCCAAGAAATGTTAAGTTTGGAACATATGGTGAAGGTGGAACATATGGGGGTTCCTCCTCTTCAGTGACTTTCTCCTTACCTTTTTCCTGACTTTTCTCCACTAGATCAGCAACTTCCGTCAAAACTGGCTCTAGTAACTCCTTTCCACTTCTCAACTGAATTGCCTTCAAAAGTTCTTTCTGATAAGGTTCCGCAGTGCTCGGAAGGTTGCCAGGGGATCTGGTTGATACTACGATTGCCAGCTGACCCATCTGCACCTTTAAGTTGTAGATTGATGATGCTTGGTTTTTAATTAACTGATCAGTCTTCACTTGATAACTTTTCAGCACCTGATCACTCCGTGCATGTGCCTCCTCAATATTATTCACCTTCGATCCAATTGTACCCATCAATTCCAGCATCTTTGAAAATTAGGGCTCAGTTGTGAAAATTGAGAATCTGTCCTTACAGTTTGGGCTTCCATTTTTTCCTCTAGCCTTGATTCAATACCTCTAAACTTTGACTCTAAGGCAATATGTGAGTCACTTTCCTTTTCCTGAAATCCTGGGGATCTTTGAGGTCTGCAATTGGTTCCTATAGGGTTAGCCTAAGAAAAATTTGGATGGTTTTTCCATCTAGCATTATAAGTACCAAAATATGTGTTATTACCTAAACTCTATTGGAACCCTAAATAATGAGCTTGTTCTCTTCCTTTAGTGCTCATCAAATAACATTTCGATGAATTATGACTATCCGCTCCACAAATCTCACAATTTTGATGCCTATACTTCAAAGAACTAGGTGAAGGTTGAAGATCACTTACCTGTTTCCTTAAAGATGCAATTTCTGTAAATAAAGCAGCTACTGAATCTGTTGACATAACCCTTTCCGTTCCTTCATTTACAAAGGTTTACTCCTTTCATTGTACCAAAGGCAGTTGTTAGCAACTATGTCCTCAATCAGGTCATATGTAGCATCTACGGTCTTCTTCATCAATGAACCTCCTGTAGTTGCATCAATGGTGCTTCTGGTTATTGAATTGACCCCATTATAAAATGTTTGTAGAAAAAATTCCCTGGGTAGATTATGATGGGGCAGCTCCTCTGCAAGTCCTTGAAACACTCTCATGCCTCGTACAATGATTCTCCCTCGTATTGCTAAAAGTTGGTGATTTCCTTAATGATCCTTGTTGCCTTTGTCAATGGGAAATATTTGGACAAAAAGGGTTGCACCAACTGGTCCCATGTTCTGAATTGTTATGGGTAAAGGAGTTCATCCATGCCCTTGCTCGATCCTTTAGTGTAAAGGTAAACAATCTCATCTTCACTATATTTTTCGACAGCCCGTTTTGCCTAAAAGTATCACAAATTTCCAAAAAATTGGCGATGTGAGTATTTGGATCCTCATGTGGCAAACCATAAAATTGAACATTACTCTGCAAAATATTAAGTAAAGCAGGCCTGATTTTGAAATTGTTCGCATTCACTGGTGGTTTAGCAATTCCTTACTAGTTCAGGTTAAACCCTGGATGCATAAAGTCCATCAAAGTTCTTTCTTCACCACCTTGTTCCCTCTGTTTAGCCATTATATGCTCAATTTGATCTTGTCACCTTGCCTTTCTCAATTCCTTTTCTACTTTGGTGATCTCAAGTTCTCACAAATATCAAAAGTAACAATTACGGATTACAATTAATATTTTAGCAATAGTTTCGAAATAAAACGATCAAAATAATATATTAAGATCATTAATCCCAAAACCATCTAAATCAATACCAACAACACAACAATCCAAAATAAATCACAACTTTAAAATGACAGAAATAGCTTAACCATGATTTGGCGTCGATATCCCCGTTGAACCGGTGTCGGGAAGTTAGCTGGCCATCTTCATTTTTATGCTCCAAAAATGGGTCATAAATATCATGTTATACTAATGCTCACGGTAGACAATAAAAACTGCAGGAGAATTTTATATTTAGTTTAGTGACTCACTATGCTGCTCTCCATGTTGTTCCCTTTGTTGCGCCGTCACTGCTGCCTTTGTGCTCATCTGATGTAGCTCCAATATATAGTGCTTCATTCTTTCTTTGTCCATGTATCGACCCTGTAGCAAATAAACTTGAAGGAGTTTAAATCCCTTTGCCTTGTGTTCCTCTTGGTTCCTGCACCGGTACTATAGCAATGATTTGACGATTTAAAACATCACTTAAAACCATTCTTTGCTCCACGTTGTTTGCTGCTTTAATGTCCCTGCCGCCCTTGTAAATGACAAGACCAAATAAAAATCAGTTCATCCCTTTAAAAACCATCCTACGCCGACACACCCTCCTTTGTAACTATGATGTGACAATTTTTAAAACCCTCTTAATTAAAACCCTTTGTTGCTTTTATCTCCATACGTTGTCCAGACGCATGCCAAAATTTAATTGATTTTGATTTTGATTTTTTTTAGGAAACAGTTGTATTTCAATTTGCTTTAAAAAAATCTTGTCATTTTGGTCTCAAAAATATATCAACATATTCAAGCTAGTAGTCAATCACAAATTAAACACAAATCACACATTCTATCATAAAAATAGGATTGAAATCACATGTAAATGCATAGAAAAATATAAGAAAAATCAATCATATCAGCATACACCTATTACACAACAGAAAAGAATATCAAAGTAAAAATGAAAAGAAAACCCAAATCAAAACAATTCAAACCAAACTAGATGATAGGTGCAATCCCTAGCAACGACACCAAAAACTTGATAGGTAATTTTCCAAATTTTAAATTAAAACCTCTTATCCTGTAAATATGCAGATCAGAAATTGCAGTATAGATAGATATTGTCCCGTAGGGATTGGTTAGTCACAGAAATGGTTCAAATTCATTTTGTTTAGGAAACTCAAATAATTAAATTTGGAAGATCCAAAATATAAAAATTAAGAGTCATGCATACACACTTTAGGGTTGTCACAAAAGTAAGAACACAAATTTAGAAAATGGAGAATCAAAGTATCAGTTTAACAACTTAGGATTATCATTACCTAACTATGTATTCCCTCACTTTAGCAATGTTCATAGTGTTTTCTCCAAATTTTCCTAATGTCCTAGTTTTTTCACTCTCATTACTTGAACCAAATAAGCCCATTTAATGATGTAAATGAATTATGTGCTCTCACTTCCCATTTTTCACTTAACCATTAAAAGGATATGAGCAGATTTTTGGACAGCCACTTTTCCAATGAAGATCTCTCTCCAAATGGCAAGGTAACTTGATATATGAAGTGTTCTTGGTGTAAGCCCACTCTTATAGCACTTACTAACACATTTCTTAACTCCATATCTCTATGTGAGCTAAGTATGGACAGCCACATACCATAAACATCAAATAACATCAAAAATATCCATAACATTGAATAAATTGAGGTACTACATAGTTTAGGCAATAAAAACCCTAATAACTACTTAGAAATCCACCAAAATCTTATCCAACATGTTCATAACATATCCATACATTCTTCTCAATCAACAAAATCCAACAAAGAAGCAAGAAAAGAGAAGAAGTAAGTCTTATATGTTGAAGAGCAAAGCTGGAATTCTATGGTGGCAGCTTGAAATCCTTTGATTCCACCTTGAATTCTCTTGGGTTGCCTCTCAAAAATGCGTTCTTCTTTCTATCTTGGATGTCTTTCACGACCTCTCCTTTTCTAGGGTTTAAAATTGAGTTTTTATACCCCATTTAATGCTTAAAATGACGTAGGAAGGAGGAAGTTGCCAGCTGGAATGTTCCAAAAAACTCTGTTTTCTATCTTGACTTCAATCTGTGATATCTTGCTGATTTCTTTTCCAAATTAGGCCGTTATTTCACCAGTGTGAAGCTGAATTACTACTACTTCTTTTTGGATTAAAAAATGAAAAACATCTAATAAGAATTGTATCTTCTGAAAGCTTAGCAATGGTGATGGGTCGACCCAAAAAAATTCCAGCTTTTCTTTAGGTCACATGACTTGCTTTCTCTTTAGTTCTTCTATCCTTCCATTCCTAAAAACCACCTTTAAACTTATTGATTAACACTTAATCATGCCCAAAACACATGCAATTCGTACCAATGTAATGTAAGAAAAAGCATGCAACCATGTCATGCAAAATTCATGCAAAACCTAATCTTAAAGACCTAATTCACACACATTCATGCATATTCAAATACATTCATACATAATCAATAAATTATATGAAACTAAGACAAAACATAAGCTAAACGAGTTAAAAATATCAATTTATCATGATTAACTAACAAATTATCCTAAGAAAAGTATGTACAAATGCCACCTATCACTGTTGATGCTTCTGATAGTTATCAGAAGGCATACAGAAAGCATCTTGATGATAGTGAGATGGCTAGCTGCATAATACTAGCCACTATGTCATTGAAATTACAAAAGCAACATGAGGCTATGGATCCTCATACCATGGTTTATCATCTGAACGAGGCGTTTGATGAGAAAGCTAGGTCTGAAAGGTTCAAGACCTCAAGGTATTCTTTCGCTCCAAGATGGCTGAGGGGACATCTCCAATGCAATATGCACTGAAGATGAATGGCTATATTGAGAGGTTGGCTTGCTTAGGTGTTGGACCCCGAACCTTTGGTGAAAATTAGAAATATTAACATGAATTTAAATGAGAAAGAAATTGGTGAGAAAATTATGAATTTAAGAAAATTTGAAGAATTTAAGAAAAATTTATGAGA
>JAOTBA010000003.1:13725002-13750300 GCA_025629845.1 Erythroxylum squamatum | reverse complement strand
CCTAATCTATTATGCCAAAGCAAAATCTGTTCTTTAGCAGGGGTAGAACAAATACTACTTAAGCCATGAGCTTCTTTATTCTTCAAGTTGTCATCAACGAAGTAGAGTAGAGACCATTTATCAACTTAGCACTGCCAATCATCTTCCTCAAAGTTAGTTCCTGAAAGACACAATATGATTCAAAAAATGTAATGGTAAAATTAGAGTCACGGGCTAGTTTAGTCACAGATAGCAGATTACAAGTGAGTTTTGGAACATGTAGGATAGATTTAAGGCAGATATTCGAGGATAGAGTTACTGAACCTTTACCAGCTACAACAGAAAATGATCCATCTGCTGTACGAATTTTTTCATGGCCAGAACAAGGGTCATAAGTATGAAATAAATTAGGGGAACTGGTCATATGGTCAGATGCTCCTGAGTCAATGATCCAAGGAGCAAAATTATATGGAAAAGAACATAATAAGGTATTAAAATCACTACCAGTTTGCGCCACAGAAGCATTAGGAGCACTTGAGTATTCAGAATTGGGTTTTAGTAGCTTTAGAATGTAGTCAATCTGCTCTTGAGAGAACTGTCCAGCATTCACCTCATGTATTGATGGGATTTTACATGATTTATAGTGAGTAGAAGAGGTTTTAGTAAATTTTCCTTCATGCAATCCCTTCCAATTTTCCAGGCTTTCCGTGGAGTTTCCAAGAGAATTGTCCAGCATCCACCTTATGTGTTGATGGGATTTTACATGATTTATCGTGAGTAGAAGAGGTTTTATTAAATTTTCCTTCATGCGATCCCTTCTAATTTGCAAGCTTTCCATGGAGTTTCCAGCATGTTTCACGGGTATGCTGTGCTTTATTGCAATGGTCACACCAAACCCGTGACTTATCCTCAGTCTTCTTAGTACGACCGGTAATATTGCCAGCAACTAAAGCTGTGTTTTCAATAGTGGATGTAGGATTTCGTTTGCCAACATCATTAACCGTCTACTCTCTTCGCGTCGAACTTTTGCAAAGACTTCTCCAATGGTAGGAAGAGGTTGTCTTCCAATAATTCTGCCCTAATCTCATCAAACTCAACATTAAGTCCAATTAAGAACTTAAAAATTCGGTTATCCTCTACTGTTTTCTGAAAATAGTTACAGTCATCAGGGGATTTCCATTCATAGTCATTAAACAAATCTAAGTCTTGTTACAAATGTTTCACATAATTAAATTACTTAGTAACACTATCCTCACCTTGGTGGATCTCACCCAATTTGAGAGTTATTTCATACACTTGGGACTGGTTTCCCAAATCAGAATACATTTGATTCACGCTGTCCCATAGCTCCTTAGCTGTGTGGTAACATATATAGCTGGAGCTAATATCCTCCTCCATAGAATTTACCAGCCATGTTATCACCATAGAGTTTTCAACATCCCATATTCCGTGTGTAGGATCATCATTTGTATGTTCCTTTTTGTCACCAGTCAAATATCCAATTTTGCCTCTGCCACGGATGTACATTCTAACTGATTGGGACCAGCGAAGAAAATTTTCTCCATTTAGTCGTATAGTAGTGATTTGAATGAAATGAGAATCAGAGGTAGTATTATGAGGAGGAGGTGTTTGAAGAGATGGGTTAGAAGATTCACCAATGTCGGACATTGTTGACATAGATTGGTAGGATCAGAGACAGTAGGTGGCGGCTAGGGTTTAGTGCTGTTAAGGTAGTAAGATTAGAGATAGTAGTTGCGGCTAAGGTTTTTTAGGACTATTCAGGTATAGCTCTGATATCATGTAGAAATTCTGAACAATTGTATATTATTCTATATTTGATGAATACATAGGTACAAGTATATATAGAAATAGAGAGGGCTATTCTAGGAAACTAATATTTTTATATGGTATCCTGATATCTGTACATAATATCCTAACGTATCTGATTTGCTAACTTTTATGAGTTAATAGTATCTAGGAGATATCCAGCTGGATATTTTCCAACACCATATCTTGTTGATATGACTTCTTGACGCAGAGCTGAAATGTCATGTAGGAACTGCCAACAGTTAGAACTAGGGCTTTCTGCTGCACAGAGTTGCATCAAATCTTGTTGATTTAGGATTCATAGAAATCAACTGTAGTGTAATTTTAATGACATAGAGAATGCTAGTCTTGGTTTTGGAAATTTGAAAATTGTACCATTAAAAATGTTGGTCAGGGAATCTGATTCTTAAATTACATCTTTGTAATTGAGGTAAAGCACAAAGTGCTCTTATTTCTTCTCCTGAGGAACTATTATCACACTCAACTACTTTTTTCTCCGCTTTCATTTTCTTTGCAAATTAAAAATTGTCCAAGAAACATGCATTATATGCATATAACTCAATGGAATCAACATTGCCTCTGTTTATTATATTATTTGCAATGTGAAAATGTAGATATGTTAAGTTGTTTGCAACATCATGGAATCATATGAAAGTGAATCATGGTTAATGTAAACCATCATAAATTGGAAGAATGGGTTAGTTATCTTCTTATGACTCCATAATCTGTACTATGGTTACAAAACTGATCCTTCAGAAGAATCGGACATATTGGTATGAAATTGCTTTTGTGGAGCAATGAAGAATGATGGTTGCTGGTGTCTTCCATCTTGAGGGTATGCCAATGATGAAGAATGTCTTTCTACCTATCTACAACCGCGAGGAATGGCTTAGGGCTTGATAATGTCGGTTTTGGGGATTTAAAGTTAAGGGTATATGGGAGTATGAACAATCAATTGTGGAAATTGATGCTCCCATATCTGCATTAAAGTTTAATGAAGTAGCAGTCAATAAGAATGTGCTTTTGCTTGTAAGTGCATATTTCACATGGTTATACCAGCTATACAGTTAGCATCTGTTTGAAATATAATATCCAATATTATATTTCCTAAGATATTTTTTGACGGGTTCTTGCTGAATATTTCTTATCCTTCCTTCATCACTTCCTGAAGGGCATTGTATTATTATTTTTTGTTGGAAAATACAATGGGATATCATGTGGCCATTTACTGTTGAGTTGGATCAACAGGTTACTCTTCTTTGTCGAGGCTCTGAAGATGCAACTGAAAATGCATCAGCAGCCATGATAGGCATCATTAAGGTTGTCCCTTAACATATTTTTCAGCCCTCTCATCTATGGTCTTATTCCAGTCACTTTTCTTCCTGACAAGTATATTTTATGCAGTCATTAATTGGTCATTTCGATCTGGACCCTAACCGAGTTTTTGACATCGTAAGCTGCTCATTAATGTTGCATTTTCTTATATTTCCAAACAATTTGTTGTCTGCAGTCTAATCCTTTAATTTAATTATTCCTTCAACTGTCAGGTTTTAGAATGTTTTGAACTTCAACCAGACAGCCAGGTCTTTCTTGAATTGATTCCCATCTTTCCTAGGGTATGTGATGTTATTGCTGAGCCTGGATATTGTTTGGATATAGAGGAATGTACGGAACTCCTCACATGCTAATCATTTGATTTTTGGTGCAGTCTCATGCTTCACAAATTCTTGGCTTTAAATTCCAATATTATCAGAGATTGGAAGTAACTGTTCCTGTACCATTTGGGCTGTACAAGCTTACAGCTTCACTAGTGAGGGAAGAGTTTATTGATCTTGATAACATGTGAGTAATTTGCTCAATCGTTTACTCTTATAATTTGGCTGTTCCAGTTTTTATTGCTATAGAGTTTTGGGTTTCGTAAAGTCTTGATTTTTGGAATCTAACTGCATGCTGTAAGCTGTTTCCCAGTAGCTTCATAATAACAATACTTTGACTAAGTGGATGAAATATGCATGTCATTATAATTAAGCTACATAGAATCTGCATCATAACTTCTTCTGGTTAGTGTGTGTTGGGAGTTGGGAAGCATGATGTCAGTTCAGTGCATCATATACTGAAGTGGTTTATGGAGAGTAGGTAATTGGTTTCTTCTGTTATTTCTGGACAACTGTGGCTATTATTTTGTCTGGGGGTTGGAGTATTTCTAGGAAAGGAAGAGACCCTTAGCTCATCTTTTCTAGGGATACGAAGAGGAATCCTTGACAAGGGTTACGATTTGAATTTTTCAAGTGCATTACAATTACAATGAGGAGGTTGCAGATTTTTTTCATTTTGTACTACACCCCGCACTGACTGAGTAGGCTTTGTTTGAGAAATAACTGTTGGAGGAATTCAAAACTGAATGTGTTCTCCAATAGCCAAAATACCTGATCATTCACTCTGAGGTGCCAAAATCCTTAGCGGCTCACATAGAGAGAGTCTGTATTGGGAATTCTTTGACTTGACTTATTTATGGTGTGGAAGTGGAGGCCAGCTTTTGATAGATGGGCATATCAATCTACTACCGGTTTCTGAAAGGAAGCAATTTTTTTTCTACAGAATTGCGTGGATATGAATAAAATCATTTTTATGGTTACGTTTATTAATTTACAAATTGGAACTGCGATCATGTTACGAGCCATTGTTTCCTTTGGACCTTGTCATGGTACATATTGGAACTGCAATCATGTTAAGAGCCATTGTTGCCTTTGGACCTTGTCATGGTTGTCACTCTCAGAGTTGGTGTCATATTACAATTACTGGTCATAGATGGTTGGTTTGCCTTTTTAAGGTTAGCCAACTTTTCTGTATAACTGGAAACAGATCTTTTCTAAAACTACTGAATTGATGTGCTCAATTTTAATTCTAGCAGTTATTGGAATAAGCTCTCTGCCATTGGTTTGAGCATATTAATTAGGATAATCTGGAAATGGAATAAATTAAGACATTTACATATGAGACCTGTGATTTTTGCCTTGAAATTTCATTATGTTAAGGCATCAGTACCTACATGTACTACAAGGCTGATCCCAGTTCTGTTGGATGCTAGCCCATGGCTTATGAACATATCTGGGGTTGTAGCTTGATTTTGGTGTATGTTCATACTGTTTTACCTTTTTTATTGGCTTTCTTGCTGATCTGTTAGCAGGTTTGTTTTCTTTGTTTGTTGACATTGAGTTTTTGTTCATTACTATCCTATGTCTTGCAGATATGCACATTTACTTCCAGGTGATGATGAGGCTTTTGAACATTATAATAATTTTTCCTCCAAGCGACTGGATGAGGTATATTGATGGGAAGCTATTATTATCATTGTTGTTCCCATATGACTTCAAATCTAACTGTTTGGTAGGATATGTTTCATTCTTTGAGATCAGTGTACCTTTTTTTTTTTGTTTTCCTGGAGACCTAAATAGATTTATTTATTGTGGATCATAAACAATTAAATTGTTGCCCCATAGAACATGTAGGAGTGACTCCTGTTACTTGCATAAATTCTCGTACTACTACTTCCATCAATAGTAGCCAAACGTAGATGCGATACTAAAAATAATAGAAGTTACATTTCTTTCTACACCTCATTCATTTCTGCTTTAGTAAATTCAGACTTCTGCAGGCAAACAAAATTGGCAAAATAAATCTCGCAGCTACTGGGAAGGACCTCATGGATGATGAGAAACAGGGTGATGTGACAATAGATCTTTTTTCTGCTTTAGACATGGAAACTGATGCAATCACAGAACGTTCTGTAGAGCTTGAAAATAGCCAACCTCTGGGCTTGCTTGCTGGTTTTCTTTCAGTGGATGATTGGTAGGTTCAAGCTCAGATCAAGGATATGTAAATATGTTAATTAAGCTTTACTTGTAATCCATTCTTATGTTGGCATCTTGCTCATATTATTCCAAAATTTTGTGGTCACATCATTATCTTCCAATCTGTCTTTGATTATATAGTTACTCTCTTGTGATCAAGTTTTGTTCTTTTGAATTAGAGTAATGTGACTGGATAACGTACTTGATTCTGATTGGCATTTAGTTCAAGATATATGCTTTAGTTATTATAAGTTTCCTCATTCAAACTTGACTTCAAATCTCATTAAGATTTATTTAGATTTGGTTTCTACTACATATCTACTTCTATATTAGGTTGAAAAAACTGATATTCATCTGATTGGGCATTAGCTATTAAGATTTTTGTTTAACTTAGTCATCGTCTTATAAAACTCTATACCTTATTCTTTTGTGTTTCTATACCTTCTTCTTTTGAGTTCTTGAGTTGGCACTTTACTAAGATTTTAAACATTAAATTTCAGGTTTCTCTTTTTGAGATTGGTCGTTATAAATAAAGATTTTTGATTTGTGTCAAGTGCATTGTCTTCGTGTATTGTAACTTTTCCTTCATTTAACCATATGAGTAGTCTACTATGCTTTTCTTTCATATTCAAAAGTGGTTTAAAGTTAATTACAAGGACTTAAAATAGAAAATCAATTTTCATCTGTAATGCCTTAAAAAACCATTCTTTTCTTTTTCTTGAAGGTATCATGCCCACATATTGTTTGACCGCCTTTCTCCACTTAATCCAGTGGCTCACCTTCAAATATGTAATGGGTTGTTCAGGTATGGTACTATTCCGATATTTTGATGTGTTCTTGTCATGTGAACACACAGATTTATGAATGAGCATTTTCCCAGTCTTTCCAAGTTGATAACTAGTTAACATTGAAAGGCATTGGTTGCATATTCATCCATCCAATTGTCAGCTAAAAGCTAGAAGATCTATATGCTTAAATTTTCCAGTAAAACATTGTATGGATCTTCAGGCTTATTGAGAAGTCAATAGCATCAGCATATAATACAATTCGGCAGACACATCTCCAAAGTTTTGCCTCTGCTTCGACAACTGATAGTGATGCCATTAATACAAGTTTTTCTGGTAAATCGGTGATTGATCTTCCCAAGGAGCTTTTCCAGATGCTTTCAACAGTGGGACCATATCTTTATCGTGATACATTATTGCTGCAGAAGGTTCATCATGCATATTTCTGATTTTAAGTTCAATCATTTTGTTGCATTTATTTGCTATTCATTTTTTCTCCTATTAATTTCCTAGTTTTTATGTCTGGTTTCTTCATGGACAGGTATGTAGGGTACTGAGAGGTTATTACATGTCTGCACTTGAGCTTGTAGGTAGTAGTGATGGCGTTGGAGATGGTGGAACTGTTTCATCTGGAGATCGGATTCCTCGTCTACACTTAAGGGAAGTTAGAGCAAGGGTAGAGGAAGCCTTAGCTACATGCTTACTTCCTTCTTTACAGTTGGTACCTGCAAACCCGGCAGTTGGACAGGAAATCTGGGAAGTAATGAATCTTCTTCCTTATGAGGTTGGCTTTACAATGCAGCCTTTTTCCCTTCCAATTTATAATGTATTTGGGTTGATAGATAACGTTGCTAGATAAATACCATCTGTCTAGGTTCGGTATCGTCTATATGGTGAATGGGAAAAAGATGATGAGTGGAACCCGATGATTTTGGCTGCAAGGCAAACTGCAAAGGTATCATATCTCTTTCCTTCTTTTCCTTTTTCTGTTTGCCTTTGTATCAGTTTGTAGTTTCTTGTCTTTCTTATTTATTTCCTTTGCAATTCTGCAGCTGGACACTAGAAGAATTTTGAAAAGGCTTGCAAAGGAAAATTTGAAGCAGCTGGGGCGCATGGTTGCAAAACTAGCTCATGCCAATCCAATGACTGTACTTCGAACAATTGTTCATCAGGTGCTGTACTTAATAAGGAACGTCGCGTAAAGAAACTTTAAGTACTTGAACATAATATCTTTGAATCCGGGTGCAGATCGAGGCATATAGAGATATGATCACTCCTGTGGTGGATGCTTTCAAGTATTTGACACAGGTTTGTTTATCTTTTCCTAATTCTAAAGGATTTTGTTGTCCACTCTTGCACAATTGTTCACTCATTTTATAGTTAAATATTTCTAACTTGCTCTTTGGAGTTTCTATTTATTTCCTTCAAGAATATTTGGCATTGTATTTTCCCACCTTTTGTATTAAAAAAATTTATGCATTTGTCTTTGGAGTTTCTCCTTTGTTACTCCCAAGAGCAAACTTTCCCCCTTTTTTTATTTCAATTTAAAAGTTAATTTTAAAACAATATCCAATTTTTGATCATGTTATTTAGTTAAAATTGGCCTTTAACTAACTGATCAAAGCAGGAAACAAAATGACTTGAGTGAGAAAGCTTCTGAAACCATCTCCTGTGGTTTAGCTTCCTTTTGCTGTATTTTCAGTTTGTTGGGTATTTCAGTACACTTATTCTTCATCTTTATGTTTGTAGCGGAGTTTTTATATTTTAAGGAGGTTTGACTATCAAAGATACAGTAATGATAAACAGACATGCTTGATCATATGAGAAGTTATTGTCATCTGGGATAAACCTGCTGTGCTTAAGAAATAGTTAATCTGTATCGGTGTTGCTTTACTAGCTTAGCTATGCAGTTAAAGTATCCAAATGGACTCCTGGTAGATGAGGAAACCTAATATTTGATAGTAGTAATTTTGTTGTCCGCGTCCTGTAAGTAATAAGGTTTTATTAGAGAGTAGTCCTATTTCATCGGGAGTTGTTTTCCAGCCTGATTATTGTTATCATTTTCTGGTGTAGCTTGAATACGACATTTTGGAATATGTTGTGATTGAGCGATTGGCACAAGGTGGTCGTGATAAGTTGAAAGATGATGGCCTTAATTTATCTGACTGGCTTCAATCCTTGGCTTCATTCTGGGGGCACCTGTATGTGTAATTTTTTATTGCAAATATTTCGATGCTTCTATGTGGTCCTGTTCTGGCATGAGTGAAGTTTCAGTCCTTAGAAGCTTTGTAGTTTTGGTTTCTGTTAGCAATATTTGTTGTGTGTGATGCAAACAATTTCAAGCAAAATATATGCATTATTGCTCTTTCTACTTGCTTATTCCAATGCCTTCCAACATAATGAGCTTGTTTTGAAATGCTGCTTGTATGCATTGCTATGAAACTTTTGAGAGTCCACTGTGAATTACTTCCATTCTATTGAGTGTTATAGCCATATCTTGGGATGCTTTACTTGAGTTTCCGGGTTGCAGATCATACTCAGCAAAAGCATGGCTGTGACTGAGGGTTTTGTGGGCATTGCATAATTTACTGACTAGCCAAATTGTTAATCCAGATCAGTTCCATTAGCTTGACTTGGGATGAATACAGAATCTTGCTTGAGGATGAATAGAGATATCTTGAGCTTTGTGTTGTTATGGGTGGTTTTGTATGAAACAGCACCAGAATGTGATCACAGCTAAGGGGAAAGGGTGATCGGAATGCATTGTATGAACTTTTCAGTGGTGTCCGTTTATCCCTTTTCGATTTTGATATGCTTATGGGTAAAGGTGAGAATGGATGTTCCATGAAGTTGGGATGAATCCAGGGTCATGAAAGAGAAACTTCATGGGATGAGATTCAGGATCATGAGAGGGGCAAACGGACGATCTCATAAGAGTCAACATTAGGTTCTTAAAGTTAACATTTGACCTTTGTGCTGTTGTTGTTTGTTGATGAGGTTTCATTGTTCAAAGTTCATATTGTTCGTTGATCTTTTCGGTTCTAAGTTCCATTTTCCTGGAACTAGGGTTGAGGCTTTTATGGAGGACCTAATTGGATAAAATGTTTTCAATAAATGTGAGATATTTTGATGAAGGTGGGATTTACGGGGATGCTTGATATCTGTTTCCTCATGGAAGGTGGAAGATCGGTGTCAACCTGAAAGGTGAAAGGAAATTGTTGTGGTCACATGACAAAAGTTATTGTGTAACTTGAATGACATTCTGAGATTGAGAGTGTGATTTGATAATTTTTCTCAAGCAGACACCTGATGTATTAATTGTTGAGGTTCTTCATTTTTTGGCTTCTTGAAGATGTAGGCCTAGATGGGATGCTAAAGTGCAATGACATTGGGTTACAGATGCTTGTTATCACCCTTTCCTCTTCATATTTCTTGCCTAGATGGGATGCCAAAGAGCAGTGACCTTGCGTTACAGATGCTTGTTATCACCCTTTCCTCTTCATATTTCTTTGGTTTAGTCTGTTGCATCCATATGTTGCTGGAATGCTGCTGAGAGTATATTTTCTTGGTCAGATACAGCGTCAACTACATGGTATTAGCAGACCATGTGGAAGGTTGATGTTGTTCTGTGAGCTGTGTCACTGGATATGAGGAAAGCAACTGAACACTTCAGTTTGATTGCCATTGTATTCTCTTCGTTTTGGCTTGTCAAGACATCCAGGTTTCTCATGGTCAGGGGATGCCATAGTAGTGCAATAACATACTGGTTCTAGCTTGCAACTTTTTGAGGTAGAATGCTAATTCTGTGGCGGCAGTACTCCTAATTTTGGTCAAATCTTGAAACATTCTTGGGTTTCAATAGTAAGGGGTAGTTTCCAATTAGAGTTCGTTGATTTTTTTTAAACTTTTCATCTTTGCATCTTTTTACTCACGTATGAAATGATTAATGTGCCAATGTACAGCTGGGCTAGAGGCCTTCAAACTATTAAACAAGATTGGATTGTAGGAGACTTGCATTGGATTCATAAAAATGAATGATTTGAAATTGCCAGTTTAAGCCATACTTTTTGTAGAATGTTTATGGCTTAATCTCTGACTTTGCTGCATGGAAGAATCTTTGCCCTTTGTTGTTGCATCAACAATTTTGCTTACGAATGTTGTACCATTGTTGTGAAAACTATTAGGATTGCTCTTTACCTTCTAACATTTATTACCAATGTTGTGAAAACTATTAGGATTGCTCTTTACCTTCTAACATTTATTACCAATGTCGATAGCACTTGTTTACATTTATTACCAATGTCAATAGCACTTGTTTATCTGCACAATCAACAGCAGTTTTATGGGCTATTTTAATTGTCTTCCAACTGATGCCATTTGGTGGTGAACTGTGGTGGTCACTTAAAAAGTTTATGTTGATGAAGCAGTGAAGGAAAGAGAGATTAAAATAATGACATAATTTCAATGTACTCACAGGTACTGATTGACTGTTCATGTCTTCTGTAGTAATAAGGTGTTAAATGACTAAGATTCAGATGGTTTATTCTAGCATGTTAGTGTCTATTAATATGGAAGGGATAGTGTTCGAGCTTATTGAAAGCTGAGACTAACATCACTATGGAATGAGAAATATTTGATGCTATAAAGAAAGAAATGAATGTTATGATTAAGCTTCTGCCTTTGTTACCTTTTTTTAATGCTTTTATGTGTACGTGTCTGTGTCAAAATCTTGCTGAACAGGGCTGTTATACTGTCTCTAATTTGTAGCTAAGCAATCTTCCTGTATGGTGCTGTACTTCGTCTAGATTTATAACCATGTGCATCTTACTATTTCTGAGTGATCTGTGCTACTTGTTTTGCTAAAAATTTCCATCCAGTGTTCTCAACTATTTCTTTTCTTACTTTCCTCAAATTGTTTATTGCTTTGTGCTGTGAGATTAATCATAGTGGTGTCTTGGGATATATAAGTAGCAGGTTTTCTTCCATCTTATAGATCGTCTTCATATGCATGGCTTTGCTGGGGAATTGGAATATCTAGAGTTTTAGCTTGCTTTGACTTGACAATGAATAGGTAAAGTTGGAGGCCTTAAAAAAGAAAAAGGAAAGATAAAAGAGAATGATGGAAATATAGAATGTTATTGCTGATGCATTGTGTGATGTGCTGCTTTCTGTTCTCATGCTATAGATGTTGGTGCTTCCTTGTTATGTTAACTTTGGCTTGGTGCTAGTTATTTGTTTGTTGTATCTATGTTACGTTTAAGTGGATGGCCTACAGCACTTGTATATTAAGGATTTAACAGGTATAGTTTTGGTTGCGTATAGATGCAAGAAGTACCCGTCTATGGAATTGAGGGGCCTTTTCCAATATCTTGTGAACCAGTTGAAGAAGGGCCAAGGAATTGAGCTTGTTCTACTTCAGGTCTTATTTAAGTACTATAGCTGTTGCAGTTCATTACTTCTTGTTGAAGTCTAGTACTTTTATCTAATACCTGGCCTTCCTGATCGATCAGGAGCTTATTCAACAAATGGCAAATGTCCAATATACAGAGAATCTAACGGAGGAACAGTTGGATGCCATGGCTGGGAGTGAGACTCTCCGTTACCAGGCAACTTCTTTTGGAGTTACACGGAATAACAAGGTCCTTGTTTTCTGTGACGTGTTGAGTGCAAAAAACAAGTGTTGGAGTGCATTAACATACTATTCATAGTTATACACGTGATAAATGGGAACCATAGCTAACAATATTAGATCTATAAAGTCTAAAGTTGAAAATCTGTTGATATGAAATAAAATATGGAGGGATGGGAACTGTATCAGATTTATTACTTTATCCTATGTTTGGCATTAAGCACTTGGAAATTAGGTACATTCCTCCCTTCGATTTTCTTCATTGTGTTGGTCAAGTTGTGAATATTTTGTGTATTCATCATTATTCCTGAGTTGGATTGCAAGTGAATTGATTCTATTAGCTGGTAGTTGTATTAAGTTGTGAAAATGACCTATCATTCAGTATTGCAAATTGACTGTTCATCTCCACTAGTATGGTTGCTTACTGATTTAGCCAAGCAGAAGGAGATGAGCCCAAAGTTATGATATTTGCCAACCTACATTTCACTTTAGAAGTTAGCCATTTTGTATTTAAATGCACTTGCTGTTACAATATTGTGACATAATAACAGCAAAAGTTATTGTGTGGAGACAGCAATAAATATTTTACTTTATTGACCAAACACAAAGCCAGTTTTGAGAGTAAGAGGGTGAAATTAGTTCAGTTGAGTTTAGTAAAAGTTGGCCTTTTACTCATGTGCTCTATACACATACAATCTTTCAGACATAACTCTTTCAATTTGTTTTTGATAGCTTGCTAACATAGTATGGAAGGTTTTGCAATATCATAGTGATGAATCTTTCGGGAAAAACAAAAAATCATAGTGATGAACTTGCAATGTTTGGTGAACTTCTGTATATCTTTTAAGAAAATGTAGTGCCCTCGGGGTCTCTCTCTCTCTTGCTACGTATGTGTTTTTATTACCTCTTTTTCTTCTTGTCTTTGTCTTGTTGGTCTGTAATGGACCTAATGGTGATTGCATAGTTTACTCAGTGCAATTGCGCAAAGCCAAGTGTCTTATTTTAAAGTTTCTGAAATCTTTTTGTTCAGGCATTGATCAAGTCCACGAACAGGCTAAGGGATTCACTACTTCCGAAGGATGAACCAAAGCTGGCAATCCCCCTTCTGTTACTTATTGCGCAACACCGTTCTGTGTGAGTACAAACTTGATCTGCGATGTAATTTTCTATGATAGCAAAAGATTTCTGCTCAAGATATTTATGCTATAGGATCCTTGGACAGTTGAACTGATTATAGACTTTATGATTTTGGATGTTAGTTTATGGGGGACTTCAACCTTAATGACTTTTAATTTCTGGGTTTGTTTAAATATTTTGACTCTTATTTACATGATTTTCCAGAGAGAGAGATGTTAATTTGTATTGTTTCAAACATTGTGATTCACGCTATGTCCTATGTTTTTATTTTTTTTAAGATATATATTACTTAATTGTTGTTTTCTGGGTTCTGAAACTCTTAGTATGTATTTTAGGTTATTATTTTATGTGGAGAATTTTTGAAGCTCCTGATTCTAGGTTCTGTTGCTTTTTTGCATGGTTTGTTATGATTGAGTACATTATTGTTCTGCTCTGCTGGGTAAACCCTTGTTAGTATTTTCTCTTTGTTGATCTTCTGATTATAGTTTTTTATACAGGGTTGTAATAAATGCAGATGCACCTTATATCAAAATGGTCAGTGAGCAGTTTGACAGGTGTCATGGAACTCTTCTTCAATATGTTGAATTCCTTTCTGGTGCTGTGGCACCGGTCAATACTTATGCTCTATTAGTTCCCTCTCTTAATGATCTTGTCCACCTATACCACCTTGATCCAGAGGTCTCTCTCTCTCTCCCTCTCCCATCTGTGCTTTTTTTTAACTACATTTTTTCGTATGTTTCTTTATTTCTGCTTTATTTAAAAAAATCCTTTGCCGACTGTTGAAAGTTTTGACCTTGCTTTGTGTTTGAATTTTTTGGTTGTATGATTACTACTAAGCAGGAGTGGGGCTTGGGTACTAAGCCAGTGGATTCAATCAAGCATATCAATTTTTTAAGCATAAAATTCAACATGCTCATAAACTAACAGTTAAAATTGTTGAGTTTGCTTTGATGAATTATACGTTGTATATGATTTTACTTATTCAATGATTTGTCTTTAATGGAAATCTTATGTATATTCTGGTTCAAAATGAGATGCATAAAAATGTTGGAATACGTAATTTGTCTAACCAGTTATAAAAATATTTTTGGTGTGATTAACGGTAATCTTATCTGCTCTTGAAACTTTTTGCTATTGTGAAACGAAGGGCATATTAGAAGATAAAATTTAAAGATGGTGGTCAGTGTTAATGAGTTAAAATTGGCTAGTGCTCTCAAAAAAGAAAATGTTAAAGTTACCTAGTATATTAATAATGAAAAGTTGGACCTGCAATATTCTTTAATTGCATATCATAACATAACATTTATGTTTAACATCTTAATTAAGGGTCCAATTTTAAGATGCATTAACATTACTTCTAACTTTTAGTGGCATCACTTGTATGCACTCAATTGAGACTCAATGCTTGCAGTACATACTTTGCTCAGGGAAAACTAATGTTGTTTTATTATATTAACATTGTAGGTGGCTTTCTTAATATATCGTCCTGTAATGAGGCTCTTCAAGTGCAATGATAGACCTGATATTTGCTGGCCTTTGAACAACAATGAATCTGAGAATGCATTAACTGCTAATTTGAAATCGGAAACTGTGGAAAATTCCGACAAATTGTCCTTGGAACTGGGAGCTTCTCAGGAGCCCATAATGTAAATAAAACCGTTTTATCATTTGCTTGTAATGTTAGAATATTTTTCCATAAATTTTTCTGGGACATGCTCACTGTTATTTTGATATTTATGCAGTAATCGTGGGTGCTGAGTTTCTAAAATATATCTCTTGTGGTAATAACATGTTGATCATGTTGTAGGTGGTCGGAACTTCTTGAGACTGTGAAAACCATGCTGCCATCAAGAGCTTGGAATAGCCTCTCACCTGATCTTTATGCAACTTTTTGGGGGCTCACGCTTTATGATCTTCATGTTCCTAGAAGTCGCTATGAGTCTGAAATTTCCAAACAAAATGCTGCTCTTAAAGCTTTGGAAGAGCTTTCTGATAATTCAAGTTCTGCAATTTCTAAAAGGAAGAAAGACAAAGAAAGAATTCAAGAATCTCTAGATCGCCTGACTAGTGAACTCCATAAACATGAAGAAAATGTTGCATCTGTTCATAAACGCCTTTCAATGGAAAAGGATAAATGGCTTAGTTCCTGCCCTGACACTTTGAAAATCAACATGGAGTTTCTGCAACGGTGCATTTTCCCACGCTGTACTTTCAGCATGCAGGATGCTGTATATTGTGCATTTTTTGTACATAAACTTCACTCCCTCGGTACACCTTTTTTCAACACTGTAAATCATATTGACGTTCTGATATGCAAAACCCTGCAACCTATGATATGCTGCTGTACGGAGTATGAAGCAGGGAGGCTTGGGAGGTTTTTGTATGAAACATTAAAGATTGCTTACCACTGGAAGGTAATTAATTTAGTTTCTTAAATTTCTGTGTGTTGATTAAAGTTCCATCAATCGACAATTGCTTTTTCTATCTCAAGTGGTTTTGGCTTTTAACTTCTGGCTATTGCTTGTTGACAGAGTGACGAGGCTATCTATGAGCGTGAATGTGGAAATATGCCAGGGTTTGCTGTGTACTATAGATATCCAAACAGTCAACGAGTAACATATGGCCAGTTCATTAAGGTCTTTCTACCCTTTAGGATAATATGTATTCCATACCTCTGCATTTGGTAGACATCTGGCTGACCATCTTAATCTGCTGGCTTTCCCCTGCAGCTTTTTCATGTTAGGCACTTTCTAATTTGTTGTTTGACTATGTGCTCTGGGGAAATGTTAATTGTATTTCCTCTGAATTTTTTTGTCCATTTTCTAGTATTTTCTTTGGGGATAATGCTATATCGCCGAAAGTGTCTCTATTGCTCTCTATTTCATATCTTATTTAAAACATATAGTTATATGTTTATCTGTGCAGATATGTGTAACATATGGTGAACTTAGCATAAATTTAGCATTTATAGCCCAGAAAATAAGATTCAAGTGGTTTGCGAAATTTTGCAAGTTACTTGTTATTGTGGAGATCTTACATAAGAATTGTGAAAAGTGGAGAGGAGTATAGAACAGCTATGAGCACATTCCTAACTGTTGAATTTTAAGAGACACTAACAAGCTAATTAACAATGAATGTCTTTTCAGTTTAAGCTATCTTGATCCTTTCTTTCAGAAAAATCGAAATCTTGATTTAGTATGGGGATGGGTTTGTGGTAGAGAGAATAGAATAGAGGGACAACACTCTGACAACAGAAGGAAGTATCATGGGACACCATCAAGTGCTTGGTCTGAGTGGTTCATGACTCTTTATCTAGTTTGATTCAAATGTTGAACAATGGGATTCATTGCGCCAAACTTAATTGACTATAAGATTGGCAATATCCTTCCGTTATGACGATTTGATGCCAATTGATCCTCTTTTCATTGAAGTATTTAGAACAATGGCATTCAACATTTCTTGAAAGATTGAATGAGTTATACTTCTCAGAAAAAAATTTGGTGTGTGATTTCCCTGGGATTAATATTATTTATAGCCATTAGGGGCAGGCTTGCGATCAATTGTGTGGAGGTTTGGGTGCTCAAGAAAGATGAATCATGGTTTTAAGTTCTAATCATCCGTGGAGCTACTGCGCTCTGAACGAGAACATAATCACAAGCTAGGAATATAAGTTACTGTCGAATTAGCCTTGATAATATGTGAAAGGAGAGATAAAGATGAAAGAAAAGGGAGAATATACAGTCTAGTTTAATGTGGTTTACTTTTCTAGCCTGTTTCCTTGGACACAAAGACCCCTAGGTACTTAGGTAGATCTTGTCCATCTATTTACAAAGTTTTCCTGTATTGAATACATAATAATATTAATTTTTCCCATCCATCTATTTACAAAATGCTTCTGTATTGAATACATAATAATATTAATATTAAATACTGCATAGGTGTTCTTGATTTTCAACATATATCTTAAAATGGCCATTCGTTGAAGTTGTTTTTGCCAAATTAGAGGCTACAGAAGATGCTATATCCTTGTTCTTCAGTCTGTATCTTTTCAACTTTATCGATGTTTTCCATTCATGAAGTTGGGGTTAACAATGGTTTCTATACCTTGTTGAAGTTAATTTAAATCTGAGGTGATTCGACATCAGCATATCCTTTATTTTTCTGTGATACTATTAAAAGGATTTTCTGATATAATCTGCTTAATTACATTATGGTAGTTTGATCTGAACTTCAAACGTAGGATCATATGGACAATTGCCTATCCATGAGATTTAATGTGACTTCTTCCTCAAGGGCAAGAGACTACTTTCTCTTGTATACCAGAAAGTTGTATGCCTGAAAGTTGGCAGCTTTTATCAAATCTGCTTTCTTGGTTTCATATATTACATAGCATCTTTCTCTTGATTTATTAGTTGTCGGAGATATTGTGGTGTTGCTTGTCAACTTGCATATTTGCAATTCTGAATTTTAATGTATGACCTTTTATCTCTTATGATGTCATCATATTTTAATGCTGATAAATTGTAACTGTTACTGTTTTTGTGATAGGTACACTGGAAGTGGAGTCAAAGAATATCACGCTTACTGATTCAGTGCTTGGAATCAACCGAGTATATGGAAATTCGAAATGCACTCATTTTGTTGACAAAAATTTCTGGTGTATTTCCAGTTACTAAAAGAAGTGGAATTAACCTTGAGAAGAGAGTAAGAGATTATGAGGATAATAAACTTTCGTTTTTGTTGTATTTGATATACTTATTTTCCTGATTTAACTGTGGGATTCCCCTTTTGTGCTCTTCACAGGTTACTAGAATCAAGGGTGATGAAAGAGAGGATCTTAAGGTGTTGGCAACTGGTGTGGCTGCAGCTTTGGCTGCTAGAAAGGTCAGTGGCCTTAGTACGTGTTAAGTTTCCTCTCGATACAAATTCTTAATAGGATTTATGTGATTGCAGCCATCATGGGTTACTGATGAAGAATTTGGCATGGGATATCTTGAAATAAAGCCTCCATCAGCACCTTCAAAGTCTATATCTGGTAACTTGTCAACTCAAAATAATTATACTCCAAATGTTTTGCAAGGTGACTCTGCTGAAGGTAGAGTTTCTGTCACTCTAACCCATCCAGTAGAATCTGGGAATTCAACTAGAGACCAGATATTGAAAGCAAAATTTTCAGATTCTAAGCCAGAAAAAACAGAAAATGTCGCCAATGTAAAACCTGATCAAGGACATCAGAAGATGAAAGTTGGTCCATTGGTTAATGGGTCAGATGTTCAATTGGTTGCTTCCACTACTGCTTTGCAGCCAGGATCATCGAGAGCAGTAGAAAATAAAAAACAAATGGATGAATCAACAAATAGAGCATTGGATGAAAGCATGGGCAGACTTGCCCAGAAAAATTCTGTAGACTCTGAGGTACTCCCTCTTCTGTTGAATATAAATAATTAATATAGTTCTATCTTTTATGACTAATTTCTTATGGATAGTAGGCATATGTGACATTGGCTTTAGGCTAGAATTGTTGTTCTTAATTTACTCGCATAACAAAGTGATGGCCCTGTGATCACCAACCAGTTACTTTTTACTAATGTTGGCATCTGACCAGCTGCCTTTTGGAATTTAGCAAGAGTAAGGTTCTTGGAATGTTTTGAACTCTACTTCGTTGTTTAATCTATTTTTGCCAGATTGAAATTTATTTTTTTCCCTTTTGTAAATCCTTACTGTGTGAATGCGCTAAAGAAATTTTTGTATCAGTATGTCAATATTGTTCAGACCTTTAATTAGGAAGTGGGAATGGTCTGATTAAGTTCAGCACTTTGGTAGTTGTCTTTTGACCTTCCCATTTTCTGCTGATGCAAAGGACTTGCCACCATAGGTTAAGATGAGTTGATTTTGCCCTCTGGAAGAGGGTAGCTTTTCTGCCCCTAAGGTCTGGTAAATAATCACCCAAATCAGTATAAGTTCTTGTTCTGCTTTGTACCTTAATGTTTCTTCATTCTGCAACTGCATGCTACTGAATTTTGTTTTAACTCTGTGTAATAAAGTATCATGGATTTGATATGCGTTCAACATTTTATTAGCAGATAGGTGGTTTTCCTTCAGTTTATATTTCCATGTTACTGTAACATTAGTGGAAGATTATTAACCAACTTGCAGTTGGAGCCATTTAAATCAGAATTGTTACTGGAGTAAATGCAAAAAATGCTCAGTTTAAAAACATATGGGTTATTGTTGGAGTAAATGTGTATACTGCTTTTCAGTTTACGTAGGTGTCAAATTATTGAAGAGGTTGATTATTTTTTCATAACATATTTATCATAAGAACAAACTGGCTAAATGGATTGTTGACCAAGCTGTTTTGTTTTGCACCCGCAAATAGAAAATCTCTATTTGTTGTTACAGTGGACCCCAAAGAGGGTTTGCACAATACTAAAAGAATAATAAAATGTTGTCGGATGAATTTTCTTTTTGCTGCAATTGTTCACTTTCCAGTGTGTTATGATTGATACACAAATGAGAGCACACTACAATCTTGTTGTATGTACCCCAAAGGAAGAAAATACTTAGATCATTTTGCTGTAGATTCTGCATCAGACTTTCATGACCTTATCAGTGAATAATCATGATGTTTTTGTTGTCCAAGAATAAATTCTTTTGATATGCTTTTTCAGAATCTTTAAAAGTTCACATATTTGATTTTTTTATGAAAATTATTTAATACCATATTTTGATCACATATTTGATTTTTTATGAAAATTATTTAATACCGTATTTTGCTGTTTAGTTAAAAGTCCCAACAAGACGTTCGGGGTCTGCCGGAACAGTTGCTAAGACATCAAAACAAGATCTTGTAAAAGATGACTATAAGCCTGGAAAAGCTGTTACCAAAACTTCTGTTTCTTCCATAAGTGAAAAAGAAATACCTGGTCATTTATCTGATGGCAGGCAAGGGGCAGGCATGGTTGTTTCTTCTGCACTGTTATCCAATGGCAATTCTGTTCCGGTATCAGGAAAAGGTTTCACCTCATCTGCAAGAACTTCTGATGCTCATGCTGGTGAACAGAGGGCTGATGTGGGAGCTCCCAAAATGGTGGTTAAAGATGATTCAGCTGAAGTTGCAGATGCACTTAAACCCCCTTCACGGCTTCCTCTTTCTCCTAGGCATGACATTGCTTCAAAGTCAGCTGACAAGTTGCCAAAGAGGGCAAGTCCAGCTGAAGAAACTGATAGATTAACTAAACGGCAGAAAGCTGATACAGAATCAAGGGACATGGAGGTCGATGCTCGGTTTTCTGACAGAGAAAGATCAACGGATGCTCGAACCACTGATCTTGATAAGACTGGAATTGATGAACAAAGTGTCTATAGGACCACAGATAAACCTATTGACAGGTCTAAAGATAAGGGCAATGAAAGATATGAAAGGGAATACAGAGATCGGTCAGACCGACCTGATAAATCTCGCATGGATGATATTATAACAGAAAGATCAAGAGACAGGTCAATGGAAAGATATGTAAGAGATCGTTCTGTTGAGAGAGGGCAAGAGAGAGCTACTGAAAGGAGCTTTGAGAGGCTAACTGAAAAAGGAAAAGACGATAGAAACAAAGATGACAGAAACAAGTTGAGGTATATGGATACAGTTGCTGAAAAGTCCCACTTAGATGATCGATTTCATGGGCAGAACTTGCCTCCGCCACCACCATTACCTCCTCATGTGGTTCCCCAATCATTTAGTGCCACTAGAAGAGATGAAGATGTTGAGAGAAGGTTCACCACTGGCAGACACGCTCAGAGACTCTCTCCAAGGCATGAAGAGAAAGAACGAAGGCGATCAGAGGAAAATTCCCTGGTCCCACAAGATGACATAAAACGTAGACGAGAAGATGATTTTCGAGATAGAAAGCGTGATGAGCGAGAAGGGTTATCATTGAAGGTATGCATTGGATTTAGTCATTGATTCATTTTCATAAAATCTGATATTACTATCTGGTGAATTTCGTGAACCTGCACTTTGAAACAGTAGTAATTGGGGAATTGCCTTAAGGGTGTCTTTTGTCAAATCATGCAGTCTTTTCAATCATATTGGTTATTCAGGCCCGGTTTCTAGAAAAGGGTCCAGAAAGATGGAGAGGAAATTGTTTCTTACATTTCTGTTAATTAAATTAGATATGGATGATGTCACCAAAAATTGCTATTTGAATGATCTTTTTCAAATCTTATATTTTCTTCATAATGGGCATATGGCTCAAGAACCACAGGCGTTAGCTAATTTTTTTGCTAATCTACATCTTTAAATGTTTTGCAAAGATTCTAGCACAACTGGTTGTGCATACGATAATTTGATGAACATTCACTTTTTTCTTTGCAGTTCTTTACCCCTCGTATTTGTTTGTCAAAAGTTCTAATTGAATGCATTTTTTTCCCTATGTGAATATGGACTTTAAAAGTATTTCCATCTTGAAATTACCTACTTTAGGGTTACTAAGGTCCCATGTCATTATCTAGAAAACCTCCTTTGATTTTAATTTTAGCCTTTACTTTGGGGTTAATACCAATGTCCCATGTTTCGCAGAAAACCTTTGGTTTTAATTCAACCTCAGGGGCATCTGTGATTTTGTAACAAACAAGTCCTTTTATCAGCATTTGAGCTTGCAATTTTACTAAATAATGATTATAATCACAGTAATTTCATATATTGATTAATTTTGTTTATTAGAACATACCTGATTAAAGTTTAATTACCGACAATGTGGTTAACGATGTATTTTCCTAGTTATTAAGCCAACGGGATTTTGGAAGTCTTTGTTAAGCAGTGGAACTATATGGATCATGGTGTAATTGACTTATTTGTTTTTAATGTTTTAAGTTCTCGTCTCCTTAAATTTTACAAAGGGACTTACTTCCCTTTGCAATTGTTAAGAGAGGGGATGAAGATATAGTTGGCGGTCCAAAAAGTTCAATGGTTCTATCTTCATGTGGTATCTCATCCTGTCAGTATACAATTATAGCACAAGTATTGGCACTTTTGTGAGTGAGACTTGACTTTAAAGATGGATGATCAATAATCATATCTGATATATGTAAGATCTGTGTAGGTGGAAGACAGAGAAAGAGAGAAAGCATTGAAGGAAGAAATGGATGTTAATGCAGCTTCTAAGAGACGAAAACTTAAGAGGGACCATATTCCATCTGGAGAAGCTGGTGAATATTCCCCTGTTGCCCCACCTCCTCCTCCCATCACTGTTGGAATATCACAGTCTTATGATGGAAGAGAAAGGGGAGATCGAAAGGGAGCTATGATCCAGCGCTCGGGTTACTTGGAGGAGCCTCCAATGAGAATGCATGGTAAAGAATTACCAACCAAGATGACTCGTCGTGATGCAGACCCGTATCCTGAAAAGCTTTAAATGCCTCTAGACATCTGCCTTTTATTATGTGATGTTTACTTGTGCTTGTGTGGCCATCTATTTCTATTGTGTGGGTACATGATTAGTTGAGACTAATGATTCTTTCATCTTTTGACCGTGCCTGCCAGTGAAGAAGGGCTTGTCATTTCTGTTTATAAATCAACATTTTTCTGCAAAAGCTACTGTCTCGTTATTGTCAAATCAGTTACCTAGGGAACTGCCTCTTCAAAATAAATTCCCTTTGATGAGATGCTGGAGTAGTGGTCTTGATTAAACTTTAGGATGGTGATTTATATTGCAAATCCTTAACCAGTTTGCAGGATGTATGACCGAGAATGGGATGACGAAAAGAGGCAAAGAGGCGAACAGAAGCGGAGGCACAGGAAATAATTCTCAGCTATGGCTCAAAAACTTTGCTCACTTGGTGCATAATGGCCGTCATCGATGACGTGGTTGAATGATTTTCCAGTTGTATCAACTCCAGATGGCTTTTAATGGTCCTCATGTAAACATCATGAAATGGCTTCCATTATTTATGCCATTTTTGTATGATCTTGTAAATTGTGGACTTCGTTTAGTGAACGTTATTAATATTTGTCTGTTCGGCTGCTCATGAAATGACGATATATAATTAGTGGTGCGCCGAGGCTAAGTTTATTGCAGCTTACCCGATAATGATTTATAAAAAGCAAAATAGATAGACGAAACCGAAAAGACGACTTTTGAAGCATGAAGTGAGCTTCAGCACAAGGCACGCACGTTGAAATGTGATTCAACGTGTTAGAAGATATATATTTATTCTATTGAACTTTCTCACTAAACTTGGGGGCTGTCACCTTTGTCTAGAATTCTCAAGATTTGGTTGAAAAGTATTCATCGTTGTTCAAGCACATCTCCATCAATCGCTCGGTTAAACATTCATCTGGAATTGGACTTAGTGATGAAATTTCAAAAGTAGAACGCTAAAAATTACGCTGAGCCAGCTTGATTACCCTTTGCTAGTCAATAATCTGAACGTAAGGAGTCTATCAGGATAATGCATGCTTTCATCTGAAGAACCAACTAATTTACTCAAAAACCCAAATGATCTAAATGTAAATGTAAATCCCATGATAGCCAATGATTTCCAACTTTAGCAACTTAATTCTCTCATTCTTTCTTTAATGCAAGATCAAAAGAGAGAATAACTAAAAGGTGTGTCAAAAGAATCAAGTACGAGAAGAAACTAAGGTAATAAGGAACAGGCAGAGATCAGAGGTACTTTGGAATCGATGGGTTTGGATTCTAATCACATAATATCTACCACTCTCAAGTCCATTTTTGCTTTAATTTTTCTTCATGTTGTTAGTTTATGTCTCAAAGAAGAGTTTTTTTTAAAATGTTTTTAATGGTTTAATATTTAGAGACTCTTGACCAAGTTTTATATCTAATTATAAAACTCTTAATACACCAAACTGTATTTTTTAGTATAAGAGGTCATCTTTTCCAAGAGAATTATGCAAAAGTTACGATTCGAACCAAAATTTGTCTAAGGTACGAGAAATTGAATTTTTTTTAATGGAAGTAAATAATAGAAATTAAAACAGAATAATAAAAGAAAACAATCAAACAAATAAACAATGAGCAACCAAAAAATTTAGGGTTTTGATCGAGGTAGAATACTTATGACTTATTGTTTCCTTTAATCTTGTCTATTCAATTATGTGTTTGATTCTAGATTTTCTAAAGTATTGATTGCTCTCTCTCAAGATCTAATCAATTAACCATAATTGAATTTGAAAATTTCAGATTTGCAATCTCTCTATTCACAAAACTTTTCCTAAGATCTGAAGCTATCTATCGGATAATTAATTATTTAAAGAAGATCTCTCTTCGAATGATTATTAACTTGATAATTATGGGTTTATTAAACTGTCAACTCATGTTATACAATCTAACACTGAATACTTTTGACTCATTCTCTCGATTTGTTGTCAAGTTTAAGCATGCTTGGATGTATTGAAATCAACAATAATCAAGTCACAAAATAATTCTAGAATAAATCCTAATTTGAAATTTAGAACTTCATAATCATGTTTAACATCTTAGAACTCATATTACACGTCAAGAAAAACAAAAGAACTAGAGGAAAAGAAGAAAAACTCTAATTGCTCCTTAATCTAGAAAGTTGGAATTCTTGGATGTTCTTCTTGATCTCCTAAGTTTGATCCACTTTTCAATGTTGGTTGCTACATATTTTTTTTATTATGTTTCATGTTCTCACATAGTGGATTGGGGTCTTGGGGTGTAACTAGGGTTTTTCAACTTTGTTCGGCTCCAAAAATATCTCCAAATCTTAAAATAGATGAAAAAACTTGAGCCTGGAAACTTTATGTCACAATCATAATATAGGAGTCACGATCGTGATAGAGGCCATGCAGCCGCATGCACGCTTGTCACAATCGTGCTCCTCATACACAATTGTGACACCCTGTAGGAAATTCCCTGTGTGTGTATCACATACACACGGTCGGAAAACAAAATTTTTTTATTCCGGGACGTTCTGATCCATGTGTCTATATCAAGAGTCAAACCATAACGACCAAAGTAGACCGTCTCTAACAGTATCCACGCAGAGGTCGGAGAACCTAACCGGGGCAAACCCTTTTGACCCGGGAATAGCTAGAACAAATTAAAGACT
>JAOTBA010000003.1:13704437-13715479 GCA_025629845.1 Erythroxylum squamatum | reverse complement strand
TCATGTATGGATTAGCATGTTGATTTGGATATATTGCTTCCGCTGCAAAATGATTTCTTAAAAAGTTTTGAAATCTATCGTTTCTCCAAATAAGGCATGTTTTCTTTTTCCGATCCAACATGGTTGTCCTTCCAATTTTACCCTTCTTTCATTTGATCTACTAACTCCTTTAATCCATTAATCACCATACTATATTCTAATTTAATTCTAATCTTTCTATCCAAAATTCTAATTTCTACTCATGCCTACTAAATTAATAACTCAATTCTAAGAAAATAAAAATAAAAATAATACAAATAATAAATAATAAATAATAAATAATTTAGATAAAATTTCAGGGTCCAACAATTTCAGTTGCTTAGTAATTAGTATATTCATCTTTGATTCTTAATTTGATTGATTGAATTGAACTCTCATTTTAGTTTTGTTGCATCTTGGATTTCTGTTTTTTTTTTGCCTTAGATTTTAGGATTAAATTAACTCTCTCCTTATGGGATTGACACCTTTGGTATTATACTAAAGAACTATGCACTTGCGGATTATCGAAGGTTAATATTAAAACTTACACACAACAAACACTCGATTAGATAGCTACCATTTCTTTTTGGAGCTTGAAGAAGGAGATGGAAGGCTAACTTCCTGATGCCGGTTAAATGGAGATGTCATTGCCAAGTCACGGTTAAGCTATTTCATCCTATTAATGTTGTAATTTATTTTCGAATTGTTGTGTTGTTTGTGTTGATTGAATCGGGTTTTGTATGGAATATGTTATTTTGATTGTTCTATTATGAACCTATTGTTATAATGTTGAATGTAATCCGTAATCGTTACATTTGATGTTTGTTAGTAGCATCTAATAATCGCGAATCGTTAGGAACAACTTAACTTAGGTTAGATAATCCGAATATGTGAGGTTACTATCTATATTGATTGTTTTCCACTTTATAATGCTGTTGCCAAATTGAATCTAGAGATCGTATCCTAGGTTATTTAGTAGTTAGGTTTAATTAATGATCATTTCTTAATTGAACACAACCTACGGGAAAAGTAGGATTAATAGAGCATATACGTCTCAAATCAATAGTCCAAAGAGGGGTATAAAGATGTTAGGATGATGGACTATGCTTGATCGTGTTTAGGATGAGATTGACCCTAGAACCAAACATTACCCATATTTGACACTTTAATCATTTTCAATTGCTTATTTTAATTTGTGTTTGATAGTTTACTTTTATTTTATTTTCTAAATTGCTGAAAATCCAAGACCCCCATTTTATACTTTCCTAGCATCAATTAATTTTGTTACGCAAATTAACCGAACATTCCCTGTAGATTTGATCCCAACTCACCATAACTACAAATTTTAATATGCAGAGTCAAATCAATTTTGCAGTGCACTCGACATGCGCCATCAACAACTAAAGAAAGATTTAATTATGAGATTAATATATGGTAAATGGTGGCATAATCACCTCCTTTTGGCACAAATCTCCAATATTATAGTTACTAAAGCCATTCCCACTATGAATCATTCTATTTATCACCATCATTTGCATTATTTTAAATTTTTTCATTAGTAATTCTAAAGAAGAATCAATTTAATGGATGCACACTTTTTCTGGCACTTTCTTTAATGCATCATGTTGGTCCCTCTTCAAGAACATCAATCATACTTTCCCCTGGCACAAACTCACATAGCGTAAGCATAACTCCCCTTATGCCTCAATCAATTTATAGATGGCTATTAGAAACATTCTTCCTACAGTCGACAGAATAACACACTTCTATGCTTTACCAAACTGGTGCATTCTATATAAGTCATCCACTAAAAATGTGGATCACATTTTGTCTTAATTCTAGTATAATCAATACATATTAACTACAATTAGTCAGATGTGTCTCCTAGCTAATCCACCAGATTTATGGTTATATATTATTATATGGTGTAGTAAGGCTTAAATGAGATGTGAAGGGTTTTTAGGTGTTCAAAGTTGCTTTTTGTTACCTAGTTGCTGGTTTATGGGAAGAAACAATCAACAAGATATTTTGTGATTCTCTTAACACTAAAGAAACTTTTTTGCAGTTCTTATGCACTAGGATTAGATAACACATATTTGCTTACAACAATAGCCACTACTTTAGTTCTTAGTGTCACCTCACTTAGAGAATCAACTAGTTCCTTAATTCCAATATTTACACCATTAGTGATTTCTAATCATAATGATGTAATAACAATTTTCGTGTATTATATAGTTTTTTATGAGATTATGTCAACTTTTTCCATATTATATTATTACATTCTTTCCTTATATTAACAAAATTATGCATAAGCTCATGTGGTCAAACCAAAGATAACAATGAAAACCTAAAAATAACCAAACACAAACAAAAATCTTGAAAATTTTCATGCAATTTTTTTAGATGAATCTCTAAAGAACTCCCTATACTTAAAACTATATTTTCCTTAATATTAGGCATCAAGAATAAGCAAATAGATTGATAGAAAATGTATAAAGAAATTCTTGATCTAAAGTAATCAACAAAACTTAAGACCTACAAAACTAAAAATAAAATTGTGGATGATTATTAAAAATTATAAATGTCATAAAACTTCCAAAATTTTAATTTTAATCAAACTAAAAAATTTTAGATATAAATTAGTCAACACAATGCAGAAAATTTTCTAAAGCTAAATAAATGTATGTATGTAAGTAAAACTAAAGCCATTGGGAAGCTTATATGGGTTGGTGATGGAAGCTCTTATCTCTCTCTATCCACTTCACCTTTTGATCTTTCTTTCCTAGAACCTATCACATGCAGTGAATCCATATTTTTCTCCATTCAACCTCCCTAACTTGACTTTCATTTTCCTACCCATTATACCCTGACAGTTTATTACTATTAGAGGAAAGTTACCTTTGACCTTGACCATCTCTAACGACCCACCATTAAGAGATACCATTAAAACTTCTTCCATTCACCAAAGCCTAAATCTCATCTCTAACCTTGTCTTGCCTACCTTTCCACAATTGTAACATGATGTAACTGAGACTGCCAAGTTTGTGGTACCCATTAAAGCTACAAATAGCAAAATGGCATGGAATAAGGTGGTTGGAGATGCTTTAATGTTTGGTAAGCTATTATATGTCTATAATTCTCTACCTAAAGTTTTTACTGCCTAAAGAAATTATTCATATGGAAGTGAAGAAAAGGAAAGTTTCCCTTATTGGCTACTTTTTAGAAAAAATGCCTATCCTTTCTATAAGTTAAAAACTAGGCTAACTCTAATTAGAAACATCTTGATGTTGAAAATGTGTTGGTTAGTGAAAAGGATTCCTTCATCATTAAATTTTCTTTAGAGGATAAGGAGTAAAGGGTGGTTGAGTAGGGTCATTGTCATATTTAGGGGGAGACTGGGTCTCTCTTTGGATAAAGCTAGGTTAAGCATCATTCTAAATTGGGTGAATTTTTACTGAGTCTTACTTGAGTACTGGTAATCAAAAGGGTTGAGTTACATATCCAGCTCTATAGGTTGACCATTAGGCCTAGATGAAAATACAACAAACCATAAAAGAATACATTTCAAGCTTGTTTGTATTTAAGTTGAGGTCAACAAGGAACTGCCTGAGTCAATAAATACTAGCTTCTTCTTCTTTTATCTTTTCAACATGTTTGTTATTATGTATGTAACTTAAGCTCTTATATTATGTGTTTAATATACAAAAGCTTTTCCTGAGTATTCGTTGATAGGATCAAGGGCATCAAGAAAAAGAGAATTGGTTCAAGTCTAAAGTTGGACTTAAGCTTTGTTGTTTTTTATCATAATAAATAACAAGTTACTGAAGAGAATGTTGTTTTTAGAGTTGCTTAAAAGGAATGACCATTTCTTTTTGTTGTTAGGATTTGTATGGTAAAGTTCCATTCAATTTTGGATCAATTCATTCGTTCTCTAATTTAATTAAACATAATGAATTTAATGCTAAATTGACTTTTTAGAATAAAATTGTTAACAATAATTCACCACGGAATGTCTATGTGGCGACTAATTTTTGATGATGAAAGTAAGCTTCGTCGGGAGGAATATGACGAAATTATCGCTAATCAAGAAAAAAAATCAATCCACAATAAATCTCCTCATTAAAAACTAATCACCACTTGCCTTCCATGGTCGATCTTCTTCTTCAAGATTATTAGTATCATTTAAATTACCTTTCTTTTTTATTATTTGTTTCTCATTTTTTGTTAGGAAGCTATAAGAGATGAAAGTTTGATTTTATATACTATGTGTTCTTTAAAGCTTCCTTAAATCTTCAAAAGAACATAAAAAAAATGTAGGCGATGGCAATGTCTTGATAGTCGGTACAAAATTAAGAAAATCAATTGTTTTGGAACAACCATCAATTCTAAAAACTATGTTTGTTCAATCAGGTATGCATGTGTTCAAATTTGGGTTCCTGATACCATTTGACTTAATTAGTTATTTACGTCTTATACTATTTGTTTCTTAGGTGAAACACATTGTACAGGTGGTTCATCTAATTCAGTGATCCATACTACATCTGGGAATTCATTCACTGTATCTTTTGCGAGTTTAGCTAAAGGTAAGAAGTTGTTAGAAAAGGGTGTCAATAAACCAACACCTGAGAAACAATCTTTGAATATTTCAATTAATGCCTTTAAGCGTGCAAGGATCTTTCTCGAGAATCCAGACATAGAGAACTCTACCTTTTCTATTAAGTCTCATGTCCCTGTGAATCTAGGAAAATAATTATTTCTTTCCTTTTCGATGGAATAGGCATGAAACTTTATTTATTATTTTGCCTGTAAAAATTATTAAACTTCTAATTAAAATCTTCTATTACTTATCATATATCGTTGTATTTTATTGCTTACCATATTTCAATATTTATATGTATTATTATTTTATTCTTAATACATATTAATGATTAAGAGTAGTAGTCAACTTAAATTTTTGATATTTTGATCTTATTAACATTAAAATTTTAGGTATGTTTATATTTTATATCCAAAAAAATATTTTCTTTTCAAACTTTAAATTATCTACTATATGTTTTTCAATAATATGTTTAAAACTTTGAAAACATTTTTCAATTTTTAAATACTTTATTCTATTTTCATAAAAAAATTGTTTGAACAAAGAGGTATACTATATACAATAGGCATCATTAAAGAATCAGTTTTTGTTTAAATCCATAGATTTAAACAAATCTATAGAGTTTGAGTGCATGAGCTCAAAATTGTAATTATTTCAACTTTTGGCGACGATTTAAAAAATTCATCGCCAAAAGTCCAGCGTTTTGTGACGATTATGACAATCATCACAAAATGCTCGACATTTGTCGACGAAATTGTTAAACCGCTGCAAAAGGTTATGCCTTTTGCGACAATTCACATAAATCGTCGCCAAACACGTGCCTTTAGGGACGATTCTGCAAAACGTCTCGAAAAGCTAGACTTTTGGCAATAAATTTTGAAATTGTCACCAAAAAATTTTAGTGGAAAGTCAGTTTTGTTGTAGTATAATAACTAGAATACCATGGTTTATATAATTATATTAAATGCCCGGATCATATGTTGCCATGTAAGACCGGGAAGAAGAGACGGAGAGTAGTCAAAGTGTACCGTCGGAAGGAAATTGATATGTAGACTTCCACAGAGTATGCCATTTCCTGGTCTCTTTTCATACTCTCTAAAACCTGTTAAAAGTATGTGCGTCTAGTCTTTTACGTAGCTTACCAGTTCAGCATCACGACTATAATCTTCCTTTCACATACTGCTGCTCTTTATTTCTAACAAACATATGAAAGTAGAACTAGAACATTTGAGAACATCAATAGGGAATTTAAGATGAGCAGTGAAATAGCAGAGAGGGCTCTGAGCAGCTTGGGAAAAGGTTTCGATTTAACATCGGACTTTCGGCTAAAATTCTGCAAAGGCAAACAAAGATTGGTTATTCTTAATGAAACTGCGAAACAGGAGCTCGTGCTGCCCGGTTTAGGCTCCATCAAAGGCGTTTCTGTCGATATAAAATGTGATAAAGGTGATCGTGTTCGTCATCAATCCGACATCCTTCAGTTTCATCAGGTAATGTTATTTTCCAAACGTATATATAAATGGAGAGATAGCCCAGCACTTGGTTAATTGGTTGGCTGATGTACTTATCATAGTTTTAGATTGGTTGCAGATGTCAGAACTTTTCAACCAAAAATCATCTGTTCCTGGGAAAATCCCATCAGGGCATTTCAATGCGATGTTTGGATACCAAGGTTGCTGGGCAACTGATGCAGCAAACACAAAACACTTAGGACTTGATGGTTATTTCATCGTCTTATCAGATGTTCATATTGATCGATATCCACTTGTTCTCGTCGATGAAGTCAGAAATGCAGTTCCTTCCTTCTGGGATCCTGCTGCTCTTGCCAGGTAATTAACAAGTAATGTTTTTCCTTTTCCTATTTTTGTTTTAATTATTGACATTAAGCAGAGACTAGACCATATGTAATAAAAAAAAGGCTAGTAATGGTGGAATCTAGGCAGGACATGGAAAGTGACCTTATTTAATAGGCATCAATTTCCTTCAATCACCATACCAATGACTTCATATGTAGATTGATAGTTAGGATTTCAGTGATATTTTATCTTTGAATATGTCAATTATTTTACAAACTAAAATAAAGAGGTAGGCAGATAAATAGATGATGACAAAAATGAAGAATCATGTCATGTTACTATTTTTGGAGAATTTTATTAGTCGTTTACAAAGGCAACCAATTAAAAAGGAGAGCCCATATCTCAGTTAATGTCAGAATAACAATTTTTTTAGAACTATTAAAACTTAAAAGTAAACAACCAAATGAAGGTAACCTTTTTTTATATTTTACAAAAAAAATATTTTCTTGACTTAAATTCGTGACCTCGATCAAATTACTTGCAAGTATTAGGTATAAATCTCTAGATATTTAACTCAATATAAAAGACACACGGAGATTGGATAGCCACATAATATGATATAAAATCTAAACAGACCGGGTCATAGGCATAGGCGTCGACGGAAGCCAACAAATAATAAGTAGTTTTCTTGGTCAAAAGTCTTTAATTTCACGTTTGACCGATCATAATGATAACACGTACTGGAATCAGTCCATGGTGTTGATTTAACAAAAAGTCAGCAATACTAGGTGCATTGGATGATGGTAATGAGGTCCTGTATCACATCTGGTATTATAATCAGTTTTTGGTTTACCACATAGTATTTGTAATTAAGCAGTATGCAAAATTTCATAACATCTAATTCCATTTAATTTTAATTTTGTCCAAAAAAAATTCCATTTAATTTAAATTTTGAAATGCTTAAGGTTTTTGGACATTTGTTAAGTTTTCAACTATATGCAACTACAAGGAATTGAAATCGGGTAAAAAGCATGTAAATTGTTATAAAATTCAATTGATTGGGTCTTATGTCGAGGCAGTTGAGAAAGAAAGTTTTGTGCTATTGACTGGCGTTTTTATCTCTCTCTCTCTCACTCTCTCTCACACACAGATATATATATATATATTGTTTTTTTTCCTCCTCTCCTTCCTAGTAATAAAGTACAAACTGACATAATTAAGAAGACTAATCTAGAGTTTGTGTTTTCTATTGATCCTTGGGATTTTCCTTCACATATCCTGTAGGATTTGAAATTTCTACCTTTAATTTAAATATTTTATAAGCTCAAAATTTCTACTGTATCGCGTCAAAAACTTAAGGTTTGCATCATTTAAGGACAAAATTATGAAATCCAAAAATAAGATAAGGCAAATAAACTAGGAAATAGCTGTAGGCCATGAGATCAAAGGTCTAGAAAATGATAAAGCAACCCCGGTTAGAGCAATAAAAGGTATATGATGTACTCATATTTGTAAACCTTGTTCCAGGTTCATTGAAAATTATGGGACCCACATAATTGTTGGGTTAAGCATTGGTGGCTCAGACGTACTGTTGGTTAGGCAAGATAGGTCCTCAAACACGAGTCCATCAGAGCTCAAGAAGCACCTGGATGACCTTGGAGATCAATTATTTACGGGGATTTGCAATTTTCCTCCAAAATCCAGAGACCAAAAGGTCATTACCCTGTACTAAAACCAATCTATTTGGTTTGATTTTCGGACATGCTTAACTGAATTAGTTTCTCTTTATTTCAGGCTCCCCAAGCTTTCGACTTCTTTGATAGGCGACCTGTTTCTTACAATAGTTTTTCGTCAATCAGTGTGAAAGATGTAGGTATCCCGAAATTGTTCATGAGTTTAGGCTTGCTTGTTTCATTTGAGACTAAACCAAACCCTGTTGACTTTACAGAAACAAAATTTTCCATTTCATTTCCTACCTAACTAAAAATATGCGTGCGCATTTCCATGAATAGATGGCAAGTGACAGTTAGAAATTGGTTTTAGTTATGCTTGTATATGTGTAAAGCTAGCGAAATTGCAGGGAATAACGGTGATAAGTGCGAAGAGGGGAGGTGATCCATCTGCGAGCAGTCACTGCGAATGGCTTCTAACAGTTCCACTGATGCCAGATGCCATTCAGTTTAGCTTAATACCTATAACTTCCCTTCTTAATGGTGTTCCTGGCAAAGGTTTCTTATCCCACGCCATCAACCTTTATCTTCGATGTAAGTCCCTTCCTAATCTCGTGCGAAATCAGCAAAGTAAATGAAAAATCAAGATTAGTTTATATCACTAGGCAAGAAATTCTATTTTTTCTCCAACGATTTAAATGTGGCAGGACAATTGTGTCGCACAAGTTCTCATATTGTGTCATCTTTATGTCCTTGATTAAATTGCTGCAATAGACTAAAGTTGCAGTATTATGGCTCCAAACATGTTATTCTAAACCTTTAACATCTGATTTACACTTCTTGTTCTCTCTTGCAGACAAACCTCCGATAACAGATCTACACTACTTTCTCGATTTCCTATCCCACAAAACATGGGCTCCAGTCCACAATGAACTGCCGCTTTGTCCTACAACAAATATACCTAGTTCATCGTCATCAGCTCTTCATTTCAACTTGATGGGTCCCAAAATGCATGTAAATACAACTCAGGTATTCCTTATCCTAAAACCAGTGGAGTTCTTAAGGAAGCTTCAGATCTTCCCATGGTAAAATTATAGAAAAAATGTTATGACTTGACAGGTTACTGTTGGGAAAAGTCCAGTTACTGGAATGAGGTTCTATCTTGAAGGCATGAAATGCAACCGGTAACCCTGTAAAGCTTTTCATGTCTGCGATATTTCCTTCTTTTACAGACATGCTAAAGATCATTGACAATGGTCAACGATCTATTCAAGTTTCTCTTTAACTAAACTCCTATAATAAATATTAAATTGATATCGACTAGAATGTTAATAGGATTACCTTTTCAGGTTAGCCATTCACCTACAGTATCTATCCAATACTCCAAGAATACTTGAAAAGAAGATAGAGGATTCAAGATTGTGGCAAGGGTCAGACAATACTAACGATGAAAGATTCTTTGAAGCTATAAATGGAAAGAAGTTTTCACACATATGCACAGCACCAGTAAAGTACAACCCTAGCTGGACTACTGAAACAGAAGTGGCGTACATTGTCACAGGAGCTCAACTACACGTAAAGAAGCACGACTCAAAGCGTGTTTTACATCTTCGGTTATTATTCTCCAAGGTTTCAGATTCTGTTGTTGTGGAATCAAATTGGAAACAAGGGTCGTCTGAATTTTCACAGAAGTATAGCCTATTTTCAGCAATTAGTACGACGATTACAGGGAATCCTCTGAAAGAGAAACCTGAGTCAATATTAATGGACTCTAGTGTATATCCGACAGGTCCTCCAAAAACATTTCAAACCCAAAAGCTTTTGAGGTTTGTGGATATATCTCAGTTGTGCAGAGGTCCACAAGACAGTCCAGGCCATTGGTTAGTAACTGGGGCTAAGCTTGACTTGGACAGAGGGAAAATATGCCTAAATGTCAAGTTTTCATTGTTAAATGTTTGCTAATGGATGATGTTGTGGACAAGTAAGATCCTAAGGAATTGAAGCGAAGCATTTTCTAATTCCATATGATAATAGGCTGGTAAATTCGAGTGAAGAATACTACTGTGCATATGAAATGAACTGCAATAAGGAGTTCATCAAGCTTTGACAAACGGGGAAAATGGTTAGCACTCGACAATGCTTTTACAATTTGTCCAAGGTCACGCAAACATCAATAAAGAGGAAATAGTGCAACATCTGACAAACGGGGAAAATGGTTAGCACTCGACAATGCTTTTACAATTTGTCCATGGTCACGCAAACATCAATAAAGAGGAAATAGTGCAACATCCCACTACCATAGGGCAAATACTTGAATACCCAAAGGACATTCAAATACATACTCTATGATAATGATATGTTGGAGCAAAAGCAAATCCAACTTACACAGGGCATCATCTTACATACTCAAATTACACTACAAGAAAACAAGGCATTCTGCGACGTTTTAAAAACATCACAGAATGTCAAAAAACATCGAAGAATGTATTTTGCGACGTTTTAAAAAACGTCACGGAATGTGGTGTAGCCAAAAGGTTTCTACGACGTTTTTCATAAAACGTCGCGAAAAATGCTAACATTCCACGACGTTTCGAAAAACGTCACTAAAAGGTTGGACAATTTGTGACGTTTTAAAAACGTCACAGAATCTCTAACATTCCATGACATTTTTAAAAAACATTACGGATTGTCTAGCATTCTGCGACGTTTTTAAAACGTCACAAAATGTGAAGGAATCTGCGACGTTTTTTTGAAAACGTCGCGAAAGATCTTCAGTGATGTTTTTAAAAATGTCGTGAAATGTCTTTCGTTACATTTTTATTATTATTATTTTTCAATTTTTTGAAAATCAAATTAATTTAATAATTTTTTAATTTTAATAATTATTTTTAATCTTATTTGTTTAATAACTATTCAATATTATTTATGAATTTTATTTATTTAATAATTCTTCAATTTTTT
>JAOTBA010000003.1:13690340-13701185 GCA_025629845.1 Erythroxylum squamatum | reverse complement strand
GTGTTATGTGTTTTGATTTGTTTACTTTGTGATGCATGTTTATGTGCTGCATTCATGTTTTTGACAATTGTTCATGATTTGTGAAAAAGAATTTTGTGAAGTTTGAAAAATGAGAAATTGAGGTTTTCATTCGAGACATTGTTGAAATTGTTTAGAAATATTTGAAAAGTTGAAAAGTTTGAAAAAAAATAAGCACTTTGGCAAAAGTTTGTGAAAAATGATTTCTGCTTATTTTCCAATTTATAAATGTGTTATCCACTGAGCCGTCAAGCTCACCCCCCTTTCATCCCCATCTCCAGGTAATGAGCAGGAGTTCGGATGAAAGTAAGTCAAGACCTCCGTTCTTGTATTGCTTATGTATTTCGGTCTTTGAAATTAATGTTGTATCGTGGCCTGAAAATGCCACTTTGGTTTAATGATGTCTTTTCTTTTGGAGTTTGTAAAGTAATTATGGATTTGTATAGGGAATAGAAAAGTGAATTGTGAATTGAAGCATTGATTTGAATTACAGAATTTATGTATGGAATTGAGTTGTGTATGATTATGGAATCGGAATATGTAAGTAAATTATGGACTTGTGTATTAAATTGAGATGTATATGAATGGGATTTGATTATGGATGTTCTGTTTATGCTTAAGAATTATTGAAGTGTTAAGTATAGAGATGTGTTTGTTTGTGTTGGTTGATGCTGGGTTTCCGGACAGGAGGTCCGATGAGTAGTATGGTTGGATGTGATTTTATAGAAGTGTGTTTAAAACATTGCAGATTTTTGGGTTTCGTAAAATGCAGTCGTTATGCTGCCGGATTTTCGATAGAAATGGGTTTAGGGCAAGGATGGAACAAGAATAAGACTTTGGTTAAAAGATAAAATTTTGGGATGTGTATGAAGAATAAGAAGATTTTTACGAATTGAGTTTTGCATGAGGATGAATTTTTCCAAAAAGGGAAATTGTTTTGGATCTAAGTTGTTTTGTTTAAAGATGAATTGAATAAGAGTGGAAAAAAAATATTTATACTGATTCGGATTAGTTTAGTCCGAGTGAGTCTTAGGATTTCCAGCGTGGCGCTTTTTAAAGTTTTGGTTCGCGGATGTCAGATTTGCGATCTTTCGATTTTCTTTGGGATTCGTTCCGTTCTTTGAATTCGATTCGTTGTTTCCGAGCCTTCGTTTCGATTCTTTTCTGTTCGCTTTGTTTCGCTCCGGATTTAAGTCGGATTGGAATTGATATGTTCCCGTTTGCTTTTGTTCTTCGTTTCCATTTTGTTATCTGTTTTCCGTTTCATTTTCCGGTTAGGGTCCGGTCACGAGATCGGGTCCCAACAATTCTGATGCAGGAAAAGTCTATGGATAGGAAGCCTATACTACATTAGCTCTTTTAGCACACCCACACTAAGAAGCATGATGTTGTGACCTTCGTTAACACCCGATTCAGAGAACTTAATGTACACTCTGAAGCTGTTGATGAAAGTAAGACATATCTTGATGTAGTGGGTGGTAGGGACCGCTGTGGAAGGATCTTCGGCTTAGGTTCATTTGCAAACACATGTTATTCGCAATCCTCCACATCTAATACAATTGAATCTAGTGGGTGGTAGGGACCGCTGTGGAAGGATCTTCGGCTTAGGTTCGTTTGCAAATGCATGCTATTCGCAATCCTCCACATCCAGTACAACTGAATCTAGTAGGCGGTCCGTATCAAATGAGAGAATCATTCAACTTGATAGCACAGTAGAGAGTTTGGAAATTTAGTTACGACAGTCGATGGTGTACATAGCCCAACTCTATAATGAGATGGTTGAGTTGAAGGGGAGAGGCAACACCTGATCGCAACAGTCAGAGTATCCGCCTTCACCAACTGCATAGCTTAGATGGATAAATGAATGTAGATGTTTTTCTACTGTTAAGTAATTTTGTATGAATTCTTAATTTACAGTTATTTTCAATATACTTATTGTTGTATATTATAATTTTTTATTATATATTAACAATCAAGATAAATTTTACTTTATATGATCAATCAACTTATTGTTTAGAGAAATTAAATGTAGTAAATAAATCAAAAGATTATCAACAGGAAACTCGGGAAGGAAGTAAGAAATGGTAGTTAAAATTATCATAGATAAATTTTCAGACGGAATTATAATAATCCATCAGTAATTTATCGATGGATTGTTGATTCTATGGGTAAATTACCGATGGAATGAAATATTTAGTAGGTAAATTAACAACGAAGCAACATTTTCCATAGGTAAATTTAGTGATGAACATTGTTTGTCCGTAGGTAAAGTTTACCTACAAAATATTGTAATTCTGTCGGTAAATTTACTAAATTTAGCGACCATAAGTTTTTGTCCGTCGATAAATTTTACCTATGACCGCATCTCCAACTAGTCTTTTCATCGGTAATTTCCATTTCTTATAGTGAATATTTAGAATTTATTGTTGTATAAGTTATTATACAAAAATATAATTAAAAATAATTAAAAATTAAAAGCATTGTATATAAAAAATTAAATATCATTAAATTTGATCATGTACAATATGTTAATTATAATTTAAAAAATACTTATACATAAAATAAAAATTACATGTCATCTTCACTTCTTACATAATTTGGGCCAAGTAATTTTTTGAAGTATTTTTCAAACTTGGCCAACTTTTTTGAATTATGTTCTAATTTAGCCTTAAGCGACTGGTCCTCCTCTTCAAGACGGTCAAGATATGCTAGTCTTGATGAGGATGATGCAGTTAGCTTAGGTCTAAACCCAAGACCTTTGATGTAGTAGGATCATCTCCCAAGCACCTTGTTGCAAATGTCATCTACATTTGACTTATTTCCGTCAAACATTAATGTTTGCAGCAACTCTTGTATCTTATTCTAAAATTTAAAAAGTAAAATCAATATCCAATTCAAATATTATTAGTTAGTATTACATAAATAAATAAACTTAAAATTGAAATTTTTTATAATTACATAATTATTGTGCAGTTCTTCAGACATCCAACCTTCACCTTCCTTATAGTGTGTCAGTTTGTAAAGGGTGATCCTATCACACTCTTCTCCATTTAGTTCCTTCTGACTCTGTTTTATGGAAACAAACACAGTAAATATAACTCTATTATATCAGTAAACACAATATAATTATAACTTGAAAAGAAAGAACTTACATAGTCATTTTGCAGGACAACAAATGATTTAGAGCCTTGGTTGTGAGGAGTTTTCATTTTTCCTTTGTTAACCTTAGCTTTCTCACACTTTTCCTAAATAAAGAAAAGAAATAGTCATTAAATTATGTAACAATATTAATGGAAGCAAATGTGAAGAGGAAAAAGACAAACCTTAAAGTTGGTAGAGGTCCAATAATCACACATTTGGCTCTAATGTTCTGGAGACATCCATTTGGGAATATGTTCTCATCGGAAGGAAAAGATTTGTAATATTGGGGTAGTCAATAACGATGATCCCTGGTCATTTGTTTCAACAGTGAGGTCATATAGTTTGAAACTTCAGGATTGTCGATATTTACGATGTTAAGCTTTATCCGTGAACAACAAGTAAAAGAGAAATCAATCTTTCAATAAGTAAAAAATATTGCATATAAGTAAATAAAATGAAAATTTACAAAACTTTATCAAAAGCATATTCTAGCAATTTATCTTCCTTCAACTGCTTAGTATGCTTTAGGGAAGGCAATTCAGTCTTAGCAGTTACCCCCAACTCACTAGATGATTTTGCCGATTGAATCTTGTCTAAAGGATGACCTTGCGAGGTATCAGTATGTACATACAATTTGTTGTTCATTGAAACATTCATTTATTGCAACTCACGACTTTTATTTATACCTCTACCTCTTTTTTCTGATGACGATATTAGAATCTAACAACAAATGAATAATGATCAGAAAATACACATTAAATATATAAATATATATTTGAGCATATGTCTATTTATAGGTGTTAAAGATTAACAAACCTACAGATCCCTCAATACTAGTTGAGATAGATGGAGGTTATTGCTGACTAGCTTCACTGGTAGATGAAGTCGATTGTTGTTGTTGGCTAGGATTTGATTGATTTGGTTGTTTTCGGGGAGGATCGATACTTGCCACCTTCTTCCCTTTGTTTCTACCAAGTGCCATTATATTGGATATCTATAATTCAAATATCAACAATACGCATAAACGTAACTCAAATATCAACAGTCCTCATTAACATATATGTCTGTAATTTTGTTCTCACATGATCATGTAACTTCTTACATGGCCATGTTTCTTCTTACACAACCGTGTATTTCTTACACGACCGTTTATCTTCTTACATGATCATGTGCCTTCTTACACGACCGTGTAAGTTTATCTTCTTACATGACTATGCAAGAAGATACACGACTATGAATGACCATGTATATATTTATTTGCCTTTGTTGGATACCAAAACTTTTAAAAGAAGTGTCTTTAATTTCAATGTAAAAACTTAATTAACATCCTTTTAAGTATCTTGTCATTCAACAATACATTAGTACAAGTGCATATACTAAGTTTGAATTCAAACAAACACTAAGGTATATGGCATTGTTAGACCATATGAATTGAGAAAGAGACTTCTTGCTGTGACTCATAGGCTCGTGGAATATTTCACCAATAAGCCTCATAGGAGCGACATTATGGGTTTCTAGCCTATATACCATCCTAGGGGTTGATTACGCCTCAGATCATCCATAAGAGATCAAACTCATTCCACAAGCAGTAAATACTTATTTAATTCATACATGTAGTCATCGTTGATTCAAACAAAACCTAAACACTCTTACCTAGACAACTTACCTGGGTGGACGAATAACCAGAGATGACGAACAATGAAGTTGGACAATTATCGACACTCTTCAACGCAAAACAAGGCTTGGGAAAACAATGATTTCATATTTAATATAACACACTTGTTCAATGTCAATATAAACATACACTAACATGCACTATAGAATGCAAAAACAATTTTTGTGAGGGATAAGTAATTATATAGTGGAACTATTCCTAAACCATTGTTTATGTTCTATGTTCATTTTTTTTCTGCTTTAAAATATCCCTAAGATAAATACATAACAGGTATTTGTGGAACATTAATACATTATGATTCATAAAGATATTAATTCTAATATGCATGTTTAATAATATCTACATATGTATTATACAAATATGGAACATAAAGAATTGAAATCAATCTCGATATCAACTCCCTTTTAAACATATAATTAATGGGGTGTCAAAAATTATGGAGATGCTTTTATATACTCTAAAACATATGAGAAAGTATTAAGGGAGACCACAACTTCTAATTGAAAATTAGTTCAAAAATAGTCTCATATATGTTTAATTAATAAATAAGTTTTAATTTCGTTTAGGTCTAAAAATAGAAAACCTTGTTGCAATATATACGAGAGTCCATAAAACTTCTTTATATTCTATATATCATTCCTTTTATCAAATAATTTTTTTAGTAAAGACTCTAAAATAGAATTTTGAGGAGGGTAGGGGTTAAAGGGCTTTAGTTGAAAACTACTAGGTTGTCTAACATTGTACTTAGGAACAAGGTTCAAGTTTTTTTTCCTATAAGAGAAATTAGGATAATTTATCCAACCAAGATTATAGGTGTTAAAAAATGGATCATATTTATTATGGAAGTTACTAAAATATTTATCCTATTCAACAAATAAAACTTAAAGAAAAGGGTTCATTAATTGACAATCAACTGCTAAATGTCTTAGATATTCATAAATGTCACATGGAACATTGGAATTTCCCATAGAATGCACACTGATATGATCAAATTTTTGAGCTAAATAATCTAATTTTCTTGTATATACTCAAATTAATTAAATATGTATATGAAGAAATTACATAAATTCATTCCGTTGACCTAGTTTTAGGATAAATTAACTTAATTAACTTCATCGAACACTTTATAGGCTTTAAAAATTAACCCTTAAATAACTACAAAAATCCTGTCTTTTCCCTTTCTTCACCATCATTAACACATTAAAACAAAAATTCAACCATTAACAGTCCAAATAAACCCAAAAAAACTTAAACAACATTCATAAAACCGACCAACATCAAAGCATATAACATCAACAATGAATGAAAAAGAAACCAAGAACAAAGCACATGCAACTAACCTCGACTGAAGGAAATGGAAGACAATGACGACAGAACAAGAAAAAGTTAAACAAGGAGAAGAGAGGTACGTAGAAGGTTTGGGGAGGGGGGCTTGGGTTTTTTTACTTTCAACTGAAGCAAAAGCAATGTCGTTTGTCATTAAACAAACGACATCGTTTTCGTATTAGTATTTTAAATGTTGTAACACTTGGTGACTATTTTTGAGAATCATCACCAAGTGTTAAACAATAGGTGACAATTTCGAAAATCATCGCCAATACTATAGATATATATAATTTTTTTATTTTGCAAATTTTTTGCAATATATCATTTCTATAAAATAGTATAGAACTTATTATATAATAAGTAGAGTTTGTTAAGACCACATAAAATTGTCAAATCATATATATTATAAGAGATTAATAAAAAGTGCAAATAACTATACTACAAAATAAATTTGTGCTTTTATTTTTATAAAATTTTAATTGACATTGTTGTTAACTAAATTTATTTTTAGACTTACAATCTTTGTGAATTAATCTGAATCGTTGCCTTAGGGTATATTTCTTCCGAATTAATAAAAAAACGATGTCTTTTTTCTTAATAACAAATGACGTCGTTTTGCTTACCAACAAATAACGTCCTTTTTTCTAGGTTATTATAAACACAAAAATGAAGCTCTCTTTGTTTTCATGTTAGCCGTTGTGTTTCTAAAGAAGTGTTGTCTGCTTTGTGGTCGTTGTCTCTTATGTTATGGTCGTTACCATTGAACATCGTTTCCTGTGTTAGTACTGCTCTTCTTTTTTCTTTTCTGTTTTCAAGAACCCTCCCTCCTTTTGTTCTCCTTTATTTTTCTGCTACATTTTGGGGTTTATGTGGGTTTTGTTTTCTTCTTATGTTGTATGGTTTTTGTTGTTTGTGTTTGTATTTGGAAGATGGTCAATTGTGTTTCTGTGTTGGTTGTATATGGGTTGACTTTTTTTCCTACCATCAATGCTTCTTTGAGGAAAGCCAACTAACTATTTGATGAAAGGTTTGTGAGATAACTTTTGGAAGGGATGTTTATGTAATCCATTATGTTTTTAAAATTTAGCCATTCAATTTTGGGTCAGTTCATTCCACCCTTGAGAATTTATGACATTTGATTACTAAAAGAATTTAATTAAACATAATGAATTTTATGCTAAATTGACATTTCAGAATAAAATTGTTAACATTAATTTATCGTGGAATGTCGACATGACGACTAGTTTCTGGTGGCATAAATGAGCTTCGCCGGGAGAATATGGCAAAATTCTCCCTAATGAAGAACAAATCGATGCAAAATAAATCTCTTTATTAAACTCTAATCACCCCTTGCCTTCCATGGTTGATCTTTTTCTTCAAGGCTTTTAGTATCATTCGAATTACATCTCTTCCTTAATTATCTATATCTCATTTTCTTTTAGGAAGCTATCAGATGAATGTTTGATTGTATATACAATGTGTTGTGTAAAGCTTCCTCAAATCTTCAAGAGAACATAGAACAAAATAGACGCAGTGACAGTGTCTCGATGGTCAGTACAGGATTAGGGAAATCAGTTGTTTTGGAACAGTCGTCAATTCAAATTACTATGTTTGTTCAATTAGGTATACATGTGTTCGAATTTGGGTTCGTTATACCGTTTGACTTAATTAGCTATTGAAGTTCTATACTAATTGTTTCTTAAGTGAAATGCATCATACTAGCAATTCATCTAATTCAGTTATTCATACTACATCTGAGGATTCGTTCATTGTATCTTCTGCTAGTTTAGTTAAAGCCAAGAAGTTGTTGGAAGAGGGTGTTAATAACCCAACACTTGAGGGAAGATCTTTGACTATTTCAATTGATGTCTTCAAACGTGCAAGGGCACTTCTTGGGAATACAGACATAGGAAACTCCTTTACCTTATCTACTGACTCTTATGTCACTTGGAATTTTAAAAAAATTATTTCTTTTCCTTTTCGATGGAATAAGCGTGAAACTTTATTTATTGTTTTGTCTGTAAGAATTGTTAAACTTTTAATTAAAATCTTTTACTATTTACCATATATTATTATATTATATTGCTTACCATATTTCAATATGTATATGTATTATTATTTTATTATTACTAAATATTAATGATTAAGAATACTTGTCAACTTAAATTTATGATGTTTTGATCTTATCAACATTAAAATTTTAGGTATGTTTGTCTTTTAATATCCAAAAAATATTTACTTTTCAAAATTTAAATTACCAACCATATGTTTTTCAATAATAGGAATCATTAAAGAATCATTTGTGTATAAATCCATGGATTTAAATAAATTTATAGAAGCTGAATGAATTAGGTCAAAATTGTAATTATATCAACTTTTGGCAACGATTTTAAGAATTCATCGCCAAAAGTTGAGCTTTTTGCGACGATTAATAAATTTATTGTGAAAGGCTTCACCTTTAGCGACAAAAATGTAAAACCATCACAAAATGTGGAGCCTTTTGCGACAAATCCTATTAATTGTTGCCAAGCACATGCATTTAGCGATGATTATGAGAAACGTCATGAAAAGATAAGCTTTTTTTTACGTTATTGAAAATCGTCCACCAAAAGCTTACTTTTAGCGACGATTTTTGAATCTTTGCCAAAAAAACTGGCTAATACTCAGTTTTGTTGTAGTGTATCCATTTCAAATACCACTAAAAATTCAAATTTTAGAGGAGAGTAAGGATGCAACTTTGGATAAAAAAGATAGCTAAACATACAAAGTGTATCATAACTAGGATTTTGCTAAAATAGTTTGGGGTAAGGATTTTCATTATTTAATGTAGGAGTAGGAATTCTATTGATTAGATAAACCATTGTATCAAATGCACAATTTTAGTATTTAAATGGCACATATGAATGATGCAATAAGGACAAACCATTCTCCACAATATGTCTATGTTTCCTTTCGACGTAATCATTTTGTTCAGAGTTTTATGATATGATGATCTTTAGGTAATACTATTCTCAAGTAAGTAAGAAGTTAAGGCTTGATATTTACCACCTTAATTTGCTTGAAATTATTTTATTTTTAATCAAATGATGAAATTTAGTAAAAATACTAAGAAATTAATTTGAGAAAATAAATTTAGATGTATTTATTATAAGGATCATAGAACATAATATAATAACGATACCTATCAATAGAAACTATAGGAGATCGTTCCCAAAAATCTAAACAAATTAACTATGATGGACTTTGTGCAACAAATTGGACATATTAAAAGGTAACTTATGGCTTTTACTAATAAAACAAGCATGACAGAAACTGAATTATATTAGTATGTGAAACATGAAACACAATGCACATATGAGGATGTCCAAGTTTTGAGTGTCAGGTAGAGAGAGTGCAAGAATGAGCATAAATATGATAGATTCGTTAGTGAATAGGTTCAAGCAACATAGTGTACAACCCATAATCATTATGATTGATATGCATCAGTTCCTTTATGCAGATTTCCTTAAACACAAAATAGCTAGGAAAATTTCAATAGATATATTGTTACCTTTGGTAAAGGAATAAACAAAAAGTAATTTATTGCAAGATTACAAACCATGTAAAATATCATGCAAGGAAAAGTATAATTAAAAGAGTGACAATAAGAAAAGCCAATATTAGAGATTGAGATTGCTTTTCTATTACTAACTTGAACATCATTAGAGCCTTGATACTTAAAACATGATGTAGGATTTTCAATATTAGGTGTAAGATGATGCATTCCCTAGTGTTCATGATCCATTGATATTTCAACACGAGAGTAGGTGTAGCCAAATTGGCATTTAGCCTAAAATTGTGTGGTTGTTATTGATTGAACTTTTGAGTTGTACATTGTTTGCATAAATAACCTAGGCCATCATAATATGATAGATCAATTTGAGAATTTAGTTAGGTCTTTATGAATAAACATCTTCTTGATGATGAGAATATTATGTCTATGGGCCACCATTAAAAGAGGTAGAATAGATATTTTATCCATGACGATGATTTCGATCACACTACAAGAAAAATGGAGTTTAGCGACGAAAATTACTGACGGAATTTGTACACATTCCGTCGGTAAACTTATTTAGCGACGGAATTTACTGACGAAAAAAAGCGTCAAAAATACGGCCGTCGGTAAATTTACCGACAAATTTCTATCAGAAAATTACCAAAGGATTTGATTATTCCGTCGGTAATTACCTACGGAATTTTTTTCCGTCGGTAAATCCAATATATTTTACCAACGAACATTTGTTTCCGTCAGTAAATTTGGTAAAAACTATTTTTTATAATTTACCTACAAATTGTTCAGTTTCTCTGGTTACCTTCTATTTCTTGGCCAAGACATTCATCGAGACAAAGGAAGTTTGGTTAGTGTCTATGGACACATCTAAGCTTTGCCCCGGTAATAAACTGTCTTGTGATTAGCTCCCCAAACTTGGTCAGAGAAGTTGTTCAAGCCCAAGACAAAATCTTTGCGAACTACAACCCACCTAGCACTGCTAGAATCAGAAATTTATCCCAACATCACAACTAAAATCACGTCTTATCCCTTCTATCACTACCATTTATACCTTAAAATTGTTTTCCAATCACAAAATACACAAATAAACGAAAGTAATTAAATACCTAAATTAACTTTCATCCAATATACGAAA
>JAOTBA010000003.1:13668713-13685278 GCA_025629845.1 Erythroxylum squamatum | reverse complement strand
CTTGAATTTTGGTTTGGTGGATTATAATTAGTAAATTTGGAATTAATTGTTACAATTGGAAAATTGATGAATTAAAAGGTGCATTTACTTTAGGAAAAATGTCAAATTGACACATGGAAATTTAGGATCACTAAACCTATGAAATAAGTTACACATGGCAGTAGAATTGAGTGACATTTGGCAAATGAAATTAAGTGAAAAATGGAAACAGTGATTGAGTGACAAATGGCCTAGGATATTGGTGACATTTGGCAGCTTATATATGGGACAAATGGAATGCATGCATAGGTGACAAATGTCATTATGAAATGGTGACACCTAGCACCTAATGAGTTAAGCTACTGCAGGGATAGTTTCTGCGGGGTTTATTCTTCTTCTCCTTTCCTCTCACCATCGAAACACCATACCCTCACAACCCTGTGTTTTTCTTAAGTTTGTGTCCAATTGCCACACCAAAAATCCATGCTTTCACCCTTCACAAGATAGTAAAGCACCCTTCACAAGATAGTTATAGAACCAAAACATTATTGTTTTTGCTATTGTCTTTTATCTTTGGTGAAAACCCATCCAATTCCCACCTTGTATTTGAGTTGATCTTGCATGCATATAAGGCAAAGTAGACTTGATGAATTAAGGTGGAACTTGATCTAGACAAGTAAGTGGAGTATTGAGCTTTATGGCATGTTGTAATAGAAAGTTTATGATGATTAAATTGGGATGGATTGCATGTGATGTTGGTGATGAAGTGTGCTTGAAAATGATACGTGAATTGGATACTTTTTTGTTTTGTTTTTGATGCATGAGAACCGTAGGTTATATGTTGGAACCCCTCCCTGGTGAGACACGTGTCCGACGTCCTCGTGAGATGGAGGAATTCCTCACCACGAAAATTAACTAAATCGAACTTATTTTAATACCATCCGAACAGATCTTGTAAGATTCACCCTAATAATCCTTAAAACCTTAAATTAATTCTAACTAAAAAAAATTAACAAACTACACCTAAAAATAAAAAAGAAAAAGCTTAGTATTAAGAAAAAGGAATCGGGGCCTAACATTATAGGATGCTATATGGATGATTTAGATTGAGATTTGCAGATTAAATGAAGGTGAATTTATGCTAAAGAAATGTGCTAGTGAAGTGTTCTTGAATTTGGAAAACAAAACTAGGACTACATATATGATAAGATTAAGTGAACGAAAGTTTCTGTTTTGTTTTTGTATGCATAAAAGATAAATAGTTTATGAGCTACCAATTTAATGATTTTAAGTTGGAATTGGAGATGAAATTGATGAGGAATTAAAGTATAATTAAGGTATAATTAAGATATAATTAATAGGCTTATATTTGGCATGAAGGTGTTGGAATCTGGAAAATTAAGGGAAATTGGATAGTGCACTTTGGGGCACTCATACCATGATCATGGGAAGGTCCCCCACGATTGTGGGCAATGCATTGAAGTGAAAATTTTCTGTTTTGCATAATTTTTGAACCACATAAGGATAATTCATTTTACTTTAGTGTATTTGGACTTGATTAAGGCTTGAAAAGAACTTAGATAGTTTCTTGATTAATTAGTTAAGGTAGTTAATTGACATTATAACTTAAAGAATATATTATCTTGATATCAATGTGCTTAAATTTGGAAATTATGAGTTGTTAAAGTATAAAGGTGTTCTTATGAATGCAAATATGATCCAAAGGATATGAGTAATGTGTATTAGGTATAAATGAATGAGAATTGGGAAAGAATTGTGTGAATATACTGCTAAAAAAGGTTTGTAAATGTATGAATGATGAATTTAGAGTAATCAAGTTTACTTAAGGTATAAACCTAACTGTAACTAGTTATATACAAGTTATGATGTTTGAATGGTTAAGATTTGTGAATAAGGATACATACAGCATGTACATTGAACATGACACATATACATGTGCAGGATTGTATATTCACTTGATTGAACAACTTAGTAATATGTGAACTATGTGTGTATTGTATGACTTTAGATGCACAAGTCGATTGCTAGCATCGAAACATTGCCGGATCATTAAGGCAATAACTTATCTGGAGCGTACTGTGAGTTAACCTAGATGTTTCTCACAATGATTGAATTGTTTTTGGTTAACTTTCAGTTATTGAACGATTACTTATATGATTGCTGTGATTTTGGATATTATTGGTCCGAGGAGTTTGACACTTGGGACTTTATATGGAAGTGTTTTTAAATTGTATGTGTAATATGGGATGTGTACTCAACTGAATGTTGAATACCGGACTCAGGTTTGAAAAATGTGATAAATGACATGAACACATTGAATGAAAAGTATTGATAACATATTATGTGAATTGATGCATTTCATTACATTGATATGCATGATCAAATAAAAGAGTTGAGACTGGAGTGACCAACATGAAAAAGAGTTTTAAGCTCAGGAATTGTTCACAAAGAGCCACAAGCTCAGTTAATAATGAGCCCGGTGTCCACAACGGATATGGGACAGTAATTGAAATGAGCTTAGTATCCGCAACGGATATGGGACAATAAATAAGCACTCAGTCATAAAAAAATAAAATGAAAATAGAGTTGCGTGTGTTTTTGTAGATATATAACTTTACATGTATCATATGAATGATTGAGATGAATTAATGGATTGTTCTGGAATAGTGTTATGAAATGATTGTATATATGTTGTACTTGTACTTGATGAAATATGACAAAATGTGATGTGGGATTTGATACTGGATGATGTGTTTAACTTCTTGAAATTGGTTATATACTTGACTTTGTGTTTTGACTAGAGTGAGCACATTGATGATGGTTCGCTCACCGGGTTCGCAAACTCATCAAAATTGCAACGTTGATTTTTAGGTATAAGGAAGTTCTAGCTTCTAAGGCAACTAAGTAGAATTCTCATACTGTCAAGAACAAGAATGGCTCAAACGTTTAGTCAGCAGATATCTTAGGAGTCTAATTAGGATGTGTTTGTTTAACTTCTCATTTCATGTTAACAATTTGAATGGAGTTGAAAACTCTCAAATGTTATGTAATGTAAATACATGGATATGAATTGTAATAGTACAATGTAAGTAAGTTTATTTTTGAATAGAATGAGAAGATTGATCATTTTGAATACTTATGTATGATGCCATAATAAGTTAATGTGACTGTTCTAACATGCCATTCTCACAGGGTATGCCCTTGAGTATCCCCTGGATGTTCGGGCATATTCTCTATGGAAGTGGTATGTTACAATTGGTCCTCTTTGTTAATTGCCTTTGCTAATAACAAATTTAATGTTGTTGATGAGAAGGAATACGAAAACAAACATTATTGTATCAAAGGATTATGAAGTATTTTTTTTCAATATTTAAATCAAGGTCAAGTTAAGAAGAAGCTTAAGATACATCGAGGTTATTTCATGTATTGTTTATTGCCGGCTCAACTTGATTGTCTTTGATAGTCTAAAAGGCTCACCTGTATAAATATTTCATTTAAGTTCATTCCATAAGTCTTTAAATTTATCAAGAGGTATTGAAGCATTTTTTCTTTAATATAAAAGCCACTTAATCTTTCAAATAATCTTAGGTAAAATTTTTAGGAAGTGTTCTTAATCTTAATGACATTAATCAAAATTGAGTTTGATCATTTAAAAGTATTAAAATCATATTTTCAGGTAATTGGTCAACCTGTATATGTTAGTGATCGACCAATATAGGTTAAAGTTATTAAATTTGAAGTACTGAGAGTTTGTTGTAACATTAGTTGATGTATTGATTGACCAATTTATCATATTGGTTGACTAGTGTCCTTTATTGGTCAACTAATGTTGTAATGATTAGTGAATCTTAAGCTTTTAATGCCTTATAGTCGACTAATGCTTCATATATAGATGTTGTAACTGTTAGTTCTTGGTCCCAACTGCTATTTGAGGTCTTAAAACACTATAAATATGTGTTTTCTCATTGAATTTTAGCATCAATAATTATTTGAGTTCCTTTACATATATTTCTATTTTTTTTTAAATTATTTGAGGATTCATTGTCTCATTTTGAGTGTGTGAGCCTTTTTGTGTATCCAAGTGAGCAAGATTGAGCTATAAGCTATTTTTATTGTAATTATTGCATTGTGTTTATTATAAAGTGGTTTGAGGTTCCTATTTAACTTGAAGAAAGATTGAAAAAATGTTCCTTTTTTCCAAAATAAAAGAATACACAAAGGTTATTCTTCGCTTTAAAAAAAGAATTATAGTGGAAATCTAAGACGAGTCTTAGGACTGGATATAAGCAAGGATTATGCAAACAACTATAAATTGGTTTCCATTTCAATTCCTTTATTCTTTACTTTATGGTTTACAAGTGTAATACAATTCACTTACTTGTATTTCAATCTTGCGTGATAGTTTGTAGACATTATTTTTATAAGGTAGTATACTTTAATTAAATTCTTGAATTCACGTAATTCACCCATTCTCTTGGATTCCATTAGAGAATAACAAGTAGTATCAGTGGGCTTATAGGGCTAGTATTTCAAACGAAATCCTATAGCAAAGGTTATAATGACATACTTAGGAGCATCTTCATCATCCTTTAAGCAAGAGGGTTAAAACATTAGTATAGCCCTTTTTTTTTTTATAAATGATTACCTTTATTGAAAAACAAGAATGAAAATTTTCTTAATGGTCGAAAATGCTGACTTATAGGAAATTGGTCTATACATTCCTACTATAATTATAGATGATAGGAAAGCTCCTAAGTAGAAAAAGGAATGGGATCCTCAAGAAAAAGAATCGGATCCTCAAGAAAAAAAAGATTAATCTCTTTAAATATTAAAGTTGTCCATATTTTGTTTTCATACATTGGGAAGAATTGAATACAATAGAGTCTTTATATGTGAACCGATTCACAAAATTTGACATACACAAGAAATCATGAAGGAACAAATCAAGTTAAAGAAAGCAAAATTAGTATGCTAACTCATCAATATGCATTGTTCCAAATGAAACATGATGAAAGCATTTATAGTATATATACTAGATTTATTGATACTATCAATGTTCTCAAGGGTTTTAGAAATACCTATACTAACATTATGGTGAGAAAGTTGCTTAGGTCACTATAAAAAACGTGGGAAGCTAAAATGAGAACCATACACGAAGTTAAGAACCTAATAACTCTACCATTAGAGGAGCTCATTGGATCTTTCTTTTCATAAGAAATGAGGCTCCAAAAGATGCAAGAATAATCGTTGTTTTTGAAGAAAGGAAATTTAGTATTCAAATTCTCAAAGGAAGAATCAAGTAAAGAGGAAGAGATATAATCTAGCAAAAGTGATGAAGAAGATATTACTTTAATCACTAGAAAATTCAAGAAATTCTTGAAAAATAATTCCTCAAAAGGAAAGGAATACAAAGGTTGTAAGATAAATTTAAAATGTAAATCAAATAGCATTATTTGCTCCGAATGTAGGAAACCCGAACAGATGAAGTTTCAATTTCCTCTCCTTAATCAAAATGATAAACATAAAAGAAATGACAAGAAGGAAAAGAGGGACAAAGGTAAAGAGAAGGCACTTAAAGCCTCCACTTAGAATGACACCAACGACTTCAAAAGTGAGCATTCGAAAAGAGATGTAGCTCATATGTGCTTTATGACAAAAGATGACAAGGTACTCTCTAACTTTAAATCAAATGAAAGCAATCGTGACATTGATTTTTGACATATGATGAGCTTTTTGAGAATATTGAAATTATAAGCATGAAAAAGAAAAAGTGTTGTGCCCAAAATAAGTTCTAAAAATACCTAGACTATCCTACTCGCAAGTATACAAGGTAGTTGTAGTTGATTACCCAGGGTTGTCTCCCACGGAGGTGAAATTAGTTCACTTAAATTAACTTTGAATAAAAAAATAGATGCAATCTTAAACACTCTATCCCGATTTTTTGTGTGAAGGCTTTAAAGGAAATCACAAAATTAAACTAAAAAATAAAAGAAATTAACCGGGAGCAAAAATGAATGGATTACTCGAAGTGGAAAACTCTTGAGAATTAATGTCACTCATTTAATCTCCTATGCATGACTAAGGGGAAATGATTGGATAGTTTCCATACTAAAATTATCAATTGGGTTCTAAAATTGGTTCAAATAACAAACTAATCTAACTTTCATATTTGAAAAGTTTATCATCCAAATTAATTATTAAACCCAACTAATAATTACCACTTAAGTTAATATATTGCTAATTCTTAACCAAAGCGTCCATAGTTTCTCGTTCTATATTAAACTTCATCTCTCAATCATTTGTTTAATACCAAAATGATGCAAAGTCAAGCACTTGTCACGGTGGTGACAAGTTATGCCACCACCTTTCTTCTTTTTTTTTTAAGTAAGATTTACGTCAACTTTCCCTTCAACCCTCATGTAAAATTCACAAAATAATCCATTTAACATTCATGCAATATTCACATCATTTTCACTCAATTTATCTCAGGTTTGGATCAAAACACAAGGATTTGTAACCATAATTAAGATACGAAAGCAATTAAAAACAATAGAAACTAGACACAAAAATTCCCCCACACTTAAACTATGCTTATCCTCAAGCATAATAAAGAACATTATACTATACAAAAACAACCAATGGAAACAACAATTTTCCCAAATAATAGTCAAAGATATCAATGATCATTTCAATAAACACAACCTAAAAACTTGAAACACATAATACTTCATGAACAAGCTATTCTTCACATATTTAGTCAAAATCAACAAGTACTTCAATTCAAAGAACCATCAACAAGTGTGATAGACACTCACTCTACTCTCCATCTTCTCAAGCATTCAAAGGTAAGATATGTATTCACTCATCGTTCATTTCATGTAACGCATCTACCATAAGCTTGCTTACTAATCCAATCTCCACCACTCATATCAAACAAAAACATCAATCCAAAGGTCTCTATTTTGGTTATAATGGGGTCAGCCTAAGGGTAGGAAATAGGAAAATTACAGTTTAAAATCACAAAACAAATTGAGCATTTAAAGTAATATAAATAATGAAGCATAAAGCATTTAATTATTTCCTTTTAAGTTAACAAGATAATCAATCCCCATTTTATGTTTCTCCTTTTCTTTTCATTTTCTGCTTATCTTCTCTTACTTCCTTTTCCTTTTCTATTTCTCTTTTTTCTTTTTCTTATTTATTTATTATTTAGAACAAGAACAAGTTTAGAAGGGGTAAAATGTAGTGAAGGGATACAAATTATTACAACCATACCCATTTCTAACTAAAAAATCAACTATATCCTATGATTCCCCTACACTTATTTAAACAATTATTCCCTAAACCCAATCATACATATTCAAATGCTCAACTTGCCTTATGGTAGGTACAATGAAGAGGATAAATAATTAAGGACAAGGTTCATTTTTTTGGGGTTTAAAGAAAGAAAAAGTTTCATGTTAAGCTCAAAGGGGGTCCACTAAAGGTAACATCATGGTGATTTTTTAAGAAAAAGGGATAAATCATAATTGCCTTTATCATTTCAACGTTTGCATAAGATTATATGACCTCAACTAATAGTATTTGCAAGCAAGTTCTAGAGTCCCTCAATCATGAAAGAACACTCTCAATAAAGAATACTTGAATTTGGTGTTTAATAGTCCAAAAAGGCTCAAATTCTTACCAAATGAAAAATATCATTCACTATCACAACAAGCTAATGTCGGTTAACCGAAATCTAAGTCAATTAGTCTAAGTATGCAAGTATACTCATTCACTCATATTATGCATTTCTAATTCTGATCGATTTTATGTCATTACTATGCATCTCTAACTATTAAATGGGAAAACAAACACATAACACACAAATAATAAATATATATTTTTTAACTAATACTCCCCCCACACTTAAACATCACATTATCTTTAATGTGATACAAAAAAGTAAAAGAAGGACCTAAGACACAAAATAACATGAACAAGGACAAACATTAGAACTAAAAGGCATTAAAATGACAAGCAGTAAAAATAATAAAAAGAAAAGGGATAGAAATACGATACAAAAGTGTAGGTGGTGGTGCATCGATGCGGTGTGAAGTATGGCAATAAGCATATCGTACTACATTGAGGAGCGATAAACAGCTAGGAGGAAGACAAATAGAAGAGATTGAGAAATAGGACTATGCACAAACAAAGTAAACAGATTAAGTCAAGTTTAACTAAAAAGAAATAACAAACAACTATTGAAAAACAAAACAGAAATTATATGGGTTGCCTCCCATTTAGTGCTTCTTTAATGTCTTTAGCTGGATACCTTAACCATCATGCTCAAAGTGGATCGCTCAAAGTGATCGATTCCACTATTTTCTTCTCTTCATTAGGATTTTTCCTCAACCTCTCCCTCAGTTGGATCAATTAGCAATTGACATCACTTATCAATTTCTTTCACCAAGCCCAACTTCTTATCTTCTTCTTCCTACAAGGTGAAATCAAAATATGCAACATTAGTTTGATCAACAAAAGAACAATCTTTAGAAACAGTAGTAGGAATATGTTCAACATTAAAGATTGAAAATTCTATAGTTTTACCCAAAATAGTCGTGCTCAATTTCCTATTCTTCACATCAATCGAGGTATTGGTAGTGGCCATGAAAGGCCTCCCTAGGAGTATGGTGTGCTCCTTCCCTTGCTTTTTAACCTCCCCCATGTCTAGGACAACAAAGTCTATAGAAACAATCAATCCTTCAACCTTCACTAACACATCTTCCATTATTCCTTTCGGATAACGGATTGACCTATTAGTTAATTGCAAGCATATGTTGTTAGGTCTTAATTGCTCCTAAGTTAAGCATACCCTTAACCTCCTCATCATTACCCATTGATACCTTTATGATGAAACTCCCTGGATCTTTCAATTTAGGGGGTAACTGCTACTGAAGGACTGCACTTGCTACTTTTAAAACTATCACCTTCTTATGTGGTGCAAACTTTCATTTTTTGGTGTTTATTTCTTTGAAGAACTTCACATAGGCTGGAATATTCCTGATCACATCTAACAATGGAAGATTAATATTAACTTTAGAAAGCATGTTATAGAGATCAGAAAATTGCTCATTTTGTTTCGAGTCCTTAAGGCGACTTCTGGTAGTCTATAAGGATCGGTCGCCATATGTAGTCTTGGTTTTTCATCACCTTTGGTTACATGATTGAGTTTTTTACCTCCCTAAACATAACTTGAAGAGTCGTTCCCATTGCTTTCCTCATTTTGCCCATCTTTTCCTTTAACGAGGCTCTCCTCTTCTTAATCAAATAAATTAGACGTGTTAGATGGAGTCTCAACATGATTATCTATCAACTTATCACTTCTTAAAATCATAACGACCTTGGCTTGTTCAAGTTGACTGGGCAACTTTTCTTTTTGATTGCCTTGCATTTGAGTAGCGAGTTGCCCGACTTGAGTCTCAACCCTCTTTACAGAAGATTCCAATGAATCCAATCTTTTGTTGTTCATCTTTTGATTATAAGCAGTCGCTTGAATGAACGCATTCAGGCTTTCCTCCAAAGAAGGCTTTCTCGGTTTGTTCTGACATGAAGATTACCCTTGGAACTGATTCTACCTTTGAAATTTTTGATATGGTGGTTAGGGCTACGCTGGTGGATTGCTGGACTTCCAAAAGAAATTAGTGTGGTTTCTTCATCCAGGGTTATAGGTATTTGAATATGGATCATTATGCTCCCTCGGTTGAAAACCATTAAGTAAATTTGCTTGTTCTTCCTCACCTACAAAATATTTAAAAGAATACGAACAAGCATTAGTTTTATGACTAAAAGTTCCATATACACCACATACCTTATGATTCGGAGCACCTTGGGATTGTCTCATGGTTAGGATTTTCACATGCTTTGTAAGCTCTGCCAATTGTATAACCATTTCTTGATTTGAAGTCACTTTATAAACTCTTGCTCTTCTCCCTGTCACACTCTTTTATTGAGAATTAACCCCTAAGATTTCGAAGATCTTATATGTTTCTTCAGCAGTCTTCCTCCCATAAGTCCTCCTACTGCATTGTCCACTGTGTACTGACATTATTGTGTCTATCCATTATAAAAGAACTAGTTCTGCATGTGGAGTGGAAAATGATGGTGCAGACGCTGTATTAACAGAAGCTTAAAGCGTTCCTGTGCCTCATGGAATGGCTCTCCCTCCATCTGAGTGAAGGTAGCTATCTTTGTCCGTAACTCAGAAGTCTTCTAATGGGAATAGAACTTTCCCATGAATTTGTTGTACACTTCCTCCTATGTAGTCAATAAATTGGATGGAAGGGTCATCAACCATACCATGGCCCGATCCTTAAATATGTATGGGAAGTACCTCATCTTGAGTTGATCTTCATTTATGCCATCCAACAAGAATGTCTTAAGAATGGTATAGAATTCCCGAATGAAGTTTAAATGGTCTTCATTGGGAACCCTATAGAAAAATGGCAGCATGTTGTAGTGGATACTCTTCAACTTATAGTTTCTGGTTACCTCTCACAGACGAATGCACGAAGTGGCAGTACCGATTATTAATTTGCATACTCCTTCATTACTGGCTGCCTTTTGCCCATCTCTTGATCTTCCGGTTTAGGTCCCTCAAGACTGTCTTTAAAGTCCCTTAAAGTTCGTCTTATCTGATATACATTGTTAATAAAGGGAGCAAGTTCGTCTTCCCGAGACCTCTTTCCTCGCATAAACCAAATAAAAACAACAGTGAATTAATAGGAAAATTATTTTAAAAACTTAATGAAATAAAACAACACAATATATGCATGAACAGACAAAAAAGTTGACAAAAGAATCAAAATAAATTTAAGTGCAAACACTAAACACTTCCCCAACAACGGTGCCAAAAACTTGTTGTTCCCAAAATAAGTTCTAAAAATACCTAGGCTATCCTACTTGCAAGCATATGAGGTAGTTGTAGTTGATTACCCAGGTTCGTCTCCAATGCAGGTGAAATTGGTTCACTTAAATTGACTTTGAACAAAAAATAAAACAGATGCAATACTAAACAATCTATCCCGATTTGTTAAGTGAAGGCTTTAAAGGAAATCACAAAATTAAACTAAAAAGTAAACAAAATTAAATGGGAGCAAAAACGAATAGATTAAACGAAGTAGAAAACTCTTGAGAATTAATTTCACTAATTTAATCTCCTATGCATGACTAAGGGGAAATGATTGGATAATACCATTTGGGTTCTAAAATCGATTCAAATAACAAACTAATCTAACTTTCGCATTTGACAAGTTTATCATCCAAATTAGTTATTAAACCTAACTAATAATTACCACTTAAGTTAATATATTTCTAATTCTTAACCTAAACATCCATAGTTTCTCATTCCATATTAAACTTCTTCTCTCGATCCTTCGTTTAATACCAAAATGATGCAAAGTTGGTCACGCTATTACTTCTACTCAGTTCAAAAACATAGCAAACATAAGACAACAACACAGTCCCTCATTCATGCATATTTGACTAAATAACTATATTAATACTTAAGAAAAAGAGATCATCCCATCACGAAAAATAACAAGATTCATCATATTCAAATACGTCAATCCCATTTTTATCAGTATAAGAGAAGTATTTAAGCAATAAACTAAGTAAATAACCAAATGAACTATTAAAAGATAATAAAGTATCATTCGGTTAAGCTAATAAGATAACGAGTCTAGTAAAATAACAAAGAAACAATGCAACAGATAAAGAATAGAATAAGCAAACAAAGATTAGATGAGGGAGTTATGGTGATCTCCTGCCCCTCTCAAGCTTCCTGCATTATCTCTCACCTTCTGCTTCTGCTTGCCTCTCACATAGATGATCAGATGTTCACTCTGTTTCCACCTCTCTGTTGTTCTTCTTCTTCACCCTACTCTCTCTATTCTCTTTTCTCTTCCTCTGCCTTCTTTCTCTCTATCTATTTTTTGTCTCCTAGAATAAGTCTCTGTGCGGTGTGAAAGATGTGCATGATGGAATATGGAATGTCAAATCTAGAATGTGCCGCCACCCTCCTTACTTTTTCTATTTGTAGTCTGTTTTAGGTCTAGGTTTTCGAGCCGTCCCTCCTGTACATGACACGTAATAAGTTGATGAATTAATGGGTCACGGGTGACAAGTTAAGTCAACCCCATGAGGGCACTTGTCACAGTAATGACAAGTTATGTCACCACCTTTCTTCTTTTTTTCCTTTTCATGCAAGATTTATGTGAACTTTCCCTTCAACCTTCATTAAAAATTCACAAAATAATCCAATTAATATTAATGCAATATTCACACCATTTCCACTCAATTTATCTCACATTTGGATCAAAACACCAGGATTTGTAACCAAAATCAAGATATGAAGGTAATTAAAAGAAATAGAAACTAGACACAACAAAAAGCTATCTTCCAAACTTAAAGAATTTCAAAAGAATCTAGATGTATGAATAAGTGAAAATGAAAAGATAAAAAGTAAATTGTGTAACATTTAAGCTTCTAAAGGTGTAGTAATAGCGGATGGTTATGGGTTAGAGACTTTTAAACATGAGAATGAACAATTATAAAAGGAAGTTGATTCTCTCAAGGAATCATTGTCCAAATTTACTAATGGAAGTGAGAAATGAGAAACTTAAAAACAAGTTAAGAGCTCAAAAGAGTCCTAATAATAGGCATGGAATTGAATATAGTTATAGGGATGCTTCCAACACCAAAATTAAATTTGCCAAGGGAAAACTTTTATATATCAAAGAATCAATGCATAGGATGACAAATGAACATAGAGCATCCACATCTAACCATACACAAAGCATATCTGCTAGGGCTTAAGCCAAGAGAAAAGCCTCTCACTTTCGTATATCATTTACAATCTAAACCTAGAATTTAACACTTATAAGGAAAGAATAGGTGCAACTTCTATACAAAAAAAAAGTAATCTCACTCATACCATTTTAAGCCTTATACCAAGCATAATTATAAGGTATATGTTCACACTCCACACAAGCAACATTACGATGAAAGAAACATGTCTTATATATATATATATGTGTGTGTGTGTGTGTTGGCAATTTTTTCATTATCCAAAGAGAGCATTTAAATCACTTACATAAAGAAAAAGTTTCCATGAAGCAATGCACATAGAAGAACAAGTAATGCATTCATACATTAAAGTACAATGGTTCATTTTCATATTATCAAGTCATATAAGATGGTACGTTACTTTTGTGGTAAATATAGGCACATTAATAAATTTTTCTTCTCAAGATAAAAGGCAATGAATAAACCCTCAAGTAAGTAAGTTGAAAAGAAGAGGGAGATTAACAAGTAAGGACATGAGCTCATTTAGGTACCTAAAACATATTAACTAGGTTATTTTGTAGATCTCTAAGAAAAAAGGAATAAATGGTACATGTATAGTGGGTGTTCAAAGTATATGATCGATAAAGCATCCTAATTCTCAAACCTTAGACATATTCACTATATTTGGAGATAACGCCAAGGGTAAGATAATTGGCATCAACAAAGATATTAAGGTAGATCACACTATTATTGATAATGTACTTTTAGTTTCTAGATTGAAGCATTAATTGTTAAGTGTTATTAAGGTAGATCATATTATTATTAATAATGTACTTTTAGTTTCTATATTGAAGCATAAATTGTTAAGTGTTAACTAACTTTGTGACAAAGGATACAAAGTATAAAGATCATACATTCTATCTAGAGTAGATGACAATAGTATTTCATTTTTGGGAAAAAGAGAAGGAAACATATATATAATAAATTTTGACAATTTCTCTAACCAAGATGTAAAGTGCCTAATGTTTATCAGTGAAGATGCATGGATTTGGCATGGGAGACTTAGACATAGAAGATTGGACCTCATCTCCAACGTCAACTCCATACAACTTGTAAATGGACTCCCAAAGGTCAAATTTGAGACAGACAAGATTTGTGGAACTTCTTAAATGGGAAAACAAACTAAAAGCTCTTCTAAAAGAAAGAAGTTGGTAACTTCCACTAAACTTTTACAATTACTTCATATGGATTTGTTTGGACTAACTAAGATTGCTAGTTTAGGTAGTAAAATTTAAGCTTTTGTCCTAGTTGATGATTTTAGTAAATTTACTTAAGTCTTATTCTTAGCGAACAAAGATGATTACTTTGGAGTGTTTGTTAATTTTTTTCAAAAAGGTACTAAACGAAAAGGAACTTTCAATTATGTATATTAGGAGTAACCACAGTAGGGAATTTGAAAATGAAAAGTTTGAAATCTTTTTGTGAGGATAACAATATTTTTCACAATTTTTCTTAACCAAAAACCTCTTAAAAAATGGAGTTGTTGAAAGTAAAATAGGACGTAACAAGAAATGACTAGGACCATGATCAGTAAGCATGATCTTCCTAAGTAAATGTGGGTGGAGTTAGTTCCCACTGTAAGTCATATGTCAAATAAAGTCTATATAAGACTAATCTTAGACAAAACTCCCTATGAACTTTGCTATAAGAAGAAGCCAAAAATCAATTACTTAAAAGCTTTTGGCTGTAAGTGTTATATCTTGAACACTGAAGGCAACTTAGGAAAGTTTGATTCCGAAGCAGATGAGGGAATTTTTCTTGGCTATTCCTTAACTAGTAAAGCGCATAGGGTGTTTAATACTAAGAGCCTTTCTATTAAAGAATCTATGCACATTGTTCCTGATGAATCTAACCCTCTTATATTGAATAAAGATTTTGAAAATATAGGAACATCCAAAGAACTAAAGACATTAGCCCTTGAAGGAGACAAAAGTTATCACGAAAAAATCATTCATAAACATGTTGTCAAACTAAGTAAAGGAAACAAGAAGGATAAAGAACTCATAAGAAATTGAAAATTCAAAAATTTCCATCCTCTTAATCAAATTTTTGGTGATGTTCAACAAGGGGTAATCATTATATATCATCGTAAAGATTTAACTCATATTGCATTCATTTATCAAGTTAAGACAATAGAAGAGGCCTTTAATGATAAAAGTTGAGTTCTAGCTATGAATGAGTATTTGAATCAATTTGAGAGGAATAAAGTATGGACTTTTGTACCTAGACCTAGTAATCACTAAACTATAGGTGTCGGACCTCGCTCCCGAGGCCCGGCGGTCCCGGGACACGAGCCCTGCTGATGCCCGTTCTCGAGACTCTGTGCCTTGCTGAAGGTCTGAACCTGACACTCTCTGATAACTCACATTAGTGGTGAGCATGCACTGATTGAGACTTAAACCCTAACTATTCTCGAAAATTTCAAGAATTTGACTTTTTAAACCCATGTCCGTTAAACGGACATGAGTGTCCGTTAAACGGACATGAACTGGACTTGGGTACTGTTTTACCCGAACCTGTCCGTTAAACGGACAGGCGTGTCCGTTTGACGGACACAAGCTGGCTACGCACAGTAATTCACCCGAACCTGTCCGTTAAACGGACAGGCGTGTCCGTCCAACGGACACGAGGTGGCAAATGTACACTATTTCTCCCGAATCTGTCCGTTAAACGGACATGCGTGTCCGTCTAACGGACATGATGCTGCTACTGAATACTATTTCACCCGAGACTGTCCGTTAAACGGACAGGGGTGTCCGTCTAACGGACACGATGTGAACAAGGGGTGAATTTTCACCCGAATCTGTCCGTTAAACGGACAGTCATGTCCGTTTAACGGACAGGGAAATTTTCAGAATTTCCCCTGCCCTTTTTCAGCTTGCCCCGAATTGGACCAAAACTCAAAGACACTTCTAATCTTCCAAAACTCACCCATTCTACTACTGCAACACTGCATATCAAGTCAAACACCGAGTTCGACTTATCAAAACTCAACCTCAACTGCAATTTAACCCTCAACTCAACACAACCAATACATTCATGCAATACTCATCAATCATAAACCTAATCATGCAATCTTTAAAAGTCATAAAGATCATGTGAATTATCATAAGTCAAATACACTTCATTTACATCAAAACTAATGTTTTACAATGCTTTAGTGGGCATTTCAAGCCCTTTACAATTTGAGCCAAAATACATCTTGCTAAAATCAACTGATTTTCTTAAAATGCATCTAAAGCATTGTTTACAAAAACTCGACTTGAAACTACAAAATCGACATGTTCTTGGAGTATGCCTTTAAGCTCATTCTTCTGGATCGTGCTCTTCACCTGGAAATGGGACGGGAAGGTGGGGGTGAGCTTTCGCTCGTGGGTAACACGTTTATATTTATGATAATAAGCTGAATTCATTGAACTATCTATACTTTTGGCAATTTTGCATAATAACCAATAACACATGAATTTCTTAATCTATCAATCTCAAAGCATAACTTTCATGAATCAAGCATTTCTCAATCTTGCAAAAACATGCTAACACATAAACACATAGCTAATGGTTTGGTAAGTCCACAAATACTGATGAGCTACACAAGTGTAGTCATATGCTGAGGAGTCCTAAAAGGAACATCCTTGCCACAATCGGGCAGGCGGGCGAAGCCTATACTGGTCAACGTGCAC
>JAOTBA010000003.1:13613549-13633619 GCA_025629845.1 Erythroxylum squamatum | reverse complement strand
AGCTCACTATAAGGAACTAATTTAAGCACAAAAATTACAATTAGGAGTCAAAAAGTGCATTAACAATCATGAAAGTGTAGCCAATTAATAATATAAAATTGGGCTCAATCAATCTAATACATTAAGCAGAAACCCCAATAGTAGTAAAACATGGATTCAGATAGTGAGGTTATTAGATCTATTGCAAAAAGGAACATAGAATGTGGAGTTAAATTTTGGGTAAATCAAAGTAGTAATTGCTATGGAATTGAAGATCAGTGTCACATGAAAGGATTAACAAAACCTAAATTGAGGATTCAGAAATTGTGAATCTTATTGAGGAATTGAAAATGAATATGAATTCTGAGATTGAATCGGAAAAAGATGCTTTATGATCGAAAAGAGAAGTTTGTATACCTGATAGAAATGATTGAGCAAAGAAGTTACTAAAGAAAGCACAAATAACAACTTAAGCTATACATCCTAGTAGGAATGCGCCGAAACAACATTTAGCGGTTAAGAATGTAGATTCAAGTGACTGAATGTTTGATTTTGCCAATAGTCTTAACTATTGAAGATATGCTTGGAACTTAGATTTTGGAGTTCATAAAAACACGAGGTTAATGTGTAGTTGTTTGACTTTAAGCATAACAATCAGTATCACAGTGATGTTATTAGAGTACCATATAAGGTGTTATACAATAAAAAAAGTCATTCTCCCTTACACTGGATTGAATAAGGCCTAAAATAGTTAAAAACCAGAATAGATGGGAGATGTTGGGATAAGTGAAATTGATAGATATTTGAAATTAAGTGATTCAAAAAAGATAAATGAGTTTGGTGGATTAACACCGAAGATATGGACTGTATTAACACTACAGTGATGTGAATTAATAAGTGAAAGGTAATTTGTCTATGAGAGTATCACCTTCCCAAGGTGTGCATGGATTGAGTGTAAGATGTGCTTAGGTTAGGATAAAGAAACAAATCAACTTGAATTGTATTGGTCCATATAATGTTATTAAGAATCGAACCATTGACTTATGAGTTAGTATTACTAACAAAGATTTCACAGATTCATAATGTGTTATATGTGAGTATGCTAAAAAATATCAATATGATCTAGTGTTGGTGTTATCGACGCAGGATGTGGAAAATTGTTAGTAATATGAGATATATATCTTGAGGAATTGGTTAAGAAAGTGAATGATTAAATAAGTGATTGAAAGATCGAGTGAGTCTATTGACTATAGTCATTCAGAACAAATTATTCAAGTGAAGAAGTTACTTGGGAGATTGAGGAAAACATAAGACAACATTACCTCCACTGTTTGATCACTTAGGTAAGAATTTCGAGGACGAAATTCTTTAAGGCGGAGAATTGTTGGACCCCAAACTTTTCTCAGAAGTTAGAACTATTAAATGAGAAATTGTTGGTGATTAGTTATGAGTAAAGAAGAAGGAGAATTCTTGAATTATAAATGAAGTGAGAAATGGTTTAGGTACAAGATAGGTTATATGTGAAATGTTGGAAGTTAAAAGCTGGAAAATGTAGTTGAAACTTGTTCATTGAGTATGCTTCGGTGTTTTAACCATAACTTTTTCTCTAGTTATCCAAATGAGATTATTCTTGATTTGGATTAAATTAGAGGCTTAGGATACAAATGTTCTGAAGAAATTGAGTTTTAATTCAGTCTCTAAGAATTTTAATATTTGGATGGAAATTAAGTATAGAATACTATTTTAGTATAGGAACAGAACAAAAATGTTTGGGACATAACTTTCAGATTTATGAACCAAATTGAATTATGTTGGTGTCATTAGAAACTTATGACAATGGGGAACATTTTTCTAGAAGGAAGTATTATCAAATTCCTTCAATTTTTCCATGATCATTGGTTAAGTAGTTAGAAGTATAAGATGTTAGTTTTAACAGACATAAGGGGGTAAAATGGGAAGGACAAGGTAAATAAAGGGTAAAATGGGAAAAAGACTAAATGAATGGTCTTGAAATAAGAAAGAAGAAGGAGAGGATCATGAGAAGCTAAGAGAAGAGAGAAAAAATGTAGAGAAAGAAGAGAAGAAGAAGAAGAAAATCGTGGGCGAAGCTAGGAAAAAGAGAAAATCATGGAGAAAGAAGAGAAATCAATCTTGTTAAGGTAAGTTAATCATCTTTTCTTCTTGCTTTATTAAAGAAATGGGTTGTGCTGAGAATGAAGGAGTTAGAGAGAGAAAGGAGTTTTCTGCAGAGATTGAAGGGTTTGTGTTGGAAAAAGATGATTTAAGAGAACCCATTTCATTTTAGGGTTTCTAAACTAGGTTTTGGCTTTTCTAACCTAGATGGATTATGGGTAGGTTAGGTTTTAGCTTAATTTGTGTTTATTGCATTTTTGTGATTACTTAAGTTTATGAATTTTATTAGAATGTTGTTTTGAATGGAACCATGGTTGTTTTACGAAACCAAGAGAATCCTACCCAAGAGCGAGAGGAAATACAACCTTGAGTTAGATTTTTGCAAACGATTTAGGTGGGTAATTTACTTATAGTTATTGTGTGATTAGGCAAATTCTTGCCTATGTGTGTGTATGTTAATTGCTTGAAATTTAATTGTTGTGACTTGATTGGAAATGCATGATGCATTGTGATAATGTTATACCTTGAAAGATGTTATAACATTTTGAATTAAATGAAAAGAAGAAAAAGCATGAAAGTATGAGCATATGATAAAATGAATATGTGCTTTTGTATAGGCAAGAGAGGAACCATTTCGTAGTCACGTGCACGTCGACATAAAGCCTTCTCCCGGCTGTCCGCTTGTGGTATACGAGATCCGAAAAGTGGAGTCGTTTCGTTCATGGTGTAAACTTCGATTTCTCCATTTTGTTCCATGGAACCCTCGAGCCATTTGTTTGTGCACTGCATTTTTGAATTGGCAAGTATGATGCATTTGAGTGTTTTATTAATGACTAAAGTCTATGTTATGTGTTATGAGTTTTAAGCTAAATTGATTAATGCTTGAATTGCTACAATAGATTGAGAATGCTTGAATTGCTCGATATATATATACATATGCTTGAATTGTAGTCAATTGTCAATGACTATAAATATATTAGCCACTGAGCTGTGTAGCTCACCCACTATTCCCTTCTCAGGTGCAGAACGAGAAGGTTAGTGATCCTTGCAAGGCAATTGGACAAACTTCGAGATCGTTAGCTTTTGCACTAAGCTAGTTCGAACACTTTTGGATAGCTTATTAAGCATGCCAAACATTGAGCATCCATTTGTATTTGTTTAAGTTAGTGATGTATATGTTGATATGTAAGTAAAGCTTGTTCAAATATTTACTTTGCTTAGTAATGAGAATGAGAAATTGAGGATTTCCTTTTGTGTATTATTATTTTATTTTACAAGTTGGGTATGATGATTATGGAACTGGAATGTGTAGGTGCATATTATTCTTCATTGAGATTGCAGATTGTTGTTTGTTTTAGAATTACATGTTAGAGATTGGAAAAGTTGTATAGGATGAATCACTTGAAGTGAGATTCAAAAGTTTAACGAAAAGTATTTAGTAGTTGAATTGATATGAAGGGATATTGCATTTTGGAAGTTCATAGGTATGGAAATGGTGTTCTGAACTCAAAGGAAAAAACTGTATCAATCTAGGTAGAACTAACCAAAGTTGTCTTCATGAAAGTTGTAGCTTATCCTCTTAGCTTTTCAACGCTATAAAGCATGAAATTTTTGGATATCGTAGTTGAGAGATATGATCATTATAAGTTAGTAATGCTACATAGGATGTATATCATAACATAACAACTATGGTGAAAGATGATAATTTGTTGTATGTGATGAATCATTTGAGTTGAGTTTTGTGAGATTTATGAAATCATTTTGGTAATTAAATGTTTAAGGAGTGTTATTGCATTAGAAGAAATGAGTTTGGGAAGATTATAAGTGAAAGGGATGTTAGAATGGATGTAGGAACCATTAGAGAGGCTTTGGAGGGAGTTTTGTGACACATATGTTCGTTAGACGGACTTTAGGTCCGTTAAACGAACCTTCTCGGGTCTATGAGGACCTCCAGCATTGCCCATGTCCGTTTGACGAACATTAACCCTGTGAATGTCCGTTACATTGTACACTTACAGAGATTTGCATTTTTGACCCTCCAGATAGCAAAATCTCACTTTATGGTCTGCATGAAAGTTGTAGATTTAGACGTATTCTTTCAAACTGTCTAAGAATGACATTAATTTGAGATCTCTAGAGAAAGTTATGACAACTGTCCCAAGATAGGTACAATATGATCGAGGATATAAACATGTTTGATTTTTTGGCTATAACTTCATCATCCGACTTCCAAATGGAGTGATTCTTAAAGCAATAGATTGATAACACATTTTGCTATCTTTCCATAAAAATTGGTAGCTTTTGGTTTTGATCTGAAAAAGATAGATGGAAAGATAGTGAGGGGTCGGTTGAGATAACATGACTGAGGTATGAATATACTTTAGCTTCTTAAGCATATCTCATCTATGGAGCTCCGATTAAGATGGTTCTTGCTTCAAATGAACTAGATACTTAGAGCTACAATTGCATTGAAGAATTCAAATTGTGATTTTGGTGATTGACTGGTGTGGGCACACCACCCTTGTGGAATGACCGTTAATGAAGGTTCTTTGAAATAACCCTACAGAGTAATACGCATGCTCACGTTTTATGATAACTCCGAATAGTTGGGCTTCGGAAACGAGTCTAGCATCTTGTAGTATCAGAGCTTAGGTTTTAAAGAGTCCTAGGCTTAGAATGCATAGTGGTATGAATTATTATGCTATGTGACTACTTGTTTGCATTGTGAATTGATTGATTGCATTAAGTGACATGCATATCATGCATACATATAGGAAATAAGATTCAAAATGAAAGTAAGCTAAAAGATAGTCTTATTGAAAGAGTAAAATGCCACCTCGTAAAAGAACACAAGGAGTTTTGCAAGGATCTGCTGCACCTGATTCCTTACCTTTAGAAAAGGGTACTGACGAGTATAAAATCCCAGTAATTGTAACCACATGAGTCACATGAATGAACTTTCGTTAAGAGTTTGGACTATTAGAAACAATGAGAAGAATGATGTTTTGTCAAAGTGTAAGATAAGGAAAGTTGTGGATATATAGAAATAAAAAATATTATGTAGTCCAATTTGTTAGACACAGATTTAGTATTTGTGGCTATGTCAGCAAATATGGTAACGGAATTTTGTTGTGGATATGTACTTGCATTGATATGGATGTGAAAATATTTCCATGAATTGACTGAAAAAGAAATAGAGACAGGGGTGGAAATGACAAGATTTAAGGTGTACAAGCAAAGTGAAATTGAAAAGTTGAAATCGGAATTTATGATCTGGTATAAGATTGTGCTAGTAAATTGAGATCAAAATTTTAAGATGGCTATGCGTCTATAATTCTAAATTGATTAAGAACGTACGTATGGAAAATGAAACAAATGATAGCGATATATGTAGAAGTTCTTAAAGTTATGTCGACCAGTTATTATGAGTACATATTCGATAATATGGTTACATTGGTGAATAATGTGATTGAGTAAATACAAGATCTATATTTTGATATGGTATAAGAGATAATCTATGATCCCTAAAGTTAAAATTATGAGATGAACTAGAGTAACGCAATTGAAGTATGGTATAGGTGATTATGATGAAGAGGTAATTACTATAGAGTAGTATTTTTGAATAGTCATAGAATATTTAGAGGTTGTTCAGAAGCATTTACGATTGACGCATCATTAGCATGAGATATAAATTGATGACCTACCGAAATTACTTTTATATATAAGATGTAATGATCTTGATGGTACATACCAAAATATAAGAGTAAACGAATATGCCTCTTATTTCATTGAGTTTTATTATAAAGGATATTTTGATGATGTAAAGTGTGACAGAAATTGAAATTATTGAAATATTATGAATAGTTGAAATTGCTCGTATTGAGGTGTTAAAAATGGATAAAACAACATTGATGATGATAACAATTGATTGATAAGGATTGCATGAACAACATAGATGATAGTAGCAAGAAATCTTCTTTCGAAGAAGAATTTCATTGAATTAGGTTGAGCAGATTAAATAGTTTATATTAAGAATGATCGATGAAAGAACAAATCAGAAATGAATATGTAAAGAATCAAAAGTGAATATTGGAGTCATATCCTTAGTAGAGATTTAACATAAGAGGTAGAGTCTGATGCTGAGAATATATGTATTTTGTTTGATGTAAAGTATCCAACTACATGAGCAGATTTTTGGAAATTGAGGTAACACTATTGCTAATATGAGGAGAACTTAGATCCATATTATATTTTATGCTAATATGCACAGGAGATCGGGTCCCAGTAAGAATTCAGATCTGTTTCAATTCCTTAATAAGATTCACAATTTTTGAATCCTCAATTTTGGCTTTGTTAATCCTTTCATATGAAACTTATCTTCAATTCCATAGCAATTAGTACTTTGATTTGCCCAAAATTCAACTCCACATTCTATGCTCCTTTTTGCACTAGATCTAATAACCTCAATATCTTAATCCATGCTTCACTGCTATCGGGGTTTCTGCTTAATGTATTAGATACAACTCTAACTTTACTGGGAAATACTCATTTGTACCATTATAATCTTTCAGTACTTCTATCCATAGTCTCAATCTTGTATTCAATTCTCTCAACTCAATAATTACCTCAAACTTTAATGATCTGTGTATTTATAAATATCCAAGATGTTTTTGTACATATAATGCCTCCAACTTTCAACCAGTCACTATTGCAGCAAGTTTCAAGTAGACATCGAATTCAAATTCTGTCTTTAAGAGTTTCAAAATCAGACCGAAAGTTGAAAAACTGGGTATAACTTTCAACTTTCTAAACCAAATTGAATGATTTTGGTGTCATTAGAAACTTAAGACAATGAGGAACATTTTTCTAGAAGGAAGTATTATCAAATTCCTTCAATTTTTCAATGATCATTAGTTAAGGAGTTAGAAGTATAAGTTGTTAGTTTTAATAGACATAATGGGGGTAAAATGGGAAGGACAAGGTAAATGAAGGGTAAAATGGGAAAAAGACCAAATAAATGGTCTTGAAGAAAGTAAGAAAGAAGAGAAATCGTGGAAAGAAAGAGAGAAGAGAGAGAAAACGTGAGAGAAGAAGAAGGAAAGAAGAAGGTCGTGAGAGAAGCTAGAGAAGAAGAAAATGTGGGAAGAAGAGAAATCAGGCTTGTTAAGGTAAGTTAATCATCTTTTCTTCTTGCTTTATTAGAAAAAATGGGTTGTGTTAAGAATGAAGGAGTTAGAGAGAGAAAGGGGTTTTGTGTAGAGAATAAGGTTTTGTGTTGGAAATAATGTGAGAAAGAAGATGAGACCCATTCTGATTTTCGTGGGTTTTGAAATTAGGGTTTGGTTTTACTAGCTTAGATGAACTACGGGTAGGTTAAATATAAGCCCATTTTGTTATTTATTTTGTTATGTGATTATTGAGGTTCATGGATTTTCATTGGAACATTGGTTTGAGTGAGACTTGGTTTGTTTTAGGAAACCAAGAGAATCTTACCCAAGAGCTAAGGGAAAGACAACCTTAAGTTTGGATTTTCGAGCAAATTAGGTGGGTAATTTATTTATAGTTATTGTGTGATTGGGCAAATTCTTGCCTATGTGTGAATATGTTGATTGCTTGAAATGGATTTTCTTGAAATTGAATTGTTGTTGCTTGATTAGAAACGCATGATGCATTGTGATTATGTTATACCTTGAAAGAGGTTATAACCTTTGGAATTAAATGAAAAGAAGAAAAAGCATGAAAGTATGAGCATATGATTGAATTGAGAATAAATTTGCTTGTGATTGGGCAAAAGAGGAACCCGTTTCGTTAGCCACGTGCACGTTGACCTTTAGCCTTCTCCCGGCTGCCCGCTTGAGGCCACGAGATCCTTAGAATTTGGACTTGTTTTGTTCATGGTGTAAACTTCGGTTTCTCCGTTTCGTTTCACAGAACTCTCAAGCCATTTGTTTGTGCATCGCATATTTGAATTGTTAATTATAGTGCATGATTGAGTGTTAGGTTTAATTGCTAAAGTCTATGTTGTGTGTAATGAGTTTTGAGCTAAATTGATTAATGCTTGAATTGCTAGATTTATATATATACATATGCCTGAATTTGTGACTAATTACCGATGGCTATAAATATATTAGCCACTGGGCTTTGTAGCTCATCCCATATTTTTCCACTCTTCAGGTGCAAAACAAGTCGAGTGTTAAACCTTGCAAGGCATCTGAAACTCCAAGATATCTAGAGATCTTTTGTACTAAGTTAGTGAATATTTTGGATAGCTTTATTGGTATATTGACATTAAGCATGCTTTTGTATTTTGTTTTAAGTTAGTGATGTGAATGTTGAATTGTAATGAAAGCTTGTTGAACTTGTTTGGATTCATTAATGAAATATGATTGTGTTTGGGTCTTGTGACTTTCCAAGTTTGTGCATTACATTCTCAAGTTTTTCATAGGGGAAAATCTAGATTAAGCTAGGTTGAATTAGACAAAGTTATCTTCTAGAAAGTTGTAGTTTATCCTTCTAGCTTTCCAACGCTATATAGTATGAAATTTTTGGACATCGAAGTTGAGAGATATGAGCATTAGAAGTAGGTGATGCTGCATAGGGTGGACATACGAGACAGCTATGTGATTGGAAATTTTTACCCTTTTGGAGGCAAAATGTCTTTTTAGTGCCTTCATGAAAGTTGTAGCTTATCTTCTTATCTTTCCAACAGTATATAGTATGCGATTTTTGGACATCGAAGTTAAGAGATATAACCATTACAAATTAGGATGTTGCAGACGATTATGTGGAACAGCTTCGGTTGCGATCGCACCAAGCACCCATGCGATCACGTTTTCATCCTTGCAATCGCAGCCTTATTCCTTGTGATCGCAACTCCCTTGCGATCACAACCTTTGTTCCTTGCGAGCGCACCCGAAGGGTTTTCCAACTCTGAACATGTTTGACTCTTTTGGCCATAACTTTGTCATCCGACCTCCAAATAACCTGATTTTTGAACCAATGGATTTCTAACACATTTCTCTATCTCTCAATAGAAATTTATAGCTTTTTGGTATTGAATTGAAAAAGATTTATTGAATCAAAGTAAGGGTATCGGTTGAAAGAGTATGAATTGGAGATTTTACTGAACATACTTCGGTATTTTAATCATATATTGGTCTGTGGAGCTCCGAATGAGATGATTCTTAATTCTAAATAAACTAGAGACACAGAGATACAAATTTTCTGAAGAATTCAATTTGTAATTCTGGTTTGAAGATTTCCAAAATCTACTCTGAATTTGAAGCAATGAGTTTGATTACAGTGACTGATTAGTGTGGGCACGCCACTCTTGTGGGATGATGGCTAAGATGAAGAGATGATTATTAATGGGATTTCATCGAAATAACCCTACGGGGTAATGAAGACCACGTTTTATGAATCCGAATGTTGGGCTCCGGAAGCGAGGTCCAGCAATTGTGTTTTTGTGTTGGATCCGAATGTTGGGCTCCGGAAGCGGGGTCCAACAATTGTGTTTTTGTGTTGGACGTGTATGGGTAGACTTTTTTTCCACCTTCTGTGCTTGTTTGAGGAAACCCTGCTAACTGTTTAATGAAAGGTCTATTAGAGAATCAAGGCACAATATACAACGTATGTTTATGTACATATTTACCATATGATTTCTTTTGCACCAAATATGTACCACATTTAGTTTATGCACGTATCCATCATAAGGGCTTTATTTAAACATGTCATGAGGTTGTGATTACACATAACAATTAAAAGTGAAATGGTCAAAACCATAAATATTAGAAAGGCATCAAAACATATATATGTAATCACAATTGCACTTGTATTTACATTAGTGGATTCTACAAGGGATGTTTATGTACATAAAAACAATCATGTTTCAGAGCTGCAAGGGATGTTTATACATCCCTTAACATAGTACATACACTCTTAACATTTTCAACCTTATCATTAAACGTATTCTCACTTAATAGGTCAAAAAGTTAACATTGTTAGAATTTTGGAATATTCAAATAAGAAGTATTCTATTGACTTCTTAGAATAAAACTATTAACATTAATTCATCGCGAAATGTCGACATGGCAACAAGTTTCCAATGGTGGAAATGAGCTCCGCTAAAAGGAATGTGGCAAAATTCTCCCTAATGAAAATCAAATCTCCTCAACAAAGGCTAATCGTCGCTTTCCTTCCATGGTCGATCTTCTTCTTCAAGCTTTTTAGTATCATCCGAACTACCTCTTTCTTTATTATCTATATCTCATTTTCTGTTAAGAAGCTATTATATGGACATCTGATTGTATATACTATATGTTGTGTTAAGCTTCCTTAAATCTTTATGAGAATGTAGATAAAAATGGAGGTAGTGGCAATGTCCTGATGGTCCCAACAGGATTAGGGAAATTGGTTATTTTTGAACAATGGTCGATTACAAAAACTACATCTGCTCATTGTGACGATGATTGAGTTTATCAGTGGAGTATGCATGTCATCGAATTTGGGTTCCCATTACATTTTAATTTAGCTTTGATTGTTATATATTGTTTGCTTATTATGTGAAATGTATAGTACGTGCGGTTCATCTGATACCATCATCCATATTGTATCTGAGAAATTGTTGACTACATCTTCTGCAAATTTAGTTAAAGGAAAGAAGTTGTTGAAAGAGGGTATCAATAAACTAGGCCCTGAGGGAAGATTTTTAATTGTTTCAATTAATGGCTTGGAACATGCAAGGAGTCTTCTTAGGAATCCAAACATTGGAAACTCTTTACCTTTTTCACCAATTTTAATGTCACTTAAAATATGTAAAAATAATTATTTCTTTTCCTTTTTAATGGAATATTAGACGTAAAACTTTATTTATGATTTTGTCTATAAGAATTGTTAAACTTCTAATTAACATCTTGTAGTACTTACCATATATCATTATATTATATTGCTTACCATTTTTCAATATTTATATGTATTATTATTCTATTGTTAATAAGTATTAATGATTAAAAATAGTAGTCAACTTAAATTTATGATATTTTGATCTTATTAACATTATTAAAATTTTACGTATGATTATCTTTTTATGTCTACAAATACTTACTTTTAAATTACCTACCATGTGTTTTCAATAATATGTTTTAAACTTGAAAACATTTTACAATTTTTTAATGCTTCATTCTACTTTCATGAAATTTTTGTATGAATGAAGGTGTATTACTATGTACAATAAGCATCATTAAGGAATCATTTGCGTATAAATCCATATATTTAAACAAATTCAAATGGTTTTGAATGCATTAGCGATTTAAACAAATTTATAAAGAAGGCAAATGAAAAAATATGAAAAAACATATAAATGTCAATTATGATTCATCAAAATTTTCCTAAGAAATACATAAAATATAAATCTTTAATCTCAACTTTTGGCGACGATTTAAACAATTCATCACCAAAAGTTTGAACATTTTGCGACGATTTAAAATATCCACCTTTAAGGATGATACAATAAAATTTTGTGACCTTAAAATCTTTAATATCAATTTTGGCCACAGATTTTAAAAATTTCTTGCCAAAAGTACCACTTTGTGTGACGATTACTAGAATCATCACCAATGTCGAAACATTTTGAGAAAAAACTTCCTAATCATCGCAAAATGTTGCGACGAGTAAAGAAAATCGTCACTAAATACCTCAATTTTGTGACGATATAGTAAAACTTCGCCGAAAACTTTAGTTTTGGCGACAAATTGCTAAAGCATTGCCAAAAGATGACTTTTAATTACGATTTGCAAATCCCTTAAAAAGATGTAGCTAAAAACCAGTTTTGTTGTTGTGTTACCATAGCATTTATAATACCAACAAGAATTAATAGCTTTAGATTATAAAATAAATTTAAAATTAGTAAAATCATTTATATCTTTTAATTTAAATTAACATTAGGCAAGCTATGAGAAATTGGACGTACCCACAAATGGGTTATGGACTCTTGGGCCGAAACAAGTAGCCCTAGAAAATGGATGTGAACGAGGATAACGAATCGAGATGAAAAGAATATAAAACATTTGACCACGCTACATATGCACGAGTAATTTTCATATCCCAAGAGACTGCAAGTTTCTAAGTTCAAACAGATGCGCCAAGTTTGTTTGAGCTAACGTTGGGTAACTTGGATCAGTTGCAGGATAGAAATGATGTTATCAGATCCCGAAAGACTGCGAGTGTCTCAGTTCGAACAGATGTGCCAAGTCTGTTAGGGTTAACGTTGGGTAACTTGGATCAATTGCAGGATATAAATGATGTTGTCTGCTTTTGTTTTCCTTAGCTTTTCCTTAAGTTGATGTTGCTATCCGCCATAGCCTCTCCTGTGATTTTAATGTGTTACATTTTGCAAAAAGGAAAAACGAAAAGGGCATTGAATTTCATATACTATAAAAATGCCTAGACTTTATTCCCTTTTCCCTGTTGGTTCATAGGGCACGGAGTTTAGAAGTACCACGTTGATGAAATCGAGTCCGCAACAGCAAGGGGAGGACATCTAGAGCTTGGAGCTTATTTTACTGCCGGAAGAAACACATCATGACATTTTCTGGATCCTTTTCTGATGTGAAAATGGTAAGGAATACAAATCTGATTGGGTCAATGATTCATTTTATGCACGCAGTAGGATTAGGAGAACGCTGTAATTCTCTAGCTCCAAACTTGATCAGATAGGTGTATTTCTACGACATCCTAGGCTATACTTTCTGTATGCGCATTTTTATTTTCTAATTTAGATCTTAAAAGACTAATGTTTCTAAGGTTGGGTGATGAAACCATGAATTAGTATTAAAGGAGCAGTTGGTTCGCATAGAGGAATGGTAATAAAAATAGGAATGAATATAGTGAGGAATGATAATGTATATTATCATTATAATTACGATGGTTAGTTAAGAGGAATGAATGATTATCATTACCATTGATAGTGGTTGGTTTGTAAAAAGTATTAAGAAATAAAAATTTATTATATTTTAATTAATTAATTACAATATATTAATTAATTATATTGTAATTAATTAATTACAATATATTAATTAATGAATGAATTATATGTTAATTAATTATATTGTAACTAATTAGCTATTTATTTTTAATTAATTATAATGTAATAATTAATTAATAATAATATTGTAATTAATTATATTGTAATTAATTATATTGTAATTAATTAATTAACTAATTATATTTAATTAATTAATGAATTATATTTTATTAGTTATATTGTAAGTGATTAATGAATTATATTTTAATTAATTATATTGTAATTAATTAATTGCAATATTTTAATTAATGAATGAATTATATTTTAATTAATTATAATGTAATTAATTAATTAATAATAATACTTTAATTAATTATATTTTAATTAATTAATTAATTACATTATAATTAATTATTTTATTTTATTTTAATTAATTTATTACAATATTTTAATTAATGAATGAATTATATTGTAATTAATTATATTTTAATTAATTAGTATAAAATTAAAAAAAAAGAGCCACTATTAAGGAATGAGTTTCATTCCTCTACTAAACGGAGGGTATGAAAGATTCCCCAAAATTGGGATATTAAACTATTGCTTCTATAATAATAATCAACAACCAATCATTCTCTTTTCATTCCTTACTCATTGTTAGGAAAAATATAAACCGATCAAATACAAAACATAACCATACTGATTTTGTATATTTCAAGGATCGATGTTATATGCATGGCAAACTAAAAACACATACTTGGTTTTTCGTTGTTATTCCACCGGTTAAAGCACTGTATATTTCCAATCTACTGCCGAGTTATTCTTCTACTCTTCTTGACAAACCCCTGAAGCAAAATGACTGACGCCGCGCATACAAAACCACCGTCCGTTGTTCTGTAAACGTTGCAATCAGATTTTTGTCTTCATATAACTACCTTTGGTAGTTATCTCAAGAGTATCAGTACTATTATACCCTTCATGGGTATAATAATAACTTACATGTATTAAATTATAAGTTTTGTAATATGATTTTAACTTTTTTAGCATTCTAAATGTTAAGAGTTTCTCAATTTCACTACGCAATATAAAAGTCTATTCACTTTGGTTTTTTTCAGAGAATGTTACTATATAGGAAAAGCAATATATGATTTACAATTGTTCTTACTACAAAATAATATATGTCACATTTATGTTTATCATACCATTATTACTAATGTCTTCAGACTACCTGTAATAGACATGCTAACTTTCTCATTAATTAGGTTAGCATTATATAATTTGGGTTTCACGTAACATTTCAAGTCTTTAGTTTTAAAAAGAAAAGACACAATAAATATTATTTTAAAAAAATTGGTGGCCATCACTTAGTGGTTATTAGTGGTCATCATTAATATAAATAGTAAAAGAATAGTATTTTATAAAATAAAATTTTCTTTATTTAATAAGAATAGTCACGAATAATTATTAGATAATGGCAACTTAGCTCTATTGTTCTATGTTAATTTATACGGAGGAGAAAAAATAATTTACTTGATAAATCCAATTCTATCAATAGGATAAGCACAAATTACTACTACTACTCAGGGACAGAATTTTTTTTTGAGTTGAGGTAAAATATTTAAAGTACTCTTATATTACTATTTTTTTTAGTGTGGGTAAAATATTTAAAATATTCTTATATTACTGAATTAAATTACTGGGGGAAATTTTTTTTTTTTACAAAATCAAAACATAAAATAATAATATTTTTATGTTGTAAAATTTTTTTGAGGCGGTGGGAGCACCCACTTGCCCCAATGTGCATCTGTCCCTGCTACCACCACTCGATGATCGATACTAACTAGCTGCAGTGATACTGAATCAGTTTGTTATACTTTAATTGTTATTCGTATAAGCTTAAGTTGTGGGAAATTTTTGGATACTACTTACCAGTAAGAAGTAGGCATGATGTTCAGTTGCTTAAAGTCTTGGAAGCTAATGATTGATTATAACGAAGAAAAGAGAGGGAATATAACTGCAGTAATTAGCAAAAGAAAAAATTTGGTGGCTAGGGAAACATTCATGAGTATATGTACAAGAAAGTCTCCAGTCGACAGATTAAAAAATTAAGACTAACGGCTAAAGAAAGTTGTCATTCCTCGTTTGATATGAAATAAAACATGGAATGGAGACAATATCATAAGTACGTACGCAAGCAAAGACGCATAATTTACATTTTGGGGAAAAAACATTGAAAAGTGAAAGGAAAACGAGAAAAGGTGAACTAAAACTGTCACCTCTTAGAAGCGAAACATACATGAAAATAAAATTTGCTTGCGGGAATAAGTCATTCCGCATATAGAAACAATTTGTTTAAGCTTTTAAGCTATAACTTGATGATCAGCTCGTAACGTACCTCTTCTAGAATAAGCACTTTACTTTCTACTAATTGTTATTTTCTTTCCTTTTCTTCTTTGTCACAAGTCTGGAAAGCCAAGGAAATTACAAACGTGGTTTGTAGCTTCTATGTCATAGGATAAGGATGGGAAGTTTTGAAGCCGACTAAAGGTGGCTGTATCATTTGGATGCGATGTTAGTAAGCTGTCCAGGTTCTTCCAGTCAATGAACTGGGAACTAATGTTGCTCTTGCTCCTTTCTTCATCACAGTCTCCATTGACAGTATTGTTATGCTTCAAATCACCTTCTTTTGTAGAGAAACTCGTTGAAATTGTACTAGGGCTGTCTAGTTGTGGAAGTTCAATCAGCTGGTTACTAATCTCCAGGAGTGACGAACCGGAGAAGAGCTCTGGCTCCGACACAAAGGGCTGATTAGGAATTTCAGTTTGGTTGGGATGAAGTACATGGTTTACGGTGTCGCTTGCATATGATAAAGGGCTAACATGATTGGTATTGTGAACTCCATATGCATGGTTCCAAGCTTCAAACCCTTGCCTTTGATTGGCGTTTGGTTTCTTGAATGCTCGACAGACCACCCATCCTTCTTCCTGAATATATTTAATAGATTTGTTAAGCTACATTTTCAGTATTAAAGGGGATTTATAGTAGTTAGTGTAACAATAAACATAATATGCAAGTGGAGCTAGTCAAGAGTTGCTAGGTTAAGCTACGGCTTGGATGGTTGCATGTAGAGTATAGAATAGCATACGAGTCAGAGTAACTGTGTAACTGTAATTCATAGGGTATAGATGGAAACGGAAAAGATAAGGAAGAACATGCCTGAGGGGGTCCATGCTCAGATGTTTGGAGACGATATTCGTGCATGATCCAGTCAGTTTTCCTTCCATTAGGCGCACGACCCTTGTAGAAAACAAGGGTCTTTCGCATCCCAATAATTTTGTTCTTTGACAGGACGGCCTTGTCTCTGCCTGTTGCCTTCCAAAATCCGGCAGCTGTTGCCCTATTTGTCCGCGTTCCCGTTGGATACTTCCTGTCCTTGTGGCTGAAGAAGTACCACTCACTCTGATTCTCGTACCCGAGCTTGGACCTAGCAACTATAAATATCAACACACAAAAGCAGAATTGTTAGCACTTTTTTGTTTTAGATCCAGAAGCGTCTTTGTTTCTGGTTTTTCAAAAAAAAAAACAAGAAGAAGAAGAAAGATTAAAATGGTAACAAACTAACTAAATTTCCTACATATCGATTGTCAAATTTAGTCACATGTCCCTTCTCTCCGCTGGGGCCATCTAAAGTTCGTGCAGAAAAATAATGCTGTTTTGTCTTTTACTGTAAATGTCTAATGACTGGCATGATGGAAAAGAGAACTAATTCACGCCTGAAGAGAAAATTAGATTACTAGATCCACCATTTTTTATAAAAATTTAATTTTATATCTGATTTTCTACACTATCAGAACCCCTAGTCTAGACTAGCAACATTTAGAGACATATTTATGATGAAAGACATATATAGGGCTACCTTGAATGTCCCACGGCTCCATTTTGTAGAGATCAATGTCAATAATAACATCTAGATCAATTTTCAGTGAGTTGATCTTTCTCTTTAGGTAGTACCCCACAAGTTCTTCCTCTGTTGGGTGGAATCTAAAACCTGGTGGGACGCAAGATTCCATCTCCACTGATAATCTTCACTATCCAATATCCTGAGCATTTATCAAAAGATAATATCCAGATGAATGAGATAGATATAAGTCATTTTTACTTCTGAGAACTTTAACAATAGATTGCTTATTTACATGATAACTAATAAAGCAATGTAATAGAAAGGAAGCTTGGAGGGCACTAAAGATAAAATAAAATGGTAAATCAAGTTTCTTTGAAGTTCCATAGACGTGCTTGTCTTTTGTTACAATTGTCAGTTAAGACTCATTTACTTTGAAGCCGATCCCATTCTAAACTAGCCATAAGCTAACTAAGCTATGACACGATGATTGGTGAAGGTGGTCTGCCATAAGTTAGTTTATGCCCTATTCTACCGAATAGATGAAAATGGCAGACCGTGTGTGGAACCCACCAAATTAAACATATATCCATACACACCATTGAAGTAAAAGGCTTTAGCTAATTGCATGAACTTAGGTACAAAAAGTTTTTGCCGCAAAGCTTGACTTTTGATGTACAAACAAGCATGTTATGTTTCTTTGAGTGCAGTTCACTCCGTGCTGCTTCTGGTAGAATATAAACGTTTTCACACCCACCATGTACGCCCCACCAATCTCTGCTTACTGTGTACCATTTTCTCACTAGATTGATAGACAAAAAGTCCTCGCCTTGATTAGTGATTCTCATGCACGGACAACAAGTTTTCTTTTCTAATCATCTAGCTCTAAGCTTCAAGGGATCTTAAGTTCAATTCATTGCAAGAAAGAAGTTTAGTGACATGCCAAACGGATATGCTAGATAAATTACATATCGAGGCGAATGTGACAAAATGTAAGTTTATTGTGAGCAAAAGAAGTTTGAAGAAGGGAATTGTGGAGCATAAAGCCCTTGATTGATCAATATCAACTTTGAATATAGCAATCTAAATAAACAGTAAACTAACCTATACAACATATACACCAATATGGATACTCACAAAAAGAGACAGAGCCGGTTTGTGTGCCGATCTGCAGTTGGTTGGAGTTAGAGAAAAGGAGAGAGGATTCTTTGCTGTTGGAAGAAGATGAGCTATGGCTTTGAATATGTAAGGAAGAGGTGTATGTAGTGAATTCAAATATTTATATAATGCGTTGATGTGAGTGGCAAGTGACAGGTAGGTTTATATATGTGTGTGTGTGCCTTATATATATATAGTAGTAAAAATGTTGTAGAAGAAGTTATTGATTGCGCGTGGGGTGGCAGATAGATGAAAGGTTTATTTGGACGGCGTGACACCAAATTTTCACGCCACCACCCCTGCCCTTCCTACGGCTATTTTGTTTCCTACGATATTAAATCTTATTTATACTATATAACTTCTCATTCATCTTTCACTGATTTCAATCTCACTTTAAATTGTTCCTTTTTAAATTTGCAATTTTGGTCCAAATATACATACAGTTATGTCCTCAAAGACTTCTTAATTTAGTATAAATCCGCTCCAAATTTGTGTGTGAATTTAAATAATTAATTCATCACATAGTTATTTTGAATATTAGGTCATCACACTTGGCATATAGCCTGTCATTCTCTTCACACAGTCCAGCTCCACATTGTTTGTTGGTGCGCCGCCCTTGGACACTTGGCTCCGTTCATTTTAGGACACCAGTGTTCCATGTCAAAAACATCCTACCTGTCCTTGTCTAAAGCTAATCATTTTGAGTTCTCCTTGTCCTTGGAGCCTCCTTCGAATTGAGTCCCCCTACTACTACATACGTCCTTTCCGGATTAGGGATCTTGGCTTGTTTATGCTTATGCCAAATTTATCCTTTGGAATCTTGCAAAACAATGGTGGAATGATAGTCTTCAAAACGATTAACCTTCTCCTCGGGTCTAGCTAGATATGGTGGCCTTTTTTTAATAGTTAATTTACTAAATCAACAGATATTGTCATTCGTTTGAGTTGTAAGTTGTAACTTTGAAATTTGTACGAAGCTTTAACAAAAAGGTAAAATCTTTGCCACAGCTTGAAGTCAGCTAACTTAAAACGAGCAGAATCTTTGCCACAGCTTCTATGGAATGCCATACACATCGACCCACACATGATATGGTATGCCCATTTATGGCAAAAACAACTTATTCATTTGAATTCAAAAGTACTTTGAGAATGGTATTTGTTTCTTTATATTGAAACTCGGTGAGTTGTACATTTTATCGTCATAGCTTCTGTTGTTATCAGATCCATACTCTTTTCATCCGACTTTCTGATATATACGCAGCAACCAAAATTCTTACTAATCGACCTTAGCACCCCTTAGCAAATGGTTTGTTTTATAATGATAAGTTCAGAAAACCTTTTAAAGTACTATACATATTTAATATAATGATTTGTTTATGTGCACTTCTGCAACCTCGGAAAGCAAGGGATGATTTTGAACAAAGAGCAGCCGTACCTTCTCTTGTTAGATCTCCCAAAAGGTGTCCATTTCTTTATTCAAAGACGCAAATAGGTAGGTGAGTATTGTACATTTACGCGTAGCCCTTGATATATGAGTGGATATTGGCGCAAGTTCTTTTGCAAATGAACAGTCGCGGGCCAAAAAGTTAGGTTTTTTAATTTCTTATATATCGTTAGTTCTCAGTCATAAAGAATTGGGAAAATAGCAAAAAGTACTATTAATTTATATTTCAATTCTCAAGTGGTCATTATTGCATCTTGTGTTTGAAGTCTCGAGAGAAACATAACTTATACTACCTCCGATTCATAATAAGTGTTATTTTAGATACATTTTAATTATTCAAAATAAGTGTCATTCTTGACTTTGAATGTATGTTTATAATTTTACTTCCAAAATTAACCTTTAATTTCTCTCACATCTTAATTACACAGATTACACAGATTA
>JAOTBA010000003.1:13583778-13595892 GCA_025629845.1 Erythroxylum squamatum | reverse complement strand
TCTAACCAAATCTTTTATATAGATTATAACATAAGTAAACTAATATCGAAAATAAATATTAAAACATATAAAAAAGCCAAATAATATTATATAAATCTCAAAATAAATATCCAAGTTGAGTAAATAGTTAAATATATAATAAACGGGAAGATAAGTTTGTGAGTATTGTATCGGCGCTAGAATCGTAAGGGAATAGAGGTTTATAAAGTTTTATCAACAAGGTTTATAGATGAAACTTAGTGAAGAGCTTCTATCTAATAACTACAGAAAAATTTGTATTCAGAGCTAAGGGACGACCAAACCGTCGAAGCTGCAGCCTCCACGAGCAGTGGTGGTGAGCCAGAGAGTTAGGATATTTCGGAGGAGCTTCGCCGGAGTGTGGTGGTGTTATCCTGTGAGTCGATGGATGAGGGCGGCACGTGCGATGTGTATTTAGTTAGCACTGCAACAAGAAATTAATAGGGACACTTAACCTGCTGTTCGAGTACTCGAGCTCTAGATCTGGTGGTGTCTTGTGCCACTTTCGACAGATCTAGTGGTGGGTCTCATGTCGTCGAGAAACTGGTTAAGTCTAGCGCCGCTCTTCCGATCTGGGGTAGGTCTCGCGTCGCTCCTGCTCTCTTCGAGTGGAGGTGGATCTTGCGCGACTCTTGACAGATCTGGTGGTGGGTCTCACTCCACTCCCACCCCTGCTTACAAACTCTGAATTGGAGACCTTCTCATCGCATGAACGGCAAAGGGCAGCCTCATCGGCGGCGCAGAAGTGGATCGTGGTGGCGCTCTCGCACGCATCGCACAGCTTGGTTGTATGAGATGAAGCCAGACCTCTTTCACCTGTTGATGGAAGCTCCGGTAAGAGCAACAACACTGAGGAGTTTCAAGAAAGGTATGGGTCATTTAGTTCTTTTTCCCTGTTAAATTTTTCCCTGTAAAGTGCGGAGGAGGGTCGCAGCTCGGCAGAAGTGACAGTGGCTATCAGGTATCTAAGGTACGCTTTTACTGCTAGCTTTCTTTTTATGGGCGAGCTTGCTGAATGTTGATAACTGCCATTCCTTGGCATTTCTGGAGGTAAGGGGTGGCAAGGTCCAGTCATCCTTCTTGTTGTTTTGTGATTCAGTTTATGTCAATGCGATCTTTTGTTTTGTGCATGTACTATTATGTGCGTTTTTCAAATCTTCTGTGGGGGTTGATTCTCATAGTTCTCCTTTTTGCGTCGAGGATGGGTGCTATCGCCTTATGAGTCTGGGTATCCCTATTTCTCGGCGGTAATGACCCTTTTTTGAACATCTGCTAATCTGGGTAATAGGTCCTAGCTCTTGAACAAGTTTCAGCAGGTTACGGTTTATGCTTTGCATGCAGCTCTTGGAAGGGGATGGCGACTCAGGGCTACATGCACGGCAAATGAGGAACGTTCATACACGTTGCGTAGGGTTCCTGTAGCACATCCCGCGTCGTATCCACCAGTTTCCTCGAGCCTCCTAACAACTCAACGTTCTCTATAAGAAACCGTCAGTTTTTCCCTGTTGCGAACCGTTGCTACCGCACTTTTTAACCTGACGTTTTAAGATTTACAAGTTCTTTATTCTTCAATCTTTTTACAAACACGCTTTCTGTATCTTTGGAACATTTTCCCTGCTATTACTTCATTATTAGATTATTAGCCCTTTGAGTATTATTTATAGTAATTTTATTTGTATCTATTCCAACTACGAAGCTATCTATATATATTTATTTATTTATTTTTGTTCCTAATTTATATTTTATTAAGCTTTTCTTCTGTGCTACATCATTATTTTGCATAGTACATCTACATGTGGGTCTACTGGAAACAGCTTCTCTACTATGTAGGGGTAAGGCTGCGTACTATATGACCTCCCCAGACCCTGCTTCACTGCGAAATTTCAGACTGGGTGCGATGATGATGATGATGATGATGATGATGATGTGTAAAACATAAGGGCAAAAGAGACTAAAAAATAGACTCGTTAATTGATCTGAAAAATCTACCTGAAAAAGTGCTTTTTTGAAAAATTCCACATTTGAGCTTCTTAAAAAGCTATATTTTGGCTGCCAAAAAAGCCATATCTATTAAAGATGTGCTTTTTTATTTTACAGGCAAATAACCATTTTTCTTAAAAAAAACTTTTGTGGTAGAGAAAAGTACTTATTGACCTCCTAAAAATCCATCCAAATAGGCACTTATTCCAACATTAGAATAAACTTATACATGTGTTCAAATAAGTCTTTTTCTAAACCTTATTCCTAACTTAGAACAACTCTAATCCTATGTCTAAGCACTAATTATTCTAACCGTAGAATATTTTTTTCCACGTTACTAAACACCCCTTCTTCATCTTTAAGAAAACCCTGGCCACCAAGATTACAAACCGTAGCCTCCACAATATGTTTCAACCGTGTCGTCTTTTGCTCACTAGTTAGACGCTACAATCGTTTGGTTCTTATCATTCAACCGTCGTGTGCTTACAACAAGTCCCCATGCTGCCATTAACTTCCTTTTGATTCGACATAATTTTACCGCAGACTGATTGAACCCAATAACCAACAGAAGCTACAATTCAGCCATACTATGATAAGCAATTCAAAACCAAGAGCCACCAACATTAAAGCCTCACCATAAGCTTCCAATCGAAAGACTTAACACTAGTGAGAATTCCAAATCAATTATGGGTTTACCATGGCTTTAAGGTTTCGTGGATTTGAATCATTTGATCTCAAGTTTTTTAGATTTCATAAAGCTTGGTGTATTTGGATTTCTGAAATCAAACTTCTTGTATTCTCAACTTTGTTTCTATAATTTGAACTCTTTAAATTAAGATTAACTAAATCTCAATTTGATTTTTAGGATTTGTAAGGTATTAATCAGAATTTTTTTTAGATTAAGTGGTTTCTAACTCAATCATAAGGGAAGGTTCTTATTTCAATTTCATAAATATGATCAATAACAATCAAATAAATTTAATCAAGTTACATAATTAAAATTGACTCGAATAAAATAATTATGAAACCATATAAGATTAATCATATAAAGCATAATAAAGTATGAATCTTAATTTGCACCTAATGTTGAAGCTTGATCCTTTACTTATTGCTTCCTTAACCGTTTATGGAACTAATTCATCTCAACCACTATAGCTAGACAAGTGTTTAGCTTCTAGTGGTAACCTTTAGTCCTATTGAGCATAAGTCTATTTATAATAGGTTTTAAACACTTTAATAATTTAATTAAAATTAAATTATAATCTAAATTAAACTTTAATTAAAATTACAGCTAACTCTAATTAAATACCATTTATATCTCGTATTGAACTTTATTTATTAAATATATCATATTTAACCATAAAATTTCTTAAACTTTATAATCAAGTTGAACTTGATTAAAATATCTTTTCTCTCTTTAACTTGTTTTTCATGCGTGACCCATTAGATTCCTAAATATGTTAGTAATAGATATAAACCCTAAATCATATTTAAGATTAGATAAATTAAACCCTTTTATTTATCTTTAATTATTTAATTAAACTATTTATGTCCATAAATTAAGATTGGGGTTTAGGAATGCATCATGATCATACAAATATTTAGAAATGTCAAAGTGGTTTTGACTAACCTTTTTATACACGACTTTTCGTATAATTCATTCCTTTCATTATATAATGATTCAATTAGATATAAAGCATGAAATTAATTTTTACTCTATTTAAGTCCAATCATGTTAGTTTTTTACCATTAGTAATTGATTCAATTCATGATATTTGCAAATTAGTACTAATCAAGACCAACAAAACAATCTCCCTAATTACTTTAGGGTGATAAATCCTATATTGATCACTCAACTATTTCATATAGTTCATGCTATATCCAATGACTATCGACTAAGCTATCATTGACTATAATAGGTCATAAATAGTATCAAAACATAACAATCCTTATACGAGATACTTTGGAGATCTCAAGTAAAAAAAACACTTACATAATCATCACAATAAGAATTTTTATTGTCATAAAAGTAATATTCCAAATGGATTTCTCATACAGGGTTAGTTCAGTGAACTTGTTCTCTAATAAACACTCACACATTTGTTTAAGTATCTTCATATTTTAGTTTATGAAATCGACTACTTCTTTCATAAATTAAAAAAAACATATGTTAGTCTTTTTATGCTTTATTATGTCCACTTTTAATAGAACAATGACTGAAATCAATCTAGGAATAATACATAAATGTAATATGAATCTCATAATTATAATCTCATCATAATTTTATTTACAACGTATACTTATCTAATGGAGTTTTTCATATACATCTAAATAGAAATAAGATAAAGAATGCCTTTAAATAATTATCACTAAACTACAACCAACCGATTGGCTGTAGGGTTAAAACCAATATTATCTATTATAACGAATGATAATAACAAATTCATATAAAATAATTTCATAGTAAATATAATAATAATGATAGATAATAAAGAAAGAGAGATAAAAATGATATATAGAGCTTCAATTAAATAATTATTGGTCTATGTCTACTTATCAAATTCCATTTAGAAATTCACCGCCGTTTTCCTTCAATAGGCGAAGACGAACCTTACAATTGTTTTACTTTAATATAGGTGAAGAGTAACTATTTAAAAATCTTGTTCAATGTTAAGACATGCCCTTAAAATGTGTATGTCAAGCAATTTTCCTAATTGCTACACTAGAACAATTGTACATGACTCAAAACTTCTATTTCTTGCTCACTAAATGAACTAAGGTTTAATTTATGTTATTTAATGCACACATTCACTCAAATATTCTCTTTAAATTCTCAAGACTCTTAGTCTTTCTCTAGTATACCATAAGTTCTTTTTACAACTTAATTATGATATATTTATACCTAAAACATACTCAAATAATTGTTAGACACGCAAAATAATTGTTATAATGACTAGTTTCCGGTAAGATGTACTAGTTAGATATCTTTCGACTACCTTTATTTAGGAAAAAAGGTCTCATCTTGGTAACTTTTCATACTTACTATTGAATAGCCAATGAATAATAATTCGATTGATAAATAATGCAACTAATGTATGACATCCAAATAGTGAATAGTCTGACATATGTGTAATGCTAAATAATACCTATTATCAAAAAAGAGTTTTAATCTTGTAAAAAACTTTATCTAAAACCATTTTAAAAGTTTTTAACTTTTTTCTTGAAGGCCAAAAGGGTTTACAGATCTTCTCAGATTTGTTTGGACGAATGTGAAAAAAAGTGGCTTATATCTCTCCTCGGATGTCAAAAACGAAAAACAAATAAGAAGTATGGCTGGTTTCTCATTACAATCTCTTTCATTGAAATATTTAGGAATCCTACCTTTGATTGAGAAACTCAAAGACAGAATTAATGCATTGCAACATAAGTTTCTGTCCCGTGCAGCTATAGTTACTCTCATTAATTCAGTGTTAAGTAGTATGCACATTCATTAGGTTGCCCATATGGTGTTTCCGAAGAGAGTCATCAAGGAAATTGATAGAGTTTTAAAAGTCATCTTGTGGTCTGGGAAAATAGATAATTATAAGCAAGTCAAAGTGAAGTGGTGTGATATCATTATCCTAAAGAGACAAGGAGGATTGGGGATCATCTCAATTTCACAAATGTAGAAAGTTTTACTTTGTAAACGAATATGGAGATTATTCACTTATCGCAAATCATTGTGGAATAAATATGAAAGATAAGAGTTTTTGGCTGTTGGATAATTCTAGAGATCATTCATGGATGTTCAATCATATGCTTAGTTTGAGAGTTGTGTTTTATCCTCATATCAAGCATCAGTTAGGAGATGGTTAGGACATATGGTTCTGGTTCGATATCTGGAGCAATTTCAGTCCACTTTTCCGTAGAGCAGCAATTGCACACCTCAAAAACGAAATCCCTATTAATGATAGTGTCTCATTATTAATCCACAATGGCGGCTAGGCTGGAAACTGCAGAGGTTTTTCCCTAATTGCAGAGTATTTGCCAAGTATCCCTAAATGGCTAAGGCCAGATAACATCATCTGGAATTTATATTCCAAAGATATTTTTAATAACAAATCTTGTCATCTTATGCTTACAAACAATGTGGAAGTTGTGTTTTGGTTTGAATTGTTGTGGAAGCAATCTTTAAATCCTAAAGCCGCAATTATCACTTGACTAGTGATTAAAAACAAGCTCAAAACCAAAGATAAATGGTTTTGGGATATATGATCCTCTCTGTGTATTGTGTAAGCAAATCAACGAGAGAAAAAATCATTTATACTTTGAATGTAGCTACACCAATGTAATTTGGAGTAGAATTATGGCTATGTTATAACTATCTAACTACACATTTTAGTGGAGAGATCTTGGATATGATCATAAGGTGTACCAAACAGTGTAAAGTGGATGGTTTGCTTATCAAGATAGCATTTACTGCAGTCATATATCCCATATAGAGGGAAAGGAACAGGAAAATCAATAAAGGAGTTGAAGGCAAACATCAGCTAGCAAACTAGATTGGGAATTGGATTCGAGCAGTATTTATTATCGACTACAAACAAGATTCAATTAGTCAAGGAGTGAGAAGGCGCTGGTTATTGTAATTATTTCCTTTTGTAACTGTTCTTATGAATTTTTTGTAGATGGTTAATAGGGGTCATTGTAATAATGTGAAGTAACTTTTGCTAGATTAATATAATTTCATTCATATTTCCAAAAAAAAGTCTTACATATAAATGGTCATGAAATGATTAATTCTCTAATTCATTGAAATGACTAATACAAATTTATAAGAAACGTGGCAATGATTGTTACAAATGATGACTTCATTATTTCTTACTCTCGGTTTACTCACGTACATTATGTTGAAATTATCTTGAATTGCATATATGATATATGCTTCAATTTGATTATTTTCTTTTCTTTTTTTTGATCAGTTAATCCATTTGTGCATATATTTATATTTATCATTATAAACTTTTTAAGAGATAGAATAAAGTTTTTAATTATTTTTAATTAATATAAATATAAATTTTAACTTAATATAACAGTAATTATACTTAAGCAATACTTATTTATATAAAATAAGATTTATTTTAATTAGGATATACACAACTATGTAAAATATATATTTAAGATGAATAAACTAGTTACAAGTAGGCCGTAGATAGTTTGTACGATCTGACTCGAAACATATCATAAATTTAGACGAGCAACTTTGAAATAAAGGGAGAAGCTAGCTTAGACTAGGGCAAGGGAATTTAAAATATATATATAATTAAGGAAATATTCACGTGGTGGCTCTAATTTACAGCAGTAACAGTTGATGCACAAAAAGAGTAAAAAGGCATGGAGTTTGAATAGCCATCCAAATTTTATTCTTCATTATTTGGTTAGATATCCATCCAAGAAAACTTTCCTCCAGGTGGATTTGAACATCCACCAATTTCATTTCGAAAGGGAATCTGTTAATAAATAGTGAAACTCTGCGGCATCAGTTAATCCGACAGCCATTTCCTATGATCCTGGATTTAAAGCAGCTTTCTGCAGCATTACAGAAAAGTTCATTAGCAAATTGCCAAAGTAGCTGTTTGTAGACAAGCTAAAGTAACGTTGAGCACAGTATGGCATCAGACACTCATCCCACATACTGTTACTAAAAAAAAACGTTTACTCGTACCGTGGCAACTTGACCAACTTTTCAAAGAAACACTCACCCGTTTTGCCTCTTCCATGTTTGCCTTTATTAGGGAGTAGACGGCAACACCTGCAATGGCTATCACGGTACCAATACCAGTCTGTCTGGAAATTTTATTCCCTGCCAAATTTTGCAATCATTACATAAGGATAAGATAACATAATAAAACTTAAATAGATCAACCAATGTGTTTAATAAGGATGGTATATGGTGAATAACATACTCTATTCCACACCCAATTCTACTTCCAAGTCATAGTAAGTAGTAACACCTGCAACATAATTACTTCGATTTTCCCCTTTCTTTCAGGGAAGATGCAGGATGGATGGGGTTCTGATCAAATTTAAGCCAGTTGGAGCTCTCTATTTGACACTAGATTTTGGTTGCAAAAAGCACATGCCAGGTACCGTTATAACAATAAAAATTCTTTTCACGTATACAAAATTCAAGATTCATCCATACTAGTCGTAAATGAGATAAGAAATTACCAAATACAACAATTGAGAACCCAATGACAAAAACTCTCTTCAACACATTTCCAACTGCATGTGTAAGTGGTGCAACCCGTTCTAGAGTGTTGGTGGCAATCTGTAATTTAGGAACAAAAGAGGATGGTCAGAGGGAGAGAAACATCCCATTGTGTTCAGAGAGAGAAAAAAGCATGCAAATCCAAATGAATGGTAAAGCTTGAAGGAGAATTTCAAGATAGAAAAAGTTGACGTACCTGGTTGTAGAGATGATAGAACATCCCCACCCAAAACAGGTCGGACAAGAATTTAACTAGTCCAACTTTGGCTATTGCATCATTGAAACCATATTGAATCAATTTAGGGCCCTCAAGCTGTAAGCAGTTCATCCAAACCAATGGTTTACCGTTATGTAAGAGAAAGCAACAAAAGATGTCAAGATTTGAGTTTGAAAGTCCTGTGCTGAGTATAATTACCACTACTGCCGGTGGAATGCAAAACAGAAGGGCTATTATTGAGATGTAAGCATACACATTTGTGCTGTCCATGCCAGTCTATTGAAGTTAGAAAGAGAGTTAGAAACTTGATGAATCTAGTGGAGTTGATTAGGTAAATAAATAAGTAATGCAAGTGGCATACAATACTAAACTTCGAATTTCTTTCTGTTTACCCAAAATACAAAATAAGGGTCAAACTTCCTAACTAAGCTTTACCATTGCTTTCTTCGAATAGATACTTCTGTAAGTAAATGCTATGTTTGAAATCATTGCACTAATGAACCCAGTCCAGTTGAAGGAAAGCTCAGTTAGTGATGCCATTGACACACCTATAATAGAAGCCACTCAACTTCAGCGAAGAAAGTATGCGAGAAAGTTACACTAATTATAAATGATTGGCTGAGATCAATATTTGCAATTTCGGGAATCTAAAACAAAAAAAAACTTTTTGAGTACCGATAACTACAGGAGCCAATGATAGCCAGAGTGACAGGGGGATTTGTTGGCCCAGCACAAACTGAGAAGCAGCAGCATTGAAGAATGGCTCGAGGGCTGCAGGAAAAATATAACACGTTATAGACCCAACAACCATCTCAAAAACTTAATTTTTCTCTCTCAAACTTGCATAGTTAGTTATCCTCTGAGCACATAAAGTAACAAAAGTTATACTATCAGTGGAGATTCATCAACATTTGAGCACATATCATCGAATTTAATTTTCACAACTTGATGAAATTACCAAAAGCTGCGACAGATCGCAATACCTTTGATAGTGTGCGTAAAAGACACAGCAACAGCTGCAAATGACACATTGGACATGACATGTCCTAGAGCATGACAGAATGCAACTGGCGTCAGTAGCAACAGAAGCTCCTTATCAATTGGCTGTTTCCAGAGCAATTTATGCAATACGTCAATCCTTCATAAGAGTTACAAACCTCAACACTATGAACAGTAGCAATTGTCACTCACTGCTCGTTTTGGCAAACCAACAGCCCAACTAACAAGACAATAAACCACTCCAACTAGCAGATGTATAACCGAAACGAAGCTGCAAGTAAGCAAATAATTTCCAAAATCAAAACCGAAAACATCATCTAAGAAAACGAAAAAACAAAGAGAATATCGACTTACTATGGATATGGAAAGTAGTTATAGACCTTCTTGTTGAGTATGTTAAAGATCACATTCAAGAAGTACCTGAACATAACATAAAGACAAATGAGACAATGATTCACTAGTCATCTAACCAATTATACACGAATCATTACGACTTCAAAATAAACGTACAGAGTTATTAGCTAAGCTCACCAAGTGAAGAAAAAGAAACCGGTGACCAGCACCGGAAACCTCTCACCGAAGCTCTTCGCTGGCTCCACCTGCCTACAATCACAAATTAGTCAAAGCAAAATACCACACGTCAAACTTCAAAACTTTTACAACCTTCTAAGAACCCAGAGAAGATTAGAAAAGAAAAAAGAGTCATTAAACGGAAACTCTAACGGTCTAACCCATCGGCGTCGGCAGCAGCGGCCTTAACGACCGGAGGTACGCGCCGGCGAATTTCTTGCGTCCAAGAGGAGATTCCAACGGGAACAGAGACGAAGCACTTCTCCGGCAAAGGCGAGAGCTCAAGGCGCGGGAGTTTTGATGTTGGAGTCTTGAGGTGGGCATTGGCTCTGGAGAATCCGAACGGAGACGGCAAGCAGAGCGACCTGAGGCGACCGGTATGCACAGGATACTGGAGAGAACTTGTGATCGACGCCATCGGAAGCAAACACAGAAAGAAACTGACACCAAACGAACAGAAAACTGAAATAAGAGAGTGATTTAGGTGGAATGCAAAGGCAGCCTAGAGAACGACAAATTGAATAATGAGAGTTTTTTTTCTTTGAGAAACAGGGGAGATTTAATTAAAGCGCGAAAACGAAGAGAGCCACACATAAACAGACACCGAGGAAGAGGTTTGGCTGTAAGATGTTGACACAGACAGAGGGTCAACAAATGTATGGTCGATAACATACATGAAATCTTGAATATGGATAGAACGTTTACATCTATCACGAATAGTAACAGTTGCCCGTACACAAAATTGAAACTCAAGGCATAGAGTGCAAGTGCGTTTACGTTGTTCTTTGCATGATTGATTTGATTGATTGTCTTCGCTTTATCCCTTTCTTCAATAATTTCATTTTAATTTGTCCTCCTTACCGCATACGGATCACGGAGCCGTTAATTTCAGTTACATAAAGGGACAAGAAACCTAGCCAGTTATTGTATACAACTGAACTGGTGACTTAATTCTGTTAGTTTCGTTTCGTCAGTCCTTATGAAATTTATATATTTATTTTATTAATGTATTGGTTTGTTAGGATAACAATAGGATCTCGTGGTGCAAGAAACATGAGGGAGCAGAGTTAGATGTTTGGAACTAATAAATAAATATGCTACTCAAAATATAAATAAAACATGAGTGAGCCAGCTTTTATGCTGGTTTTTCACGTTTAACTGAACAGCCATTGCATTTACATGAAGTCCCATTTCTCGCAATAGTTATGTCGGATTCTCCAATAAAATTTGGCATTTTCGATGCATATTATCTGTTTGGAGCAAACTTCAAGACCCATGTTTTCTATGTATGTATAAGAATGGGCCATTTAGAAATGGACGTCCATTCTATCCAAAAAGATATTTGAATGATCATGCATTACCAACCTCTACAAAGGTTCTTGTCACCGAGCATGAACAGGTCACAGATAATTTCCAATATCATATCTTCTGCCATTGACTGCCTGCTGTTCCTTTCCACAACTTATCCACATCTGGAAATACTATCAGACATACAATTAAGACAAATTATCTCATTTTCCAATCTAATTAAGTTACCTGCACCAGCAACTATAAATTTGGCTTTCTCTGATCTGCTGCCCAAAATTCATAAATTAAGGGTTAAATTTGTTGGTTTATACTCTACAGCCAATCGATTTAGTTATAATTTAGTGACAAATTATTTAAAGGCATTCTTTATCTTGCACATATTTAGATGTATATGATAAAGTCCATGGGATAATTATACATTACAAATAAAATTGTAATGAGATTATAATTATGAGATTCATATTACATTTATGTATTATTCCTAAAATGTTCCTAGCCATTGTTCTATTAAGATTGGACATTGATAGAACGTAATAAGACTAGCACACATTTTGTTTTTCCTTATGAAGGAAGTAGTCGATCTCATAGGCTAAAGTATAAAGCTACTTAAACAATCGTTGTGACGCCCTGATACCTCCTGGGAGGATACGGGACGCCACGCAAACAACATAACATATATGCATATAGAATCGAGACAAAACCAAAACATACGAAACATTCATCATGCATTCTCAAAAGCTCAAAGCAGAAGCAATTCAGAGCAAACATACAT